>JAYKKM010000428.1:8750000-9065000 GCA_035772405.1 Chrysogorgia sp. JL179-B06 | reverse complement strand
AGTTGGAGCGCATGATACGATACTGGAGATTATCATGACATGGTGGCAGGAGGCTAAAATTCACGACTTTCTTCTTTTTCTTAAATTTGTCCCAGAAGATAGCTCTGCGCTCATCATTTACTTCTTCTTTTCTCGGAAGCCATAAAGGAAGCATATAAATCTTTCCAGTCCTTCTGAAAGATCTTGTGCGACAGCTAGCTCGTTTCCTGTTTGACTACAAATTCGCGTCGCTTCAACATTGCTTTCCAAAATGCAGACTTCCCTTTGCGGAAACATGATGATGCATAGTCGTTGCCAGAAAATGCATGAAGTCCGACGAGCGCGTCCTTCTCTTCTGCTGACAGCTTTGAAGGGAGATGTTAATGATTTTTCTGCTCTTCCCTGTTCCGTTATCTATTATTAGATAATCATATCTCCAAAATCGTGTGCAACGAACAACGTCAAAATGTCGATATCGCCAGATGGACATTGGCTGCAAAAACTAGGGCAACTAACTTTGTATCGTCTTCCTCGTGGTTGGAGCTTAAGGAAGGAACAAGGGTTGCCTGGTCTTCCTTGATCATCATGCCATCTCGCTTGTTTGAAAAGAATATGGTTCTGTCCTTAAGGCATGATTTATTATCAACAATCGCGAGCATTTCTTTGTTGTTGCCATTGCGAAGAAAACCGGCGAAATCATAAGGCACTTTCATATCAGAAAATAACGGTTGCTTGTGCCTCTAGCATCCCCGTTCACCTGATGCTGTTTTCACAAGCTAGGTATCACAAGCTAGGAATACTTTCTTGTAGCTAACTCTCTTATTGTTTCAGGTTTCCCGACAATGCTTCTAACTGCATCAGCTACGTCGAGGAAATACGTGTTCAGTTTGTCACGACCGGGTAGTTGTTCCTTTGTAACAATAAGCAAATCGCTCATTGCAGCATCGAAGACCTTACTTTTTATAGTCTTGTGGATTGCACCATCTGCAGGTGTGCTGAGTGGGATTGAGATTGGAGCAAGTGGGTAGCATAATACTGCATCGATGTCGATAACTGAGTTATACTGACACGAATGTGCAACAAGAATTCCAAGAATATCTCTTTGGAACGCTAACTCCTTCGCTTTTCCATCTTTCTTCACAACGGCCTTTCTTGATGTGTCTTTCCACGACTTGCGCTTGTTTCGTTTCAGTGGGCTTAAAAACAATTCTGCTGGTACATTAGTTGTAAGACGACTCTCGAAAGATTCCATTGTTTGAATGCCATCATCTTGGAGGGTCAGCAAGCTGTCACTGATCGCCTCATGCATCATCATTTTTCCGCAAAGGGAAGTCTGCATTTTGGAAAGCAATGTTGAAGCGACGCGATTTTGTGGAAGTGTTCAGTCAAACAGGAGACGAGCTAGCTGTCACACAAGATCTTTCAGAAGGACTGGAAAGATTTATATGCTTCCTTTATGGCTTCCGAGAAAAGAAGAAGTAAATGATGTGCGCAAAGTAAATGATCTGGGACAAATTTAAGAAAAAGAAGAAAGTCGTGAATTTTAGCCTCCTGCCACCATGTCATGATAATCTCCAGTATCATATCATGCGCTCCAATTATGTTGGTTACATATTCCACAATGCTGACAAGCTTTTTATTGATATTGATGATCCTGCAAATCATGGATGGGACGAGGAAGGGAAGGTGGTTTGGAGCACTGTGTGCGACCCACAAGACGTATCAGAGTTCTTGCTCGTCAGACATGGTAATGTCGATTCAGACAGTGAAAATATCGATTCAGACGATGGAGATTTGTCATCATTTGACGACGACTTAGATGACGATCTAGAGGACATAAGCGTGTTTGATTGAATTCATACTTATACATACCGATAAACTGGTATTCATTCTGTTACTGTTTGGGAAAGTTAAACGTTAACTTACATAAAAATGGACACGAAATGGTGAAAAACAGGACTTATTTTACAGATCACAGGTGCTTTATTGTGGTTTTGTTTAGATTGCTTGACCATATGCGTATATTTTCGGTCACTTGCCTTTAAATGTTATCAAAGACCAGTTGGTTGGTTGTTTTTTCGAGTTCAGTTTTTGACAAGGTGGCGTATCGTTTCGGTGGCGAATCGTTTCGCCGCAAGCTTTTCTACTATTTTGCAATTTCGTGTCCGCTTTTTCCACAAAAATACAACTCAAAACAACTGAAGGTTGAAATTCCGTTTCCCACTCCTAAATTGTGTTGTCATTTTCTTTTAAAATTTTCTTCTTTTATGATAAGATTTTAAAATTTTAACTACGTTTCCTGCCCTTAAATCGAGAAATGGAGCATGCATGACAGCCAATCAGAAGCGATGTTATAATCGATTATGAAAAGTCACGAGGCAGTCTCGTGATAACTCCCGTTATAGTGCAGGAATTACAAGAATGTAATAATGAAATAATTATTTTTGTCTAAAAGTATAAATAGCTGACCTATATCGATTTTACAATAATTTCACGAAAACGAGGCTTAAACCTGAAATTAAAGGCAAACGCCCCCTGGACGCCTGTATAACACGCATTTTCGAAATCAGCGCCCCAAACTTGACTAGAAAATGTTTGTCTCGCAAATTTCCCCGATGGATGACATTCCCCCCACTCTCCTCCTGGTCTATAAGTACTCTTAAGTATTTTTTGACACATTGATGAAGTTCTCTTATTTCTCCTTTTCATAATACTAACTATACTAATGTGGATTTACTACTAACTACAATATACTAATATGGTTCTACTACTTACTATACGACTTTGGTTCTACTATTATTCCTTTGATACTAACTGTATTCATATGTCTCTGCTACTATGGCTCTTAACTATTTTTGTACTTATTTTCTTAAATTTTAGATGCGAAATGGCGTGGAAATCATTTGGCCGTTGATGCTTTTTTTAATTTTAGTCTTAGTAAGAAAAAGACGTCCTGCTGTATCACGAGAATCAGGTAAAAATGTTTCGCCGTTTTGCTGTTGTCGTGTAACCTCGCCAAAAAGCTTGAACTCGAGTCAATTTACTTCCGGTATTAGTGGCGACGTTGTCTTCGTGAATTTCACTGTTTCGACGTCATTCGACACTAGTTAAATAACATCAGTACGTCACTGTTCTTGGTCGCATTTTTCAAGTAAATATTTGGATAAGTGTCATGAAAAATACTTTCTAGAGACCGTTAATTGTGGCTTATTGAACATTGTTCCTTTATAAAATTCTTAAATTACTTTCCTAACGTGGTTAAAATTTGCTGTTTTTGAGATAGCTCTTTTAATAGGGTTTTATATACATGTACTGTACTTCCATCACATTACGAATCATGGCAAAGCGTGAACAAAGCAGCCAATTTGTGACAGAGCTAAAACGGTATCTAACTCCGGTATATTCTTGATTTCCATAGTACATTTGTCGGTTACTGGACTATGTTGTTTGTTTCTGAAATCTCAGTCTTTTTTGAGAAGTTGATTATTGTGTTGATAAACCTACAATTAAATATAACCCATAACAAATCACCGTGTAAAAGCTTAAATATAAAATTTGACTGAAGGCTAAGCGAAGGGTGCTAAGGTCCGTTAGCATTTTGCCAAACGCAGACACAGACTTTGTATTCAAGAGTACTTTCCAGATGTTTTCTTGAATAGTCTCAGGTCATATATTTATGCTGCCGTAAGCATATAGAACATACATGTAGTGATCTGTTTGATAATCTACAGTGGCCCTGAGGGGCAAAACACAACAAATCCAGAACACAACAAACTTCTCCAAAACAAAACAATATATTTTGAAACACAACAACCAATTCAAAATCACAACAACAAATTCCAAAACACAATATTCAAAATTTTCTCAAACGCAACGAATATTTCGACAAACGTCTTCCAACTGAAACACCACAGTAAATTGTAGAACACAACAAAATTTACCAAAACACAACAGAATTTATCAAAACACAAAATGAAAAGAGCTTAGAAAATGACTGTTTTTTTCGCGTACAGCCGTAACGTAAATTCTACAGTACTCGAAGAAACATGTCGCCTACGCAGTCTTCCCTTTCGTAAACGGTCTTTGCCATCCTAAACAATGACCCCAACCCCCCTGAATCCTAATCCCTTGATTTTTTCGCTACATTGCCACAGCTTGACACAGGTTTTTCGTATATGTTAGTTAAAGATTCCGGGGGTTAGGATTCAGCAGGGTTTGACAAATACCGTTTACAAAAGGGAAGACTGCGTCGGCTACAGTTGACGCGTCTACTGTTGATGAGGATCAAAAAAGCATTATCTCGAACTATTTTTCAAGGGGCTATACGGAAAAGAATGCCTTCCTACGACTTAGAAATGGTTCGGGAACGAACCAGGCAAGAGCTAAATGGACCAGGCTGCCTAGTAGGATATAGTCACGTCGTTCTTTCGACTTTTTCATAAAAAGTTCGTGAAATTAGACACCGTAGTTGTAGGAATAGCACTCGAGGAATTTCGGACAAAATTTGTAATCTTGATCCTCATGCAATTTCCACACGATTGACAAAACATGGCGGAACCGAAACGACCGCGTGCGTTCTTCTCGCTCCATTTTCTTCATCTCTTTTCGTTTTGTGTTTTGGTAAAATTATAATTTACTGTAGTGTTTTAGTTAATTTGGGTTGAGTTTCAGAAGATTTTGTTTTGGTTCTGGAATTGATTGTTGTGTTTCAAAATATATTGTTTTGGATTTAGGTTTTTTGTGTTTTCCCCTCTGGGCTCCCCGTAGGTAATTACTGTAAAAATGAAGGTCGCCGTCGTTGTTTTTTTCTTTTGCTAACTGATCTGATTTTTCCAACATGGTCTCTTCCTTCGATTTATAATCAATTATAAATTGAATACGCGGGGGTTAGGGTTAGGAAGACACTGAATACGGGGGGTTAGGAAGACACTTAAAGTGCACCTAACCCCAAAAATGATAATGCTATGTTTGAAAGGGCACTTAAAATGATGAAGAATGGCAGTAACAGTTCTTGGATATCTATTTTCGTTCTTGAGGTATTCAGTTATATGTGATATGTTAATTAGGCACATGAATGAATGAATGAATGAAAATAATATTTAATGAGGAAGCTCTCATCACATTACGTGGTTTTCAGAGAGGTCCTACAAAGTACATTACATAATCACAACAAACAAAAATAGAACATATAAGTAAAAGAAAACTAACATAAAGTATTATAGGTATTTGAAAACAAGCATTAGATTATACAAAAATAGCCTTTTTTACACTTGACCTAAATAAAGGAAAGGCCTCGATTTCACGTATGGAAAGTACTAAGTTATTCCAGTCTTTAAAAATATGGTAAATAAATTGCTGTTGACCCCAATTACGTTTTGCCAATGGCAAACGAATATCATTACGTCTTCTAGTTCCGTAGTTATGTATATCTCTATTTAATTTTACATCAAAAACATAGTTCAAGTGTCCATGTAAATACTTAAATGCCATAATAAACTCTATGTAGTAGACGGTGCTTGTCTAATGTTTTCCAACCCAATTTGACCAGAGCTTCAGTGGCAGAGGAGCGGATAGGTACATCTAGAACAGTCTTAGCCGCTTTATTTTGTAATATTTGTAGTTGATTCATTAGGACAACATTATTCTTATCGCCCCATACAAAGTCCGCATAGTTAAAGAGAGGACTAATGAGACTATTGTATAGGGTGATTCTTGCATGTAGTGGCAAAAATTGCTTCACACGTCTAATAACGCCAAGTCTTCGACTGATCTTATTGTGAAGTAAGTCAACATGGTCAGTCCATGACATATTTTGATGAATAATGACACCAAGATATTTAAAAGACTCTGTTCTCGTTAAACTCTTGTCGGTTTGATTTACATAAATGATTAAATCTTTAACATTCTTAAGCTTTTGGCTACTTCCAAACACCATAAATTTACATTTGGAAGTGTTCAATGTTAGTAGATTATCAAAGAACCAGTTGGAAAGTGTGGCCAGATCTGCATTCAACTTGGACTCAAGGACATTAACATCGTTAGTGGAATAGTATAGAACTGTATCATCTGCGTATAAGATCACATTACTCTGTAGATTGCATGATGGTAGATCGTTCACGTAAACAATAAAGAGCAGAGGCCCTAATAAGCTGCCCTGAGGCACACCTATAGTCATGGGCACAGTACGCGATATAACAGTACCAACAACAGTGGCTTGGCTTCTCTCAATTAAATATGAATTGAACCAATCTATGGAATCATGATCAAGACCGAGCGATTTAAGTTTATTCAATAGTATGGTATGGTCTACAGTGTCAAAAGCCTTTGACAGATCTAAAAAAACTGCGCCCGTTATGCGACCAGCATCCATATTATTAAGAATATTGTCCGTAAAATGCGCCAAGGCAACTCCTGTCGAGAGCTTTGGTCGAAATCCAAATTGATTCGTAGTGATCAACTTATTTTCATTTAGATAACTATACAGTTGGTTGTGGACAGCTTTCTCCAGAATTTTGCTCAGTGTAGGCAAGACAGTGATGGGCCTGTAGTTGTTAGGATCGCATCTATCACTAGACTTGAATAAAGGTGTTACTTTTCCTTGCTTCCATATTGCTGGAAAAATTTTGGTAGTCAAAGATCGATTAAATAACTTAGTGAGACTATTTGCTATGATGTCGGCGGAGTCCTTAAGAAGGCGAGAACTAATCCCATCTAGACCAATAGCTTTGTTTGATTTAAGAAGTCTGAGTTGACCAAGGACAAACTCTTCACTTATTGGTTGAAATGTAAATTTATCCGCTGCACTGTCGTTAGACGGAGTGGAAGCACTAGTGACAGTAGTTGTTCGAGTAAGACATTTCAACTTATTTGCCAACTTAACGCCTATAGTAGCAAAGTGTTCATTAAAAATATTAGCCATTGATTTATCATCAGAGTATGTCATTCCATTAGACTCTACGGAGGCTATCCGGGCACCTTTCTTCCGTGATGTCACTTCATTTAGTGTTTTCCAAAGCGCAGAGGAATTATGCTTATTTTCGTTTATAAGATTGGAGAAATAATCTGATTTACAGCGTCGTGTTTCTTTGTTTACAAAGTTCTTTTGTTTCTTGTACACATAGCAGGCAAAAACGTTGTTGCAATTCTAAAATTTGTGTGTATCTTCAAAGTTATCCAACGAAATTACTTGAAACTTTGCACGTGTATGCATACCACCAAACTAAAGAACATGATTCAAGTTATGTTGTCACCATAGTAACAGATTAGCTTCCAGACCTCCTACAAAATAATTAGTTTTCTCTCAAATGCAGAACATGTTGAGATTGGCAGTTCTCAATAACTTTTGCAATAACTTTTCCAATGCAATACCAAAGTTTGAAATCGAAAACGTTGTTTGCGACAACAGAAAATGAAGATTTCTGTATGGGAACGGAGAGGTTTGGAGGCTAATCTGTTACAATGGTAACAACATAACTTGATTTGGTGGTATGTATCCACGTGCAAAGTTTCAAGTAATTTCGTTGGATAACTTTGAAGATATACACAAATTTTAGAATTGCAACAACGTTGTTTTCCTGCTATGGCGTCATCCTGTGCCTCATTAACATATCACATATAACTGAATAGCTCGAGAACGAAAATAGATATAGAAGAACTGTTAGCGCCATTCTTCATCATTTTAAGTGCTCTTTCAAACATAGCATTGTCATTTTTGGGGTTAGGTGCACTTTAAGGCGGGTGGGGTTAGGGTTACCATAACCTAACCAAAAAGACCTGACAAAAACAAAAAGGTCCTTTTGAGTCATTCCTTTTAGGCATTTTCATCCTCTTGACGTCAGCATCCTGTTTGCTAAATCTGTCTATGGCATGCGTAAGACAACTGCAGAGGCCCGACCCGTGCTAATTTCTTGGTATTATGCGCGGTGCAATACACCGACGCCATGTTCCCTATATAGCTGTCTAGATTAAAGCTAACTAACGCCTGTTTCAAACGTCGAATATATTATTGTCGATTGCAATATTTCACATTATGAAACAATTAAGTTCGACCTTTGTTATTGCGGTTGACTGAAATATTAAGTTCGTCTTTATTTTCAATTGGAGTCGACCGCACAATTAGACCGCTTCGGTCGGATATAACGGCCCACGAACGACGTTGTTTCAAACGTTGAATTATTTCGGACAAGACTGCTGATTAGATTAGATTCGATTAGATTTGACTTTGAAACAGGCCTAAGTTGCGTTTGTACCCGTCAATTTAGCAACCTTCTCATATTTTCTTTGTTATTATTTAAAGTAATTTACAGACCGAAGGCTTTACCGTCAGCTGGATTGATTCCTTTTATACAAAGTTTTTTCTGTAACTTTTATGATTATGGAATGTTATATGAGTATAACAGGACTGATGATATGCACAATAACAAAGTGTGAGTATGTTTAAAAATAGTAATACTAGTAATACTATCACCTTATAGAAATTTAGAGCTCATAATCTAATTGTTAAATAATAATATTCAGGATATATCCACACAGCAGAAGTGTTTTACAGTGGTGTCCTTTAACACCATACAAAATGTATAGAATTAAAGACCTTGAAAAATGCAATTTGGTATAGAAATTTCAGTCTCCTGGCTGAAAAAAAACATGTATACAATTTGAAAAACAACTTCAAAAAATGGAAAATGAAGTTTTCACCTCTTTATTCAGGTGATAATGTTTTAACTACCTCTCTTAAAATTATATACCATACATTGTATACATAGCATTAAAGGAAAGCTTTTTAACATTTTAATTTCTGATGATATCTGTAGGGTTAGCTTAATTTCATTCATCAAAAACTTTTGAAACACTGATTGCAATTAGGTATCCAACTGAAGAGAAACGTTTTTAAAAATTGTGAAATAATTCCATTTATTGTAAATGGATAATGAAGTATTCACTTCAGTTTATAACTGTTTAACTACAGTACTTCACCTAAAATTATGTATTATTATCAGCTATTGTCAAAATAAAATATTAATTTTAAAGTGGCACTACGATGAAATAGAATAGTATTTATAGAATAATAATATTCATAGAATAGTATTTCAGGGTCGAAAGTGATCATCGATGTAAAAAAAAACTATTTTGAGCTCTGAAATCACTATTATTTACGCCACCATCACTAAAAACGTGTTCCAAGTGAGCCCGCATAAAAGTATCTTAGTGTTAGCACTAGAAATACGTGTACGCAACAATCCCTCGTCCGCTTACTGTTTGATGCTTTTATAATGTAGACAATATAACCCTTTCATTTGCCAATCCGAATATATTTTCAGTGGACCTAACTCAACTGAGAGCCTTTAAACTATAAAGCTTGCGTTGGCTGGTTTTCGTTGTTTCATAAGACATAAACAATTTAAAATAATTCAATACTCCAAACTGTTTACTTTTTGTGTGCAATACGTGAATACCAGCTACAACACAATACCAGCTGTAATACCATACGAAAGTCTACTGGTGTTTCGTCCATCGATTACTAAGAAATAAATATCTGGGCATCCTAACTCTAATCTTAACACTAATTCTAACACTAACTCCAGGTCCCCAACCCTACTTCCTGCGAAGAACATATAAAAGGCAATAGCAATGTATTTGCTCGTTATGGAAATGGCATTTGTATTTGGTCGTTATGGTAATAACAAATGTATTTGGTCTTCCTTATATATGATCTTATATGGAATCTATAAGTACAGATGTATAAATGTAAACGTAAATGTAGTATTCTAGCTATGTATAGGTATTATTAAAATACCAATCCAAAGCTCTAAAAGGTTCCAGTGTACTGTCGAAATCTAATGTTCTAACCGTCTAATGTTTCGAGCGAAGGCCCTTCGTCTGAGAGTGAAACCTAAAGTAATAAACATAGTATGGCGGACGTGTTCTTATCTTACGTATAACTTTTCAGATTATTTGAAATTATCCAAGATCTACAAAGTGACCTTCTAGTGCAAGGACAAACGGGAGGTTCGTTAAAATCAGCAATTGTTTATAATTTTTAAATAATTTGTTTAATTTAACTATTTAATTTTTTAATATATATATGCTAGCAGTACTGCTATAGTGAATAAGAGCTTGGAGTAGGCAGACGATACTGAGGAAATGAGCTTGACGATCATCCATGTATCGTCTGTTTACTCCAAGCTCTCCCACATTCACTATAGCAGTGTACATGTATATATTAACACATCCAAGCATTTCTGATATATTATAGTGTTAGAGCGTCTTACCGGAAATCATTTTTCTGAGGATATGAGATTGACCATGATCGTCCATGTATCGTCTAATTTAATTTTTGTTTAGCAAAATTAAATATTTTCTGGTTGTCAACAAAATTGAGAAATGTATAATTATCAAATTTTATTATATAAAATGCAGTGTTTTATAAGAATTTCCACCACTAATAAATTCGATAATCAAACACATGTGAATTTTTAGTCTCACCAAAGGTGTCATTTGTGTTTCCCTAAAATAGTCTACCACACTTTACTGTCACAGTAAAGAAAGAATTCAGTATCTAAATTGTTAGAATTCAATGTTGTCAATTATTAACGGAGGGTTTGCATAGGTTATTTCAGCTTTGAGTTTCAGTTAAGGATGAGCCGATAATCGGAAATCAATCGGTAGAATCCGATAATCGGCAACTTTCAGGCTGATCGGTTATTGGCCGATCCATCAACATATATCGGCGGTCCGATAAATACTATTCAGGGTTTTATACTTCTGAATGTCATTTTCGCTAAGTTCTAGCGATTCCACAAAGAAACTGTCGAATTTAATTAATTTGATAAGGTTATCATATTTCTTGTTTGGTGAAACATTTTTTGTTTCCGACTTTCGTCAATCGTATTTCATTTTTCATATTTCAACTTAAATTCCGTCTTGCTGATAACTGATGGTTAATGATCACATTATCTTTGTCAAACAATGTACAATGGTACATGTTATTATTATTATTATTATTATTATGAACTATATTTCAACACGGTACAATTTCACCTGATAAATTAATTATTTACAAAGAAAAGAAAAAAGGTGATCTTCCAACCGGCCGTGCTTATACTAGTAAAAATATGAATTACGATATTTACAAGAAAGTTAATTATAACTATAGATAAGAACAAAGGCAAAATGAATATGTTACTTAATGTTAACATGTACGTTTTATGCTAGTTTTAAAATTAGCAATAGTTTCCGAGGACTTTTGTGATAAAGAAAGACAGTTCCAGACTTCCGCCCCTCTGTATGAGAATGCATTTTTCATATTGTTTGTTTTTGGTTTGGGTAATGTCAAATTGGCTCTCGATTGTCTTGTGTTATGGTCGTGTGCGTCACTAATATTTATAAACATATCACACAAATAATCAGGAACCATTCTGTTTTTTACCTTGTACATGAAAATTGAAAGTTGTTGCATCCTTCGTTTTTCGAGGTTCGGAATTCCTAGCTTACTTAATATGTCAGCTGATCGTGTCGTATAATTCTCACGTGAGATTATTCGAAACGCCCTGCTCTGTAACTTTTGTAGTTTATCTGCTAATATTTTCCCTAGGCAACCCCATACTTGAGCACAATAATCGAAGTAAGGTTGAATTATGGATTGGTATATTGTTATTAGGGTATTATATTCGATTGTATCTCGAAGTCGTCTGAGTATACCGAGGCCTGAGGTGACCTTTTTTGAAATGTGTTCGACTTGCGCTGACCAGCTTAGAGACTCATCTATCATTAGGCCCAACGATTTTGTCGTTTTAACTCGCTTAATTTCTAAACTACCAATATTGATAACTGGATCAAAAGTTAGTTGGCTAAGCCTTTTCTTGGTACCAATTATCATATATTCGGTTTTACTGTTATTTAAAGTTAATTTATTTGCAGACAGCCAATTTGCAACATTGTTTAAATCGCCATTCAATGTTTCTTCAATTACTTTAATATCATCACTTGCTGTTGCAATTTGGGTATCATCTGCAAACATGTCTGGTTTTGCCCTGTTTAGACACTTTGGTAAGTCATTGATGTAAATTAGAAATAACAATGGGCCTAAACCAGAACCTTGCGGTATGCCTGTTTTCATAATTGATGGGCTTGATGTATTACCATTCACACAACAGTACTGGGTCCTATTTGATAGATACGACTCCAGCCAGCGATGCGCTGTTCCTTTTATTCCATAACTTGCTATTTTGTTTAAAAGTATGTTATGGTCGACAGTATCAAATGCTTTTTTTTAGGTCCAGAAACACAATCCCATTTAGTTTACCAATATCAATGTTTTTGTACCATTCGTTAGTAATATCCAGCAGTGCTGTAACAGTTGAGTGTTGTGATCTAAATCCGTGTTGGCAATTTGTAAGCAGATTAAAGTCATGTAAATAATTATAGATCTGGTTATGAATCAGCTTTTCCGCAATTTTGGCAACTGCTGAAATAACCGATATCGGTCTGTAATTGGTCATTTCATCTTTAGCTTCAGACTTAAATATCGGAGTAATCCTAGCGATTTTCCAATCATTGGGAAATATGCCTGTTATAATGGAATGGTTAAATATGGATGTTAAAAATGGTGCAATAACTGATGCTGAAATTTTTAGGATACGAGATGAGATACCATCAATTCCAGATGCTTTGTTGGGCCCTAAACCATGGAGTAGTTTTAAAACATCACTTTCTAGAATTTCTTGAAAGCTAGGGAGCCCATGAACTGGATGATTTATATCACTAAGAAAACTATCCGGTGAAATACTCGATCGAGGTATTTCATTCGCAAGTTTTTCTCCCAGTTCAATAAAATATGTATTAAAGGCATCTGGAATCAGAGTTTCGTCAATTATTTCACCATTCCTATCCTTCATTTCTGGGATTTTATTATTATTTGACGTTCTATTCATCAATTCGTTAAGTGTTTTCCATGTTTGTTTTAAATTTCCTAAATTGCTATGTAGTTTGCCTTGATAATACAAACATTTTGTATCTTTAATTTGCCTATTGTATTGGTTTTTAGCCTTTTTAAAGATGGACCAGCTATTAATTGTATTATCTGTTTTAGCTTTTCTGTTTAGGAAATTGATATGGCGTTTTTTTGTAATTAGATCTTTTGTTAGCCAAGGTAGCCGCTTATTGGCCACCTTCCGTCTTTTTAGTGGGGCATGGTTGTTCCAGATTTTGAAGAATTTATTCTTCCAAATCTGCCAAGATATATTTGGATCGTATTGATCCAGGTCAAAAGCATTAAAGGAATTTTTCAAGTCTTGCAAGAATATTTGTTCATTGAAATGTTTGTAGTCGCGGTATTCGATTATTTTTGCATTTTCTTTGGAAAATTTAAATTTTCTAATGCCATAAATAAGATAGTGATCACTTATACAAACAGTTGACACTCCTTTCGAAATAATATTGTTAGAATTTGTTGTATAAAAGTGATCGATCAATGTCCTAGTATCTTTAGTAACTCTTGTAGCGCCATTTATCAATTGTTCATATTGATACAATTCTGTAATGAATTTGAGTTCCGAAGCTTGGGGAGATAAATTTCCGGATAGTAGGTCATAATTTACATCTCCTACAATAATACTTTCTTTAGAGTCATTATCGATTAATTGTAAACAGTTCTCAAATTTATACAGAGTGTCAATTGGATCATTTGGTGGTCGATACCACGTAATTAAGAAAGGTTTAACGTTTTGTTTAGTAATTTGTATTGTAAGGATTTCAATCTCAGGATCATTCAGGTCATTCCGTAGTCGAAAGTTTATCGAATCTCCAACGAAAAAACCGATACCACCACCAGATCTATTTCTGTTTTTGGGAATCCAATTGTAACCCTGAATGGCTATTGATTGTGTTGGTACACTGTCGTCCATTCGGGTTTTATTAATCGCGAGAACGTCAATTTCCTTATCATTCATGCAGATCCTAAGTTCGTCAATATGTTTAGGCAGACTTGTTATGTTTAAGGAAGCTATTTTGAAGCCTCGAATAGCCGGAACTAACCTGTCTTGCTGGTTAACCATATTCGAATTGTGCTCATAGGATAGGGTTGTCTTTCTGGTTTCACGCATTGTGTTAAGTTCAGTATTGTTAATGTTAGCCCCTATATTAATTGATTTCATAATGGTATAAAAATAGTCAATATCGTTATGCTGGAATTCATTTAGTCAATTCTTAAGGAATTCAATCAAGTTCTTTGCTAAAAGTGCAGTTCCCTGGCTATTTAAATGTAGTCCCGATGCATTTAATTTAGTAGCATGTTATGTTTTGCTATTGTTTTGCGGCAAATTTACGTGTCGGGAATTCCTGTTGACAAATATCGGTAACCATGCACCGATAAATCGGCTGATCAGGTCAGTCGTAAATCGTATCGGTCATATGAAGCAGATTTATAGAGCATGTTACCTGGCCTTGCGGAGATACGAATTTTGTCTTCGGGTGTCTCTAACGAGTGAGAGATATTATGGCAAGACGAGAAGATAAAATTCGCAAATGCGAATTATAGCCATGATGATATGTTCACTGCTCACAGTAGTATCATTTTTAACTCAGAAATATCATTTTTATCTTCATTTGTGCAGATATCACTTTTCCTGAATAGGAGAAAAATAACCTACATCCATATAATAATACCTCTTTCAAACCGGTAAAACTAGTATACCGTATAACGCCTAGCCTCAAATAAACGACTCCCTCAGCCTCTAATAAACGCCTCACTTTTCATACAAGAATGCCAATAAACGCCTCCCTCTAATAAACGCCTCACTTTTCATACAAGAATGCCAATAAACGCCTCCCTCTAATAAACGCCTCCCTCTAATAAACGCCGCACACATCAGAGCAGCGTTTATTAGAAGTTTATTAAGTGCAATATCGTTTTGTTCCTGTTTTGTTATTTGTTCCACAAAAACTTTGAGAACACTTTTAAAGCCGACACAGTGACGCTATTCCACAGTAGCGCTATTCCATTCATTGTCAAGGTGATATAAACAACTCAGTTTAAACTAGCCATTGTTAAACGTGATACTATCAAAGTTATCAAAGTTAAATAAAGTAAAATAATAATAAAAGTAAAAACGAACGTGACCAATATTCTTCTTATCCGGACCTCGCGCTCGGTCAATAACATATTGTTTAATAAATTCATCCCTCTATAATAAACGCCTCCCCCTAATAGACGCCGCATCAAATTGTTTCAAAATTTAATAAACGCCGGGGGCGTTTAGTAGAGGAAATACGGTAGTAAAACTAGTATAACCGGTAAAACTCGTAAAACCGGTAAAACTAGTATAGTACAGTGAAATACGGAATTTAGTGTGTATTCCGCTCTCACATTACTCCAAGCCTAAGGCAAAACTACATGTACGTTGTGGTCATATAATAAATGTTATTTCACTTTCTTCCTTTCCAGATCCCTCTGTTTCTTTGTTTTTGAGAAGACCTGAGACAGTGCGAGAGTTCTTCATACAAAACATGTCTTTCTCTCCCTCTTTGGTAAACAGTTTCTTGACCGCCAAAGTAAACGTGTCTCAGGTAATTTACTGCGCATGAAGTCGACGCAAGTTTTCAGCCACGGTTCTTCGCGCTTGGCTGTGAGAGACATTGGACATCTTGCGAAATATTAAAAATAAAATAAAATGGATTTATATATATATATATATATATATATATATATATATATATATATATATATATATATATATATATATTATATATATATATATATATATATATATATATATATATATATATATATATATATTATATTATTATATATTATATATATAGTGAAAGTGGTCTTACCTCAAAATGATAAAAGCCGCAACTGTCAGTTTCACGCAAGGCGATCTCTACCTTTATGGTATTGAGCACTTTCAACGTTCCGTGAACAACATCACATTCGTTTTAGTATATTATATATATATATATATATATATATATATATATATATATATATATATATATATATATATATATATACATATATATATATTTGGCATTTCACTCGATAAACTACATGTTGAAAGGATTTATGGTGAAGTATATATATATATATATATATATATATATATATATATATATATATATATATTATATATATATATATATATATATATATATATATAGGATATTACACGGTTGCGCGAATATATGAATTTTATCTTCGAGTGGTGAAGACAATATTTTACGAATGAGCGCAGCGAATGAGTAAAATATTGTTTTTACTATCTGATTCGCGCGCTCTGATTGGCTAGCGAGTGGTCCGGTATCCTACGATACGGACCCCGATACCGGACCGCTGCGGGTTTAAAAACAAAAACAAAAAAGTTTTTTTAATATTTCGTATACTCGTCGCTTTTTACTACCTTTTGAAACAATAGATTGCCAGTAAAAACAAAATAAGATGGATAGTGACAACGAAAGCTATCACAGCGAAAGCGAATTTTATTATCCCGAAGATGAAGATTTTATATACGAAAAAGAAAAAAGTCTAGAGAAGTGGTAACATTGTGCAAGATAACTTGGACGAAATTCAAAATTTTATTTAAGGACGGCCTGAAAATACAGTTAAGTATACCTACGAGATGAATGTGTGGAACCGCTTCTGTGCGACAGTAAACGAACATGAGAAATGTTCTCTTGTCTATATATGGTTCGCCTCTTTCCAAATATGGGCAGCGGAAGTGACCGCTAAAAATAACAAAAATAACATATAGAAAAATATTTGCCCTCGGGCCATTTTTGAGACCTCGGGCAAATATTTTTCTATACGGACCTCCCAGCCGGTAAATAACATATATATACGGGATGTTGTGAGGCTTGAGAAAAGTACAACAAATGCACGAGGCTTAGGTAACCAAGTGTTTTTTATATAAATATCGCTTTATAAAACGTACTAACCATGGTGATTGGTAATAAGTTCAGAACGTTCTGAAAACTAAACTGCTTATTTATAAACACATTTACCAAAATCTATAATAATGGCGTAATGTTGGAGCAAAGGATGAGAAAGAGAAATGAGTTCTTAGAAGAACTGTTTAAAGATTTGAGAAATAAATAGGCTTAAAATAAAAGAGCACGATGCATCTTTCCGTGTACATACAGTTACAACATCTTTCCGTGTTTACATACAGTTATAGAAACACTCGTAAAAGTTTGGGAGAACTCGAATTAGCGTGGATGGCACTGATTTCTCGTTCTCCCAAACTTCCACTCGTGTTTCTATAACTGTATGTATATAATATTATAAATAAATATAATAATTAAAACCGATTTAGGAGAACTCGAAAGCTTTTGTGTGACCCCAAGGACTTACAAAACTGCTTGAGACTAGTTCTTTTAAATTTTTATATGTTGCTCTTTATTTAGTTTAATAACGCAAACGGAACGTCCTTGCTAATGAGATTGATGCCTTTGCTCCTATCTGACAATAGCCAAGTAAGTATTAAGACGTAGTGCATTGGGCGTATAAATGCTATTCCACCACTATATATTCATTTCCATGTCCGTATTCAGTTTCATTTTTGCTATATTTGTACATACAAAATTCTCTATTTACGTTGTGTCTCCTGGTCGCTTGTGACAATCAAAATTCAAGCTTTACTGATATATAGCTTCCTCCGCACGCATCTCTCTCGTGGGGGTGGGAGGGGGGGGGAGGAGTTGCGGGTGGGGTGAAAAATTGCGGGCGGGTTAACTAATATATAAACTCAAATAAAAACTCGATAAAACTCAAGCATTACTGATATATAGTGACTGCATCATAGGCGCAGTACATATATATCAATAGAACCAGTACAACATTACAACCTTCGCTGTCCATCTGAGTCTCGGAATCTCAATGGTTAAAGCGTCTTACTGGTAATCAGAAGGTTATACAATCCCTATGCGGGAAACATGTTATGAAGGTTTGAGCTTGACGATCGTCCATGTATCGTCTAAAATTGTAACGTCAGCCATTTTCATCAGATATTTCAAAAACTCATTAATAATTCATAAACCAACTATCCAATTGCTGCTACGAAATTAGTCACATGCATGCGTCTTTATAATAGCTAAAGCACACTTATTCATGCAGAAACACAATACTTCTCGTGAATAAAGATTTTCATATAAAGATTTTTTATATAAAGATTTTTATATAAAGATTTTTTGTATAAAGATCGTATTTTACATTAACATAATTATAGTTTCAACACATAATGATAATTCTCGCACAACAACATTCAAATTTAAGAACTACCACGATCTAGCTCTTTACAAGAATCACTTTTCAGCAAAATTGAAAGCACAATTATTGAACACACAACTCGACATGTTCGTGTTAACATTTGATACCCTCTCACCTTCACTCGCACGCATCGGGAAATTACTCAACATTTCGTCGGGACGTCAAATCTAAAATCAGCCAAACTGAAGTCTATTAAATCCTTACATTCTTCTTTCAAATCACTGTTCGCCCTCTCTGTTATATTCCTTGGAGGTCCTAAAATAGTACTCACACGCTTTTCTTGCTCTTCGTTTTTTGGTTATCGAAATCTTCGCTTTGGAGGCATATCAAAGACAAACGCTGCCGAGAATGTAGGCTTCGGCATTACCACGCCTCGGCATTTAAAATTCATATTCAAATTTTTGGTAGAGGACAACCAAGTTGCTATTCCCTTGAGATTTTATTTTCTATTTAAAATCCATGTTTCTCATTCACAGTTTTTGAAGCCATTCAAAAAACTCGCATCACTTGTTTTATCAGATATAAAACACTCGGGCAGACGGGCTACGCCCTCGTGTTTTATATCTGATAAAACACTGCTGCTCGTTTTTTAAATAGTACATCAAGTTTTTGGTGGATCGCAATAGACCTTTATATATAACCTCCCGAATTTACTTCAATGCCACAAAACAACGGCTCCAAGTCGAGCTTATAGTATACGAATGTTATCATCATGTATTTGTATTTACTGTTATCTTTCATGACTAACCTGGATTGCAAGCTGTTTATGTGCACTGAAGAAAATTCGGGAATAGTCTATGCAGTCCTTTGAGTTCGAAAACTGTTTGAACAAATAAGCATAAAGTAATAGAAATATATGTTAAAATTGACTGTTAAAATTGCGGGACTTTTTCAACTTGTGATGGGCGCCGCCATCTTGGATTTGATGATATAACACGGTTCCATTTTTTGTTCCAAATGTTTGTTTATTTTATGTAACTTCATCTACAAGAATGCTTTGAGGGTCGTGTTTTGTAGAGAAACTAATGCATTGTATGAGAAAGGATACTCTCACAGCATGTTGTAGTTGTAGTCAAATGACGCCATAGTGCAAATGACGCCATAGTGCAAATGACGTATCAACATACTGTACGTCATATAAATTTAAAGGAACTACTTTGTTTGTTTAGACCTATTCATTTGATTATGTACAAAGGATGTGCAACAGTTCATCTTGGAATGACTATCTCATATTTCCCTCACCTGAAAACGAGGTAAACAATAAAGACTATAGTAATAAACTGTAAAAATAGGCACCCAATAGGTGCATGTGCCTACAGGCTACAGCAATTTGTATATAAGATCGGAGATAGTTGTTTTTTCCCAAAGGCAGTTCATAATTAACTCCACTTGACGTTTCTGTTTTTGATTCAGTTACGATTAAAATTGTTATCATTCTTTAATAGACCGCGTTTCGACAGCTTCTCTGTAGCCTAAACCAGTCTCAGCTAAACCAAGCTTCTGTCGAACTGTTAGACGAAATCAAGCTTCCTCAGAGTTTACCGGCATTGGTAAGTATTGAGATCTTAAAGTTGTTCTCCTCAAGGCTCTCAATTTTTGAAATAATGTTAAAGATATCATGATGCATATTAGTAATCGTGCAAAGTTTGATTTCGAAATTCCTAGAAATAATGTTATCCTAAATGTGTAAAGTTTGCATTAAACATGCATTAAACATTGCATTAAACGTGTATTTATGTTCAGCGGAGAGCAAATTTCTAACGTCAATACGTTTCTATATTGTTTGTTAAAGTGCCTATAGCACCATTGGGGATTTTACCCATTCGTAATATTTGGGTCTCCCTGAACAAAATCATAATGTCTTGTCAGACGAAACTTTCTTCTTCATGGAGTTTTTCGCTGTCAAAGTTACCGTCAAATGAGGCAATGCAAATCAGTTTTCTTTTGTTTCTTGCTTCAAAAAGTCCTCATTTGACGTCATGCCCAGTAACTTTAACTGCAAAAAAGTCCATGAAGATGAAATTTTCGCCTTAGAAGATATATTACAAATCTTCTTAGAATGTTCCAATTAGTATAAATATGTAAAAAAGATGACATAGGCACTTTAATAGCTTCGTAAAAATGAAAGAATTGCATGGACCTGAAAAGAACGTGAAAAATGTAAATCCACGCGTGATCAATGCGCAAGTTTCTTCTAGCTAATCTAGGCAACTACAGTGATGGATTTACAGGGGGGTGAGGGGGTGCGCACCCGCAGGCCTGATCTCACTTCCCTCGCTCAGCACCCCCCCCCCCCCTACCAGATAAGACTGGATCCATCACTGGGCGACTATATTAATGCAACATACCAGATATCGTTTTCCATTGCTGAAAAATTGAAAACGTGACTCCGCTCAAGAATGTCAAAAATGTTCAGCCATCTTTGCTGAACATTTGTTGGTTGTTGCAATGATAGAAAACGAATTGAGTTTAAAATCCGTGAAAGTGCCCCTAACCTCAATGTCTTATTTGGAAAAACTTTTAAAATGATAAAGTAACTTCTTTTGAAGATTTTCGTTTCTTCGCTTTCTTTTTGAGATATATCAGTTTGTTTGATATGCAAATGTCCGAAATTTACGTCACACATGCGTAATGAGTTATCGGAGAATGTTATATATCTTTGCGTTCATCAAATAAAAACACTAAAGTGTGAATAACACGTGTGCGTGTTTCTCCCACAACACCAAACTTCTCGATTTTAAAGAATTTCGTTCGAGAATGAAAGTGATACATGTACAGACATTTCTCCAGTAAGTCATTATGCATGTGTGACGTAAATTTCGGAAATTTGCGTATCAAACAAACTGATAAATCTCAAAAAGAAAGCGAAGAAACGAAAATCTTCAAAAGAAGTTACTTTTATCATTTTCAAGTTCTTCCAAATAAGACAATAAAAAATGTTGAGGTTACGGGCACTTTAATAACTCGTGTCTCTTCTATTACAAACATCGTTGTTAGCCGGTTTGAATTCATGGCTTCTCACTTAATTCCCTTCTTGTTTTTTCTTTATTTCACCTCCCAGTCATTAGCATTCTTTTCTTGCCCATCCCCCGGCTTGCCTCACTGATCAATGTTTAAATAACAAATAACTCTCCTACTTTTACATCTCATTAATTATTTGTTATTGTCTCTGACTATTGATTCGCCAATTTTTGTAACATGATTATTTTTCTTATAAATGTTTCATACAAGCAAAAAGATTACAAAAACTTCACAACAGATCTACGAGAGTTCTTATGAACATGAGTAATGAAGTCAGTCATGTCGAAGCACTAAATTCATTGGGTTGAGAACCTCTCGAGGCTCAACGAAAAAAATAAGGCAAAAATAATGTTTTAAGTATTGGAAAATTTGGGACCTCAATTCCTTACAGACCTATTCACTAAGAAACGTGATATAACTAGTTACGATCAAGGGAAAGCAGTTCTTCCCTTCAGTTCCCACAGCCTCGTACAAATAATCTAAAAAAGAGCTTCAGCTATGATGGAGCAATTATCTGGAACTCTTTACGTACTGAAATGAGAGAATGTGAATCACTGCCTAAATTCAAAGGAAAAATTGCTGCTCACTCTTTTCCTCTTGTATACATTATATTTATATGTTCTTGAATAACAATTTTAATGTAATTAGTTAGTTTATATATTTTAATGCATGACAATTTTAATGTAATTAGTTAGCTTATACAGTATCTTTTAATGTATGATAATTTTAATGTAATTAGTTAGTTTAAATGACATTAAAAAGATAAAACCTATGATATCAAACAAGCTGAATTCACAAAACAACGAGCTTGTCAGTTTCATTGTTTATACAAAAGCCAAAAGGTGCACTCAACGGAACAAATGCAATCAAGCATTTTATTCATTCAAGAGAGACCAGTTTTTAGACATGTAGGTCTGGTGAGTAATTGGCCTAGTGCAACCCGCTGGCGGAGGTATGCAGTCTCTGAGTGCCTTCTAGTTTATAATATATTTATATACACTTTCCTTTTATATATCTAAGGTATCTTGAATAAATTGATTGATTGATTAATTGAACATTTCGAACAAAGGCTCAATCAATCAATCAACAACTTTATTTAACCACGCTAAACCTCATCAACTGAAAGTTGGTTTCCATGAGGGGCGTGTGATTTAACTAGCTTACAGACAGACAGACAGACAGACAGACAGACAGACAGACAGACAGACAGACAGACAGACAGACAGACAGACAGACAGACAAACAAACAGAGGTAAAAACATAACCTCCTGGCGGAGGTAATAAATGTATCCCCTATAATAAGATCCCCTAATATCCCCTGCAGTTCAGCAACCTTTTAGTGTTTTTGATGCACTTTATATTGTTTGTGTTCAGGCCAAACTGGTGCGAGAAAACGGAGGATTGTACGGGGTAATTTGTGGAAAAAAGAAAAGAACGGATGATGCACTCGACGATGGAAGACTATTAGTGAAACCAGATGAAAAGAAAGAACAAGGGAAAGGAGATGGTTTCAAGAAAGATTCTTGTGCGTGGTTAACGGAACATGTAAAAGGAAACTTAAAAAACAACACAGGTGATTCAGATTTTGAGTGGAGAAGTTGTAGTTTGGTTATCGTAATAAGGTTCACGTGTGCTAGTCAAGCTGTTAATACTTAGGAAAAAACAGAGATCCGCACGATGATCAAACAGGTGACGTAATGTACTAGTCAATATAAAGCCCCGCATCCTCCCGGCCGGGACATAGCGGGTAATTTGACTTGTACGTACTTCGAAGTAAGAGATAAATCCCGAGAACGAGGGATGTACGCATCCGAGGGCTGTATATCGCATACATTCTGACGTTCGAGGGATGTATCTGACTTATTTCATGATTGAGGAGGTTTTCCATCAAAGTTATATACACATATAACAAAGTTATATACACATATACATATATATATATACAAATATATTTTTACACCGTGGACAAAGATTTTCCTAGTTTTTTCTTCATTTCTTATCTAATTATGAAACAAAGTCGTTTAAATCCCCGAACCCCCTGGCAATATTTGTATTCTAGTGGCATTAAATGGCCCGGTCAAATGCACTGCCCCTTTAAGTAATTTGGACAACTTTAGCGTAAGTGTTTGGCATCGTTCAAAATTGAAACAAAAAATCTAAATTTTTACTCAGAATTGTTACAAAATTTTAAAAAGTGAACAGTTGATAGATATGTGATAAATTGTATCTATATCAATAATTCTAACCATTGACAATAGTGGGAACTTCAACATTAACACATTGTGCATGGAACTCGCTGATTTCACAGTCACTGTTTGCATGGTTGATTCTTTGTCCTGCCTCAGCCAAATTCCATACCAGTCTCCCCTCAGTCAGAGGAAAATTTCCCGGCCGTGCCCTAGCTGATCGTCGTGTAGTGCAAAAGCTGTGGCCTGTTCCGCCATCAAATGACAAGAAATCCCCCGCTAACGCCCCGCTATATCCCGGCGGGAGGGGGCTGGGGTGCTGTGGGTTTACATTGACTAGTGCATAACTAGTGTTCAGAATATTACGGTTTTGAGCCACGTTCGTGAGTCAGGTTTTGATCTCCATTTGGGAATAGGTTTTCCTGAGTATTAACAGTTTGACTAGCAAACGTAAAATCAGGGGTTGAAATAAGTAAAAAAAATTTAGTCGCCCAAGTGGTCGGTCTTTTCTTATACTTTATAAGAAATTTGTCCATAATTTACGTCTGAATTGGCCAACATATTATTACTAACTGAGGCGCTTGTCGCAACATAAAGTTCGCTATTTTCGCCATGTGTTTATATGCGTCAAAGGAAAGAGCCTATTGCCCCCTGAGTTCCGGTCGTGGATCCAGCTTTCGAATAACATGGCACCCTCGTGTAATTGAATGAGTTATACCTTACACTAACAACAAACTCACCAAAAGGTAATTTTCAACGCTATTGTTTTTTCTTTTTTCTGAGTCGTCACGAGGGCTACTTGCGGAAAATATCTGGTCGCCAGATAAGAAATTTGGTCGCATTTGGCGACCTGGCGCCCGGTTATTTCAACCCCTGAAAATTCAGGTGTTTTCCCTAACACATACACGGACTGCTGTTACACCCCCTTAACCAATCAAGCACTCATCTCTTCTAAATAGTCACCGATTTTTTCTTTCTCTATTAAACGCCAACCTCTCTTGAGCGTGTAATGTAAACTTCTCGTGGAAATCTCTCCTTAGTGACCTCTCGTCCAATTTACCGATTTCCCCAGTCAAATCATTGAGCAACCATCACCACATTTATTGCCATGTTTTTTTTAATTGTTTTCAACCTCCAGACATTATGTCAACTTTTTTATATTCTTTATTGCAGATGATAAAAAGTGTTCGACAGTCAAACCAGAATTAAGAGCCGACTGTGGTTGGGGTGGTATCAACCGCAAAAAGTGTTTGAAGATTGGATGTTGTCATGACGACTCAGTGCCGGGGTCTTTTTACTGTTTTTGTCCAGCTAGTAAGTTATATGATTAAATGTTGTCGTCGTCGTCGTCGTTGTTGTTGTTGTTGTTGTTGTTGTTGTTGTTGTTGTTGTTGTTGTTGCTGTTGCTGCTGTTGTTGTTGTTGTTGTTGTTGTTGTTGTTGTTATTGCTGTTACTTTTGCTGTTCGTATTGCTGTTACTGCTACTGTTGTTATTGTTGCTGTTACTGTTGAAACATATTCTGAATTTACTTTTCTTTATTAGATGATCGATGTTGCATGTTTCGTGGTTGTCTGCTGGACAGTGTCGCTGATATTGACAATAGTGGCAAGAGAGATAACCTTTTTCTGGAGGTGATGAGGCAGTTTATGCAAACAAGTATATTGTACACACCCGATAATAAACACACCCGTAACATTATACGGAAGGTGAGTGTCCATTTCGTAACAAGATCTGGATGTATAGATTGGACTATTAATATGAGCGCGATGTAGTTTTGCGCTTGTGCATGTTGCCAGACAAGTTATCTCGCGGTGAATGGACAACATTTTGTTTTCTTGCAAGATGAATGTACCAAAATGTGTTAAAAAAACCGATGTACAGTGTATACTGTAGTTCCCAATTTCTTTTCTAAATATCTTTCATTTAATAACAGTTTCTAGTGTAAGCTGTTGTAGGTGCATGTATTGAAATTCATTACTTTTGAACTTGTAAGGTGGTTAATGAAACCATTTCATATCACTTTTCAGGCGAATTTTTCGTTTGCTCAGATGGGATATGCTTGGAAACAACTGCGTATTGCATCAAAGCGTTGGGTATCCGTCTTACCGCCTATGCAGGACACCAGCAATATACCAAATATGGTAGGTTTTTAGTCTATTTACTTTGAGAAAGAAAACGTCCAGACTATGCCGTGTGGCTAAAAATAACTGATGCTGGTTTTTTTATAGAATTTGCTGCAGAAGTTTGCTGTGAGATTTTTTGGTTTCGACGTGAACGGCCAAGACTCTGGTCTCACTGAACGGTTACGGACAATCGCACGGCTTATCGCAGACCACGGAGATTGCCTAAATTTAGATTATTTCAAGCCTGTCAAAAATGAAAGATTAGTGGAAAAATTAGCCATGGAAGAATCGGGTTCTCCGCCCATCGCAAGTACGTATGGATGTAATCTGATAATAAATATTAGGGAGATTTGGTGTGACTTGCAATACCCATCACTGATCTCGAAAGAAGACTGGATCGAGCAACTATTGTTCAGAAAATGAAGCCGGAAGTCCGCCATTACTAAGGGACGAACTGAGGATCGTATGAGGGTTTTTGTTGGATTATGTGCTCTTACCATCAACAAAATAAAATAATTTTACTATAAAGAGGACCAGAAGACATTTTCAAATTACTGGGTTTGGCTCTAATTATCCAGTGAGAGAATCCTAATATGACACGTCAAATTAGGTTCAAGATTTTATGCATTTAATGTTAACAAAGAAACTATTGGCCTGACACTAAGGGGTTGATTACATGGAGAAATTTCAGCCCGGACTGAGATTTCAGCGCGGCTACTGAGGTATGGTAAAGAGAGAGAATAGAAAACACGGTGTCGAAAGCGGTCAAGCGGTAACAAATATGGCATAAAAACAAAGCTATTTAAATGATTTTCCATACTCCGTAATTTACCATACCTCAGTAGCCGGGCTGAAATATCAGCCCGAGCTGGAATTTCTCCATGTAAGCACCCCCTTAACCTATTTCGCAAGCGTCACAGTTCGATTTGCTTCCAAACTCGGAGCTTCTAATGATCTCTCGCAATTTACATTATGCAAATATGCAAGCTTCAAAATCAGCTCATCAGATACAATAGAAAGCTCAATCCAGTCTTATTTTTGAGATCAGTGGTACCCATATTCTGCCCTTCAGCTTGCAATTAGTTATCAATTGCGCTGCGCATGGTTGCTATTTATACAACCAAAACTCCGACAAACAAATTGACTCTCAAGGGGTTTAAATTACCATTTTGTCCATTGTTGAGAATGCAAGAATTTATGGAAACTCAGACACATGGCTACATATTTACTTCAAACTTGAGTGCCGATAACAACAGATTATTATATGGCTAAGAAAGATGGCGCACGCTGATTGGTTCGTGAGAGGTCCGGAAAAAAGCGTATTGCCCTCCCGGCGCTGTGAGAGGGCAATACGCCTTTTTCCGGACCGGTATGTGTTGGCGGGAAAATTTCTGAGTTGATTTAGATGAAAATAAAAGAGGATTTGAGTATGTTCGTTGAAAAAGTTAGAACAATAACACGTCCTGGAACATTAACCTCGTTTGCTTGGTCTGTACGGTAAAGTATTTGCCTTTTTTCGTAAAGTATGTACGAAAACCTCAGGCAAATACTTTACTGTACAGACCTCACACTCGGTTAATAAGTCTTTAATATAGTATAAAAGAGACGTTAAAGAAATGCAATAATGTCAAAAAGTGCCCCTAACCCCAATTTTTTTGGTTTAGAATAAAAGCATTCCTAAAATTAGGAAGGATGTTCTTTTAAATTTTGGCGATAGCTGTTTTTGTTCTAAAGTTATTCAAGTTTTTGTAATATGCAAATAAGGCAGGTGATGATGTAAGATAAGGAAAGTGGAATTGTCGAAGATCTATTTTCGAGTATATCTTCAAAACCATTCATCAAACTTTGCATGTATTTACAGACAAATAAACTAAAAATGACAGTTCAAGTTATGTAGTAGTCATGGTGACCGATTTGTTTCCAGACTTCTTAATTTAAAAAACAAAACTGTTTGTTTTCTCTCAAGTGCTGATCATTTTGGAGTTGGTAATATTGAAGGAAGATCCTACAAACTTAACTAATCTTATACTAAAGTGTGAAGTTGTAGTAAACTCTGCTATGGCAGAAAACAAAGATTTTCTGAGCCTGAATTTAGAGGTCTGGAAACAAATCGGTTACCATGACGACTACATAACTTGAACTGTCTTTTTAGTTTATTTGTCTGTAAATACATGCAACGTTTGGAGAAAGTTTGATGAATGGTTTTGAAGATATACTTATTGGTTAACATACAGTACTCCAGTTATTCACAATACCCGGCAGCTGTGGCGTCATTTCCGTCGAATGCTGTGAATTATTGGACGGAGGTGTCCAAAAAATATTATTGGCCGCTAATGGCGTCACTGCCTCAAAGCGCGCGAAAATTACAAAATAACAAAATGTCTTGCAGTAGATTTTCCTGTGTTTACGAAGACGACAGTGACGACAACGATGTAGACAACAGTGACGACATGTATAATGAAACAATTACAGTTAACTCTCGCCTCTGTGGACACCCCGCTATTACGGACACCCCGCTATTACGGACACCCCGCTATTAAGGACAGTTGGTAAATCCCCGGCCGGAACTACTATGAAATGTATTGAAATAACTCTCGCTATTACGGACTCTCGCTATTACGGAATTGCGGACACTTCATGTGGTCCCTAACAAACATTTTTATTGTTCTACTCTCGTTACAACGGACACCTTGGACGTATTTTTCTCTCGACACATGAAAGCGAATGACTTTTTATTTTATCGAGTGACATATATATATCTTGCTATTTGTCAGCGGAAGTACTTTGAAGAATCCGTTCGTCATCATTTCTGTCGACAAAAATGACAAACAGAAAAATATAAAGTAAGCGAGAATGCCGCGAGCGAAAGATCACATCAAAGCACGCTAGAGAGGTACAGTACTTCATCACAGAATAAAACTTCGTGTAAGTTTACTGAGTTTTGTTACTGTACCTTTACAGTGAAAGAAAGAAAAGACATTTGACACTGATTCATGTTACCGTTGACACGTTATATTTTTGGTTTTGGAATAGAAAAATATTTGAATACAAATTTTTGACTTGTATTTTGACTTCACACTGAACGTCAACTAAAAATTGAAATAAACTGGACATTTTTAATTCTGAAATCTGAAATCGGGATATTTTCATCGCATCCCGCTATTGCGGACTCTCGATATTACGGATACCAAATGACGGTCCCCAGGGTGTCCGCTATAACGAGAGTTGACTGTATTGGATATTCGGCTTACGTATGATATTTAAAGTGCTTATAAACCCAAAATGGGTTTTTGGCGATTCGGATAGAGCATAAAAAGTTAGTTAATAAGTTCTAGATTAGTTTTTGCGTTAAACTTTTAGTTTCGGAGATATAAGGGCTCAAAGTCACAATTTGTGAAAAAACGTAGCGCTGGCCGGGAGACTGGATCCGAGGAACGTGTTATGTTTCAATACTTATAAAAATATATTACAATTCGAGTAGACAAGGTAACATCGTAAAGACACATCGTTTGGACATTTTTCAATAAAAACTCTTAAGATAGCTGTCTTCTCCTATACAAAAGCCTAGTTGTTGTTGAAGATAGGTTCCTCGGATCCAGGTCCCTGTGTGTTATTTTGGTGGCGCTACTTTTTCCCAAAAAATGGCACAATTTGCATGTTTGAGCCGTTATATCTCCGAAACTAAAAGTTTAACGCAAAAACTAATCCAGAACTTATTAACTACTACTTTTTATGCTCTATCCGAATCACCAAAAACCCATTTTGGGTTTATAAGCACTTTGAGCTCGTGTCGTATATGAGCTCATAGCCACCGAGGCGCGAAGCGCTGAGTTGGCTATTCATATACGACGAGAGCGAATGGTATAATTGTTTTATTATATAGCCAAATACTTAGTCAGTTCGGGGTTTCTTTATAAAACCCCATCGATTTTAGCTTTTTCGGCCTAAAAAACATCTCCATCTTGTTTTTTCGCTACTGCTAGGATATGAGGTGATAGCCTAGTAGTAGAGCAGCCAATCAAATTGCGAGATAGCTCGTATTCTACTAGTAGCTATATAATAACAAGAATTATCCAGACCTCGCTCAATGTTATCCGCCTCATCCTTTGGCAGATAACATTGACCTCGGTCTGGATAATTATTGATATTATGCTCAGCCTCATCCAACAATTGTTTATTGACGTAAACCACAACAGTAGTATAGAACATGGCGGTGCGAGCTCAGCGACGCCAACCACAAATGCGAGTGCCATAGCAACGTTAATTTTTACACCAAATCGCGATTTAGCGCAAAAATTAGCGATGCCACGGTGCCCACACTTGTGGATAACGTCGAATAAGCTCGCACCGCCATGTTCTATACTACTACAGCAGTCGTTAATTAGGCTTGACGCACCCCTCCCCACACTCTCCACCGATTAGTGTCAAACACGCGCGAGACTCACGAAACAATACTGAATTTATACCAAATCACATTTCAGTCACGTTTAAAAAATAGTCGTTTCAACATTTTCACAAATTTGTGTCGCTTCAAAATTTTCACGCTTTTTTTTTGACTGACACATTTCCAATTCACGCGCGAAAAAAAACCACTAGATTTTGATTCTAGTGGTGATGTTTTATCCAAATGGATAGCGAAATGGCGCTCTTTTGATTGATCAACCCACACCAGCGCCCACGACAAATATTTTATCCAAACAAGTACCCAAATGGGGAGCGAAATGGCGCTCTTTTGATTGGTTAGCAACGTTGACTAATTTGCATACTAACAGGTGGCCGGTTGTTTCGCGAATTAGTCCGTTTGTTCACTATTTTCAACGTTTGTCTCACTTTTAAAATGGTGATCGTACACATATTTCGACGTTGTGATTCCTCCCGACAACAGGCCCAAGAAAGGCACGTACGGCGTCACAATCGCGACAATGCTTTCGACGTCTTTCTTTAATAGCGAGTCTTTTTGCAACTCATCGTTTAGTTCGTCAGGGTTCTCAATAGCGTTCAACCCATCCAGTAAGCTAGCGAATTTACTGATTAACAAGTCAGTGAGAAAAGCGTTCGCTATTTCCATTCTCCTCAACTCGTATTGGCGCCATATCTTGTCGATAACCTTTGCGGACGCTTTTTTAATATACGCCTCAGATTGACTCACCACACCATCGCCAGACAGTCTAATAAGTTCAGCTCTCCTAACGTCAATGTCGTCTTCCACAGTCGAGGCACTAGCGGCTTGAGTATCCTCAACTAACTCCTCAATCGTGGGGTTTTCTTCACTTTTGCGTTTCACCATCACGCTATTACTTATACCCATATTTTATTGCGGAATAACAACTTCGTGACTGTACGGATAGCGCAGTGAGATTTCGAGTCTAGCGTACTTATTATTTTTTAATGCGGTCACAATCGCCAACGCTTCCTCTTTGCTAATGTTTCCAAGATAATCGTCAATAACAACCTTCATATCACTTCTGCTCGGACAGTAAAAGCAAATGAGCTTACTAATGTTTTCTCTATACGGTTTTGCGATCGACGTCAGTTGTTGTGTGATGACAATAACGCTCAACATAAAATGTCGCGCACTAAAAGCTAAGTTGACCAACTGACTAGTCCTATTCTTGACATCTTGAGAACTTGCGCAGTCATCCAACACGATCAGAGTGTTAGTGCCTTTAAAAACATTTGTTACACACTTGAGAACAGCGTCGACATTGTCCTGTGTGCAGTCTATCGCTAACACGTCGGGGTCGCGCACATATTTCCAATCTTGGTACGCTTTGTTCCACTCGAAAGTAGGACAAATCAACACAATGTAGTCAAATTTACTAAAGTACTCAGATTCCAATGTTTCCAGCAAATAATGCGTCTTACCACAAGCTGTCATACCAACAATTAACATATTAAACGGAGTCTCCATTAACTCACGTTTGATTTAATACTGGATTGACTGCAACCCATTGTTCATGAAGTTGACCAACCCATCACTCATCACAAACACCCTACACATGACATTTGCAGTCGTCGCTTTCTTAGTGATCTCAAGAAGCACACCGGATTGTGTGTTTACAATGTTCTTGCCAGTGGCGACATTGCGATTATCTTGAACACTCCTCAAGTCGATGACTAACGCAAAGCCATCTTTATAGAACTTCTGTATGGTCATGAACTGAGCGTGTTCTTCACCCAACCCAAACAGTCGTTTCGCTTCTGCATAGAACTTCGATTTCGGAATGCCTTGTGAGTACACACTATTTGGCACACCTTCAATTGTGACTCTAACGCTCTCAATATTTGGATAAAGAAACTCCTCACTGTCTGTTCGCACCTTATTCGTGAATAGCAACACAATTGCCTTCATGCTTTTTCTTGGAAGATTAACATTCTCATTCACAATGGTCGTGCCTTTGTCCCATTCGGTGGTTTTCATCAACGTGATGTGCTCATATGACAAACTACGACCACTTGCATAGCCCGACGCTATTTCGTCAGCGAGCTCCTGGTTATCAATCGTTTCGTACTCAAGCTCAAGGTTCTCCAGAGTGTACCCACCCACAGCGCTACCGGATTGCGCCACCATGATGTCTGCGGCCTTCGGAAGTGTGATCACATATTGCAAATTGTTGTTCATGCTAAAAGGAGCGTACAACCCGTGGTCATTCATGATCTTGCCAAGCTTAATCCGCTGCTTCGTCCCAATCACACCAAACATCAACGCGTCACTAACTTTAGCAACGTTCCCACTCGTCGCACCACTGTCATCCTTAGAAACTAGCTTTCTCAAGTTCTCACCACCAATACCATAGTCAATCATTTGGTCTCGCGCAGTGACACTCTCCCAAAGGTCGCGATAAACACCAGTGTAATTTTCCCCATTGTTGTCATACACAGTCTCCCCAGCTAGTTTCACAACAAGCTTCTCAACCAACAACTTGCTAACATTATTCAAGAACCAGCTTTTGGCGTTTGCATTCTTAAAGTCGAACACTAGACCCAACGATCCAGGCACCAAACAGCTACTAACCTTGAGCTTCGGTATGTCAATGTAGAGTTCCTCACCAGGACTGACTTTATTAGGGTTCAACGTGATTACGTGTTGCGTTCTCGCCCCTTTTATGACACCCATGGTCGCTCGTCTAAAACCGGGGCTCAACTCTGCTGACGTGACGTTCATATACTTTACATATGTTTTATCACTACCGTTTTAGCTTGTAATAATCATAAGCAAACCACGCAAGTACCACCGCGAGTACCCACAGATTTTGAGCCAACCATGCGAGACCCTTCGCACCCAACGTCAACGCGTTGTAAACTAAATTAGCCAACCCAACAGCCCATGGACCCATCTTCATTATCGCGTTCTTAACAGCCTGTGCGAATGACCTCGTAGCCGTAGCGCCTTTCATAACAGCGGACCTCCCAGCGATAATAATAGTTGTTATAATTCCAGCCATTGAAATCGCTACAGCGCTCAACCCAACCACGTTTTCTTTAGCCCATTCCTTAAATCTCTGAAACCTGTCAATGTCTGTTTCTTGTTGCTCTCTAACCTCCTCTATTTCTTGCTGTCCTAGGGTTTTGTATTTAGCTTGCGTAAGTCCAATCACTCTTTCGTGTAGATCAATGTACTCTTCGTTCTCTGCAGTCGTGAGGTCTTTTCCCTCAAGCTCTACTATTCTTTCGTTCGCTTTGTCTATCGCTTCTTGAAAATGGTTTGCTTGTATTTGCAATGCACCATTGGCACCTATTCTTGATTCGCGCACCACACCATCGCTTGGGTTGAGCACACCATTCAGCTCGCGGTTTTCGTCTGGTGTTAGCCCAGGTATGTCGTCATAGACCACTTTTGTCTCAACTACTGGGAAGTCATCTGGGATCACTTCTGTTGTGACAACTGTTGTTTCTGTATTCTCAGGGATTTGACTAACTAACTGTTTGAACTGCTCAATCGCGTTTTTACTACTCGCGTCTTTACTGTAGATCAAGCCTTTTTTCCCAGGTATTAGAATTCGTTTGGGTTTTCCATATTTACCATCTTTGTTTATCGGTTTGAAAAGAATAGCCCCTGAGTCCGTAACCCACGACCTGTTGACTATTTTCCTTGACGCGTCGTCGTGGCCGAGTCCCTTTTTGCTTAATTTACGTATTTTTCTATTTATTAGCTTGATTCTTTTTACATTGTTTTCTGTTAGCTCTTTGTTGGACGCTTTTAGCTCACCCAGTCTTTTCTTAATTTCCTCCTCCTCTTCAAAAGCTATACTAAAACTTACGTCATTGACGTCACCATATGACTCCTGTTCAACAAACTCTACTGTTGGGACCTCTGTGTTAGTCCCCCTTATTGTCACCGTCTTACCATCATCAGTGTCGATAAATGACGTCTCTTTTTCTCGAAACCTCCTCTCTCGCTCACTCTGCAATCTAGTCATTTTATCGAACAATTTATCGTACTCAACACGCTCAACGTTAGGCATAACATCGCCGGCGTACTTATCGTCAAGTAAAATGTAATCTTGAGTAGCGCTTTCAAGTTCGACGTCTAATTGATCGTCAGTGTAGGCTCTACCAAGGTTCTCCATCTCGATCTCGTCAAAACCTTCCCCACCTTCAGCCATATTACATTAGCTCACATTTTGAATGTCGCTTTCTGGTACCCACGAATTATGTTTGCTCTCATAACCCAACCATTTGACCAGCGCCATCTTCTCCCCTCTGACTTTCTTTCTTTTCAACACCTTTTCAACTCTGTACACATCGTCGCCATGTTTCTCACTGACCAGCGATAATTCCTGCTCGTAAAATTTCCCAATAATCTGTTCACCACTTATATCCTCAATTTCGTACACATTCGGGTCGCCACGAATAACCTTTACCACTTTAAACAGCTCTTCAGTGAAGTTGGCTTCGTAGCCCTTTGTGAACACACTCTTGTACTTACTAATTCTCACTGATTGACCAACTCTAAACTTTGGCAATGGATTGTCCGCAAATTGATGACCAAACAAAGTAGTCCAAACTTCGCCTTCGTTTGACTTATCAACATCCTTTGGCTTCATCATAATACTACGATTCACACTGCTGTTGTAATTGCTCACGAACTGGTCCAAAGCGTCAATCCATTTGTACGTTCCATGGGCATAGAAGTACTTCCACATAATGCTCTTCAGACTTCTATTAAAACGCTCAACAACAGCGGTCTTTTTATCACTCTTAGTGCTGAAATATTCAACACCATATTCTTTCAGCAAACTTTTAACACCAACGTTATAGAACTCAAGTCCATCATCAAATTGCGCTAACTTAGGTGTGGCTCCAAACCGATCTTTAAAGTCAACCAACAATTTTCCAACAGCCTCAGTCATGTTCTTAGTGTCTTTTCTATAAACTGCAATTCCAAAAGCGTATCTACTCAATATTTCAATGCCTGTCAATATCCAATAGTACCCTTTGTTCTGTTTTGAGTACTTACTCATGTCCACTAAGTCCATTTGGAGTTCTTCACCAAGGTAATCAACAAAGGTCGCGCGGAACTTGTGTCTTCTCACAATGGGTTTGTACCTAGTGTAAGTGTCCTGCGCTGTCAACCATTTTTTCACTGTTTTTCTAGTCACTTTCAATCCGTCTCCCAACGCACTTTGATACAGCCTCTCTGCACCACTGAACCCTGTCTTGGGGTTATAGTAAATATCTCTCAACCCTTGTTCTGTTTCCACACCAAGTTCCATATAATTCACACAATATACAGTTCCAATAACACCGCACCAATTTTAAGATCGCCGTTATTCGGTTTGACACGAAATGTCATACTTGAGTAAACACCTTTTTTAATACCCACCTTTGACTCAATATCCACATGACGTTGCACTGACCCTTTCAAAGACTGTTCGGTGGGTATTGGTAACGTCGTGATCACATTGCTACGCTTCCCATCAATACCAACATTGCTCTCGGTTTCAACAATATCACATGAGATCTCTATGTACTTCAGACCTTTGTACATATTAACCTTGTTTGGGCTGATGTGCCAGTCCTTCCCCTGGATTAGCGTATTTTCTGCAAAGCCAAGGAGAGGTCCAACCCCCAGCAATCTAAATGGGGCTACAGTCTTCACTCTACATCCACCAGATGGGATTTTCTCTATTTCGAGACTTGGTACGTTTGGTCTTATGTCAGAGACCTGGAGTTTCATGTACTCAACCAACGCGTTGAAGTTATAATGTCCCTGAGGCACTGAGAACCGCAAGAGGCTACCGAGGGAAAAGTCGATTGTGTTTGCCAATACGTTATCGTGGTCCCAAAACACAGTGGCTGTCTTGACCATAATGCATGGGTTGTCGTGCGTGACCATTATTGCGTTGTCAAAGGACACAACTTTTTCTGCGTCTTCAATGAATACCGTCAACTTTCGCATTATGTATAACATATGGTATATTATATGCAGAAAGCCCTTCATGACTACTATGGAAAGTACTACAAACGCGCGATGGCTAACACATCAAAGGCTACACACGACGCAAAGGCAGACCTCATCAAAAAGTACCCCCACGCCACTTTAAGCAAATTCGAGTTCTATCCAAATATTTCGCAAGATGGTAAAATCATGAGTGTCGACATATATTTCAGAAACAACGACATCCTCAGCACAGACATAACCAGCACAACCTTCAAAAATGATAAAAACATGTGGAAGTGGCTGCACAATAGTAAGTTCCCAATAATATGGCAAGGCGGTGGAACTATCCAACCACTACCAAAAGGTTATAAAAACCATTGGGGACTTTGGGACGGCTACCCAACAGAGAATGTGCTAAATTATCCAGTGAATAACTTTAAAGTTTTCGTTAACCAAAATAACTACAGTGTACTTCATGTCGAAGCTACCAACCTTACAAATCACCACGTCAAAGACAAAATCAGAGTGGGATGACAGCGAATCTTACTACCGCGTTGCGTTTGCGACGTATTGTGCTAGTTTCTGTTGTGGGGTGTCACTGCAACATTTATCAGTGTCACAAGAAGTTCACCCCGTGGTCACAAGTGTGATGAGATTTCATTTGTACTTCACCATTAGAAGACTTCTCAGAAGAATGGAGGGTGGTGAGACCATGAAATCAATAAGTAGAGAATTCAACGCTTCCGAATTGTATGGCAAGATTTCTAAGATCCCTAGAAAACATTATTACCAGAATAAAGTCCTGAGCGATGGCACAACAGGTGAGACCAGAGTCTTCACACTCAACGACACCCATAACGATTACAGACGATACATCGCGCGATTGTCGGACGGCTTTACCAACATTGGGTTGCAATATCTAAACCAAAGCATAGAGGCCTTTGTGTACTCCACACTTGGTGCGCAAGCGAGAACACGTGTATCAGTCGTTGGTGGTTCTGCAGGAAGTCTAGAGACCCAACAAGAATTCCGCAAGTTGTTTTCTGACAGTGTTGTACAGTACGACGTATCGACATGGATTCTCAACATGAATAAATCGATTAGAGACACCAACGTTGTCCAAAATCTTGCAGTGTCGCCAAGTACGTGGTTAATGCCGAGTAATGTGGTGATTCTCAAGAATAAAATCGCTGGGTACAACAACTTATTAAAGATTGCCACAGAGTCCATGAGATTTGGAGTGAACACTAGCTTGAATGCAACAACACCAACAATTACGGCTAAAAAAGTCCACCAAGAGAATGTGGTGACTCACTCCCTAGTAGTACCAACGACTGTGAAGAAAAAAGCTCACCAAGAAAATGTGGCGGCGCCAACTAATCTCGTGGCTAAAAAAGTTTACCAAGAAAGTGCGGCACCACTTCCCATGAGAAAAGCAGTGGCCACAAGTAAGTCAGACACGACAACGCTGGCGATAGTGTTGGGGTTCTCAGCAGCCTCTGGTTATCTGCTAACCAAATACACCTTGAAGTAGTAATGAGTCTAAACTACGGGTATGAGTCTGACGACCCTCACGATAAAATACTAAAGAGAACGAAAAGACATCTGGACGAAGATCCCAAATTAAGTGCGACCGGTGGAAGGATGTCTGGAATAATAGACATGCAAGGCTCAGCAATAAAAAACGTAGCAGACCCAGTCGATGACTCAGACGCCGCGAATAAAAGAACTCTAGAGCAATTACTATCAGGTTTCCTCAAGAATCAGTCCTATAATGTTGTGCTCGACTTCAACGTTAGCACACACGCCTTGAAAAATGTGGAATTTCACACCAGTGGTTCAAACAAAGTGAGAGCCATTGGTGAAACAAGTAAATTAGTGCAAAACAACCCAACCTATGGTCCTATTGTTGGCATCAGCAGTGTAAGCCAAAGTTTTCTGTCCCCTGTGTTAACACCACTCCCACTTGAGTCAGGTCTTCATTTTAACTGCCCCAGTATGCAGTGGTGTGATCTTTCCATTTTTGTTGTGGTGAGGTTACCTACTCGCACCGCTGGATCAAATTGGGAGACAATTATATCAAACGACGACGGTCAGTGGGATAAGTTCATAGGGTACAAGACTGGTATGACCAACGGACTCGCGTATGGTGGTAGCATCCCAGCAATGGAGAGCATATGCACTATTCCAAGTGGTGTTGACATAAGTAAAATGCATATGATATCAATACACTGGCAAATGAGCAACTCACATGTCAGGGTCAACAACGTTAAGTCAACCGACTCAGACTTCGTAGCGAATATGGGAAAGATAGGCACACCCTATGGAACAATTTTTGGAATACATCGACCAAGAATACCACTCGCACCTTATGCATACCCATCGTTGATAGAATTCTACGGTGTGAAAATTGTGAGTGGTTACATGACAAACCGAGACATCATAATCATGGGTGGAGAAATGATGAAGGAATATGGTGTAAAGTAAATGGGAGCATGTGTTTCGAGACCTCATGAAATATATAAGATAAATAAGACGACTGATCACATGTTCAAAGCTGGTGGATCGTTTGGCCGCGGTGACATAACTCTCGAGCTCCACGCTGAGATTGGTATGAGGTCTAAAAAGACCTACGGCAAACCTATTATGTTACCAGAGTCAGACACTGTGGGAGTGGTAGGAGACGTGACCTAAGTTAAAATGGGTTGGTCTCAGCTTCGAAGATCTCAGCTTCGAGGATTTAGAAAGCTGGTTCGTAGCATTAGAAACTTTTTCAGACGACGTAGAAAACCGAAGACTAATAAAACACACCTGATGCGTTGGTACACAACAAACCAGATCTACAAAAGGCGTAGCGCCCACGTCGAGTAGTTTTTTCTCGTGGAGGACTATATAGCGATGACTTCCGCGATACTTCGATTATTCGATTTCGATGGTCATCAAATCACGACGGTTAATCACAACGGTGAAATATGGTTCAAAGCGAAAGAAGTCGCGAGCGCTCTAGGTTATGCTCGACCAAAAGATGCGGTGCACGACCACGTCGAACCTGACTGTAAAACGAAGATGGAGCAGGCCTCGTTTATCAACGAACTTGGGGTCTACTCGTTAGTGTTCTCAAGTAAAATGGAGCGTGCGAGACACCTTGGAAGGTGGGTGCACACAGAAGTCTTACCAAGCATTAGAAAGGGTTTAGCTGACGTCGGTCTCAAACACAATCAGTTTAAAATGATCACTGAGTTCGACCTTCATACGAAAGTTGTTGGTTTTCTTAGGAAATATTATCCAGAAGCTATTTTGATAGCCGCTTGTGGTGAGAATCAAGACACTTCGAGTAAAAGAATAAATTCGTGGAAAAAAGGTTACCAACGTGGAACGCCTGACTTGATTATTGCCAACGCAAACCGACAGCATAGCGGACTCGTGATTGAGTTCAAGAACCCAGGTGGCACAGGTAAGACATCTGAAGAGCAAGACTCTCTGCTGCTCAGATACAAATCCGCTGGTTATCTAACATTGTTGTGCGACTCATACGACGACGCTATTACCACGGTAATAAAATATTTCTTTGACGTTGGGTCTCAGTGTTCCCAGTGTTTTCGTAAATTTAAAAATAAATCAGCGTTGAGTAACCACGAGAGACGTTACTGTAAAGAGACTTTTTAGACAGCGAGTAATGAGTCGAATTAGCGCTCGTTCTCGCTGTTGAGACGATGCTTGAAGTGACAACTGCTCTAGCATTTTTTAAAGACGTTTTTAACTCGTTAAAAATATCTGCGAAACTTTCTCTCAATGAAAATGTTTGTGGAACTCTCTTTATTTCACAAACCCTCTGACCACTGTGTGAAAAAAAATGTTTCTATGACATTGGACGCTTCATGTGACCAATGTATAAATTTAAAAAAGTGAGGTGTATTGAGAACACCTTTAATTTTATGTGGAAGGGTGGTGACGTCTGCACACTGCACGATATTGCTCAGCACCACCAACGAACGATGGTCCTGGATTATACCTCCAATTGAATGGTGCATCAACAGTTGTTCCATCAGTGTCGCGACAAACAGCGCAATGCGCTTTTAGAAATGTGATGTCGTCTGCTACTGGGAACAGTGTGTCGAGCTCACCAATTCTTTTTAAACGCTCTGTCGCTATGAGACCACAAATAATGACGTGAATGCCAGCTTTGATGTAGCCGTGAGTAACTGGGAGTAGATCAGAGTACCAATGGCCTTCATCAATTCCTATGACGTCATAGTCAGCTATCTCGGAAGAACTCGGAAGGTTGGTGATTAACTTCGCAGGTAAACTGTCTGATCCGACGACAATGGTCTGACGATGTGTGGAGAACGCGTGGTCAGTTCGCCTAGTGTCACCTGTGTTGTTCATGTAGAGGACTTTGAGCCCTGACTTACTTAACGCAACTAACCTGCGGAGAGTCTCTGTCGTTTTTCCTGCGAACATGGGACCAATCACGATTTCTAGCTTACCGAGTTTCTTCATGATTACTATACCTCCAGAGAAATGTTCTCTCCTGTTGCGGCAACTGTTGTTCGTTGTTAAATATCCGCTGAAGCTCTAAGTTTTTAAGATGAGACCTCGAGCTCTCGTGTCTCAAGCGATGCAGTGGGTCGTTGGTGACCACACCGCATGGGTGACAGGTGTACACGTTTTCGTCTCTCGCAAAGTGTCTGTGGGCGGGCGAGAGTACGTGGTCCCTGATATCGTCCACACCTAGTATTTCCTTACACCCAACCTTGCAAACGTGAACGTCGCGGTTTGCGGCGAGATCTAGCCACGCTTTGGCTTTGGTTGGGCATGGTTTCCACATAAGGGTCACTAAGAACACTTGGAGGAAGTTACCGAGTAACGTACCGTTGGACCCACTAGGGTTGCTCAAGTAGACATCACTTGCTAACATAAGGTACTTGAATGATGAGTAACACCACACAGGGATTATGCTAGCTAATCTATCAGCAATCTCCTTGGCTCTATCTTCTCGAAGATCGATCCAAGTGTCGTGAAGATGCCTCGCACAGTCGACCTGGGGGATAGGCTGTTTTATTAACACCTCTTCACGTCTGAGGTCGAGCAGATTGTATATTGAAAAGTACTCGTTTAAGACGTTGGGTCCATTGTCGACTCGTGGGGTAGACACACTGACAAAGGCCGTTCTCAGCAAGCGGTCAATAACTTCTTCGCTAACCTCTCGGTCTTGAGTCATTATGTTATACTCCCAGAAAAAATCCTAATTTTTTAGCGCGTTTGGTCTGGAACTGTGAGATACCTGTGAGGTCAACTGTGAGACACCTGTGAGGTCAACTGTGAGTAAGATAACACGTGATAGTGTATTAGATGGTTGAAGACTCACAGACGGTTGTCGACGCTAAGATCACAGCTGATGTGAAAAGTGTTAAGGTAAAGGACCCAAAACGCGTCGCTGCTGGTAAAAAGTTGGCTGAGATATCGAAAGCTGCGAAAGAAAAGAAAATGCGTGAAATGATAGTCAACGAAGAACAGGGTAGTGAGTGGAGCTATGGTTACATTGTTGGAACACTTGGTGTTATCATTGCTGGTGCTTCACTATGGTACACAATTAGCAGTGAAAAAGAGCCTGTGAGTACTGCACCAGCACCTGCGTCAGAGAGTCATAAAACTCGTCGTCCAGCGTTAGACACATTTGATTCTTGAACAAAACACACGACAATGTATATGACTGCGATCGATCGAAAAGAACTCATGAACGAATTGTACGATGCGCTACTTGTTACGACTGGTGCTGTGGTAGTGAGTATGATTTCTAAAAGGGCTTTGGGAGAACCATTGGGAACACCAGAGACTGTGAGAGGCATAGTGAAACTTGCTGCAGCTGTTGGTGCAGGAACGCTGTTAGTAAAATGGTTGCAATCGAAAAAGTGGATACCGACAGACCCATTCAAATCAACGTAAGTTAATGGCGAGTGTCGTGGCTGGAGGGATTTTTAATGCAGTGGCTTTTGCAGGCGCTGGCTTTATGTTCTCGAAGTTTAATCACACAGGCTACAGGTATGAAGCTGAGATGAAAAGACACAACCACGCGTTGGAACAGCTAGCCAGTGCGAAAGAAGTGTGGTATGAAAATGAGGTCGCCAAGAAAGATAAGATCCAGCGTTTACGACAACGGCTCTCTGACGCTAATGCTGACATCAATGACACAAACCACGCGTTGGAAGAACTTAGAAGCGTAATGACCATACAGTACAGTGGTACAATGGTACAGCGGACGAGTGTTCACTGACCTCCCGAAGATCGCGGATTACTATCAACCGAGTGCGGAAATGAAGGATTACCAATTGTTGTTTGTTAGCGCGCTAGGTTTGGGTAGTGGAATAGCGGTATGGGCGCTAGTTCGGTGAAAAAATGTTGGAGTAGTATAAGCGATGGACAAACTTATGAGGCAGATGAGTTACGGCTACACAATTGACGAGATCGCGAGTGAGACGCAAACTGAGTGTGGAGACACCTTCAGAATTTACTACTGCTCGGATTGCGACGTTGTGAAGAACATGACTGACTGCGGTGGGTACGCGTGTCCAAAGTGTGGCGACACCGAATGGGGTTACACTCAGAGTTATGGTGACATGAGACTCACGCGACTAAAAAGCGTTCACAAACGGTCTTGGTGGATGGGGAGGAGACTACGGAATGTTGTGAAGGGTGAGCACCTTGAGTTGATAAAAGAGGACTTCCTGAAAGTTGTTAATGTGTTGTACTCATGCAATTTGATAAAGGGTAGAAATGTCAGCAGATACGGATACTACATTATTAGGTTGTGTCATAGAAGACAACTCGAGACACTCAAGAAGGTGCTAGACCTCAAAGACGGGAAGGTGAAAGATAAGTTCGACGACAATTTGTTTGGGGTGGTGTATCCAAAGTTGGGGTGGTGCGAAAGTGGCGATCGTTATTACAACGAGTGGGTTAAGAAAAAAAAGTGTAGTATAAGTATAAGCCAATGAGTCGGACTGTGAAAACCCCACTGACAAAAAGACAAGTCGAGGTTGGTGGGCGGACGCATAAGAAACTTGCTAGAACTGGTGCGACTCGAGGTAGCTACACAAATGCAGCCGCTGTGAACCTACTAACAGATAGAGCGACCAACGTTCACGGCTTTTTTGGAGACCAAGAAACACAACCCACAGTTGAAGACCATAGTGACACGTCGTCGACGCAGCTGTTGGATCGAGCACTGAGAGGGTTCACAAGGTCTTATGGAGTCGAGGTAATTGACGACAGAGACATCAATCAGGTAAATGGTAGTAGAAGTGCTGTCACTAAAACTGCCTACTTTAACAGCGAAACGTTCGTCGTCATTAACGAGCATGACATCGAGGGTGTCGCCAATCGTGGGTCGGAGCAGATTTTGACGCGGATAGCTGGGTGGTTATCTGAGGGGTCTGGATGGACTATCGACAAAATAGATGCACACTACGTTAATGTCGCTATTTACAGACCTTTGCATGGGAGTAGCTACATTGCGTTGCCAAAGGAGCTGCGCAACAGTATGAAGGGCTTGATAAACGTAAATAACGGGGATGACAACGAGTGCTTTAGATGGTGTCACCTTGCACACAAATTTCCCGTTGGAAAAAACTCTGATAGAACGTCAAAGTACGTCAGACATGTCAGTGAGCTGGGTTACGACGGAGTTGACTTCCCAGTCACACTCAAAGATTACAACAAGATCGAAAAGGCTAACGAAATTAGTATCAATGTTTTTGGGTATGAAAATAAGCAGCCATTCCCTGTGTACGTTTCTAAGGAAGCGTACCCTGACCATATGGACCTACTGTTGATAACTAATGATGTGGGCAACAAGCATTATGTGTATATTCGTGACTTCAACAAATTCATGCACCGGCAGACAAAGCACGAGGCGAGAAAGCACTTTTGTAGGTATTGTTTGCAGTGTTTTACCCGAGCGGACGTGCTTGAACGCCATGTGGAAGTATGTTTGGTCATTAATGGGAAGCAAGCTATTAAAATGCCACAAAAAGGTACGAAAGTGAAGTACGAGAATTTTAGTAGACAATTAAATGTACCATTTGTGGTGTACGCAGACTTCGAGGCTATCACACAGAAGGTGCACACAACAAAGCTGTCAAGCGAGTGTAGCTACACAAACGCCTACCAGAGACACGTTGACTGCGGTTATGGGTACAAATTAGTTTGTTGCTACGACAATGAGTACAGTAAGCCAGTAAAAGTGTATCGCGGTGAAAATACAGTTAACAAGTTCATTGGGGAGATGTTACAAATTGTCAAATATTGTAAAGAGACGTCTGAGAGTCACTTTAACAAAGAAATGATACTGACTGATGCCGATAAGAAGAACTTTGACGAGGCTAAAAGTTGTCATATTTGCAGTGTTGAGTACACTGGTGCTGACGTTAGAGTGAGAGACCACTGTCACGTGTCAGGTAAGTACAGAGGGTCCGCACATCGTCAGTGTAACGTGAACTTTAAGTTGACTGATAAAATCCCTGTGATCTTTCATAACTTACGCGGCTACGATAGCCATTTCATCATGCAGGAGATTGGCAAGTTTGGTCAAGACATAAATGTGATACCGAACAACATGGAGAAGTACATGGCGTTCATGCTTGGGAAAAACTTGGTATTCTTGGACAGCTTTCAGTTCATGGGTAGTGGTCTAGACAACTTGGTGAGGAACCTACCAAGGGACGCTTTCAAATACACGTCAGAAGTGTTTCACGACGAGGGTTTGGCACTCATGACAAGAAAGGGGGTCTATCCCTACGATTATATGGACTCCTTTGATAAATTCGACGAATGCGAGCTACCCTCCAAAAAGGACTTTTACAGCGTTCTGAATGACGAGCACATTACGGAAGAAATGCATGAGCGCGCTTGCAATGTGTGGGACTACTTCGACGTTGAAAACATGGGTGGGTATCACGACCTGTATTTGAAAAGTGACGTGCTCTTGCTTGCCGACGTTTTTGAGAACTTTAGAAAGACATGCCATCGTGAGTACAAATTAGACCCGTGTCATTATTTTACATCGCCCGGATTGGCTTGGGACGCCATGTTAAAGATGACTGGAGTGGAACTCGAATTATTGTCCGACATTGACATGTTCCAGTTCGTAGAAATGGGTATGCGTGGTGGTGTGAGCTACATATGCAACAGACATGGCGTGGCGAATAATAAGTACATGGAGGGGTACGATAAAGCGCGAGAGTCGAAGTATTTGATGTACCTTGACGCCAACAATTTGTACGGATGGGCAATGAGTCGAAGTCTACCTACGGGTGGCTTCAAGTGGTTGACTGAGAAAGAAATAAAAAAGGTTAATCTATGCGACTATCACAACAACAGCAAAAAGGGCTTACTGCTTGAAGTCGACTTGGAGTATCCAGCTCATTTGCATGACCTACACAACGATTACCCGGTGGCTCCCGAGAAGATGGAGATAACTGTTGACATGTTGTCGGAGTACTGCACGAAAATCAAAAATAAGTTTAACGTGAGCGTTGGCGGCGTGAAAAAGCTGGTGACTAATTTGATGGACAAAAAAAGTATGTGTGTCACTATGGAAATCTGCAGTTGTACACGGATCTTGGACTAAAAATCAAAAAGGTTCATAGGGTCCTACAGTTTGACCAGTCTAAGTGGTTGGGTAAGTACATCGACTTTAACACAGTCAAAAGAACTGCGGCTAAGAACGCTTTTGAGAAGGACTTCTTCAAGCTGATGAATAACAGTGTGTTCGGAAAAACGATGGAAAACTTGAGGAAGCGTGTGGACGTGAGATTAGTGACCACTGCGAAGAAATTTGAAAAGCTTGTCTCGAGGTCAACGTTTGTGTCTTGCAAGATATTTAGCGAGAACTTAGTCGCTGTCCATAAAGTTAAAGAAACGCTGACATTAAATAGACCCGCATATGTGGGTATGTGCATACTAGACTTGAGTAAAACGCTGATGTACGACTTTCACTATAATTATATCATGAAAAAGTACTCTAGCGATACCTGCAGATTACACTTCACTGACACTGACAGCCTGTTGTACACAATCAAAACCAGTGACGTATATTCAGACTTTATGATGGAGTGCGAAAAGTTTGACAATAGCGACTATCCCGATGACAGCCCATTCGCTTTTAAAGAAAACAAGAAAGTTATTGGGAAGATGAAAGACGAGTGCGCTGGAACGCCAATAATTGAGTTCGTTGGGTTGCGCAGTAAGATGTACAGTTATTTGAAAGAGGATGGAGGTGGTGGGAAAACTGCTAAAGGTATTAGAAAGAATATAATTAAAAAGGTAATCAGACACGAAGATTACAAAAGTGTGTTACTCGAGCAGAAACAATTGCGGCACACAATGAAGACCATTAGAAGTGTCAAACACCAGCTCGGTAGTTATGAAATTAATAAAGTATCGCTATCCTGCTTCGATGATAAGCGATACCTTTTAGAAAATGGTATTGACTCCTACGCATATGGTCACAAAAACATTGTAGTGAGAGATACCACTGAAAATAGTGAACAAACGGACTAATTCGCAAAACAACTGGCCACCTGTTAGTATGCAAATTAGTCAATGTTGTTAACCAATCAAAAGAGCGCCATTTCGCTCCCCATTTGGGTACTTGTTTGGATAAAATATTTGTCGTGGGCGCTGGTGTGGGTTGATCAATCAAAAGAGCGCCATTTCGCTATCCATTTGGATAAAACATCACCACTAGAATCAAAATCTAGTGGTTTTTTTTCGCGCGTGAATTGGAAATGTGTCAGTCAAAAAAAAAGCGTGAAAATTTTGAAGCGACACAAATTTGTGAAAATGTTGAAACGACTATTTTTTAAACGTGACTGAAATGTGATTTGGTATAAATTCAGTATTGTTTCGTGAGTCTCGCGCGTGTTTGACACTAATCGGTGGAGAGTGTGGGGAGGGGTGCGTCAAGCCTAATTAACGACTGCTGTAGTAGTATAGAACATGGCGGTGCGAGCTTATTCGACGTTATCCACAAGTGTGGGCACCGTGGCATCGCTAATTTTTGCGCTAAATCGCGATTTGGTGTAAAAATTAACGTTGCTATGGCACTCGCATTTGTGGTTGGCGTCGCTGAGCTCGCACCGCCATGTTCTATACTACTCACAACAAGAAACCAATACAAAACATAATGGGATTTAATCGGTAACTTGTCGTTACTATTAACATTTAACGGGAGATTGGTAACTAAATATGGCGTTGCGGCAAATTCGACAATCGGCTTTCATACCTTTTCAACATGAGCAGACTTTGTAAAGGCATTTTATTAATCTTAGAATAGGCATTTTGGGTTGAGTCTTATAAGATGGTATTCCAGCGAAATTCTTAAAGGGGATATGCAGTCAAAAATAAATCACTTAGTTAAAGTGCCTATGCAATGAAACATTCAGTTGTAAAATAACTCTTTTGTTTGAAAGAACTCTTGAAACTATAAAGACTAACCATTTGCAACTTTTCCATATCTCACTTCACTCTTGAGATGTTAAGATTTGTTTGATATGTAAATGATCATGCAGTACTTATATGAGATCACACTGCATAATAACTTATTGAAAACGCTTATATATCCTTGAGATTATGTAATGAAATCATTTGAAATACAGGTGCATGTGCGTGGATGTATCCGATGACATCAAATATGCAAATCATCAAACGATTCCATGTGATAATTATAAAGATGAAAATACATTGAGATGTCATAAGTATGATCATTTACATATTAAACAAATCTTAATATCTCAAGAGTGAAGTGAGATATGAAAAAGTTGTAAATGGTTAGTCTTTATAGTTTCAAGAGTTCTTTCAAACAAAAGAGTTATTCTACAAATGAATTTTTTATTGCACAGGTACTTTAATAGTTTTACGGTATCTGCTCTTGTACTTGAGAAATAACGTTTTCATTCTCGTATTTTATACTTCTGGACGCTGCCTTTTTAGAGTTTGGTCCGTCGAGCAAACACTCAAAATGGAGGCGTCCAGAAGCATAAAATACGAGAATGAAAACGTTATTTCTCGTGAAAGAGCAGATATCGTCAAATTATTAACATTTCTAAACATAATACTTACTTGAAGGTTTTTTATTTAAATATTATTTATTTTTTGATCACAGTTCCCCTAATAGCGACAAAATATGCGATAGTTCGAACCAAAACGTTCTGTATATACTCTTGATTTTTATATCTTGATGAATTAAAACTTGATCTATGTCCGTCGACGTTCTTCTGGTATTTACTATGAAGTAGATGTTTGACTAATGTGTACCTTGACCCAAGGGCTTGAAATTACCGCTCGCAAAATGCGAGTAAACTTTTGGCTTTATCGAGTTTTAGCAGCAAAGTTTTGCGAGTATAACCATAGTTGGGAAAATTAAACGATTGGAAAGTTTCAGAAATGTGACTTTTCGTAGCATATAATACGTTCGTCTGACGATCGAAGACGTGGTAGCTATTCACTAAAGTCAGCGGTTTCATTAAGAAATATATGCGTGAAGTAAATATGACAATATTTTCCACGTTGTAAGTGGAGCGCTCTGCCACGGTTTAATCAATGTAAAATCAAACTATAATCATACAGAAAATTTCTACAGTAGTTTTTTCGGGAGAAAAGGGTAATTTTCAGTATAATTAAAGATAAATTCCAGATTTCCAACCAAGACCTTCTGTTAAAGATGGATTTCAGGGGGGAAAGGCAAAGACGCCATAACTTTATTGAAGATCTTGCGTAAACTATATGCAACCTGCATAGCCATGTAATAAACATGCTTAGTACGGAATTTATGTCATGTTTAGATATTTTATTTCTGAAATTGTTGTCTTAGTCTGAGTGGTAAGTTTTGAGATATTACGCTCAAATAAAATTGATGTTAAAGTTTTTGAAGTCTCACTATGGTTTCTATAGATACATAGGGGATTTTAAATTTTGTTAGTGATTTTGAATTTTTGCTATATAGTTAAAATGAAACTTACTAGCACATGTTTGACAGTGGTCTTTAAAGTTAAGCTAAAGCCCTTGACCGTTTATTTCACTCTTTCTCAGGTTTGGTTTTCAGTAACATACCCGATGACGCCCAAAAACTCCCTGCTCATGTCGTGTATAAGATTCGTCAGAACATTGATATTGTTCGGAGTACAAGATATCTACGGAAACGGTTAGTGTGTTGCGATTGATGTTGATATAGTTTGGGACATTATATTTTGTTTTAAAGGGGAACTGATCAAAAAACAAATTACTTTTAAATAAAAGGCCTTTAAGCATAATGTTTTGAAATGTTAATAGTTTTACGACATCTGCTCTTGTACTCAAGAAATAACGTTTTCATTCTCGTATTTTATGCTTCTGGACACCGCCATTTTAGAGTTTGTTCGACGGCTCAAACTCGATGTACAGCGGTAATTTATTTTCAATGCTGACGTCATTGAGTGCAAGGAACAAAAGACAAGTACTCAATGACGTCAAAATTGAAAAGAAAACCACCGCTGTACATCGAGCTTGAGCCGTCGAGCAAACTCTAAAATGGCGGCATCCAGAAGCATAAAATACGAGAATGAAAACGTTATTTCTTGAGTACAACAGCTGATACCGTAAAACTATTAACATTTCTAAACATTATACTAAAAATTTGTTTTTTGACTATAGTTCCTTTAAAGGACATTGGCGACAAAAAATCATTACGTAGTTTGAGGTTGTAAAAAGGTTGTCGAGGGTGAATTAGGGTTCTCTGTCACACGAACTGTGACGTCATGTGCTGGATAAAGCGGTCAGTGTTGGTGGAAATGCAAAGAAATTAAACTTGATCTTCTCAGCATTATTTCCCACGATAAGTAACACAAAAGTATGAAATACAACGCTTCCCAGCACATGACGGCACGGTATAATAATGGAAACTTTATTCATTTATGATTGACGTATACTACAGTGATAAACCTGTCTTTTACAGGTAGTTTACCAATGTCTACTTGAATTAACACTATATGGTATAAAAATATTAGTATGACATTAAAGTCGGGTCATCCCAAAATAATAATAATAATAATAATAATAATAATATTAATAATATTAATAATATTAATAATATTAATAATATTAATAATATTAATAATAATAATAATAATAATAATGGTTTCATCTGGCTTATCCAGCTTACTACATCACAATAAGTAAAAGCTAATAAAGTAATTTACAGGTCATTCTCTAATTCTATTAATGCTCAACGTTTGAAAATGTTTTTGTAAAGAAATCTTATACCCTTAAAATCCATATTTTTAAAAGTAATAGGAATATCATTAAAAACTCCAGCAGCAGAATGCTGAAAAGTGTTCTTGATTTGGGGAAAATCGAGTGTTAAATTTCCACTACTGTTACTACGAAGAACTCTGGTTGGTTGTTTAATTCGAAGTGGTAAATAGCTTGGCCAGTTTCTTTATACAAGGCTTGAAATGTTAACTTTGCAATGTTGTAATCAATTCTTTCTTTTATTGGCAACCATCCCAATGTTACCACTTCATCAATTTTTGAGAATTTTCCATAAACAAAACATGCCAGCGGCGTTTTTACGTTTTTTTATTATTCAACTTTAAAATATGTTGCGAGTATTTTCATAGCTCCAAACTACTATATTTCGACTAGCTAAGTTATATACTTCGATATGGAAAGTTTTTTTTATGTAAAAAAGTCTGTTTGCGCATTTCATTCTCTTTTAATCACTCATCAACACTTTATTTTAGACAATTCAAATATACTTCAGTGGCCACCTCCGATCCCTCTGACTCCTGAATTAAGGTTAACACTAGAAATACGCAATAACCCCTCGCCCATATTAATTACTTCAAATAATATATTATGTTTTGCATTCAGAATGGCCCCATATTAGTCGCACGCCGTGTATTTGTGATCACAAATGGCAAAAGGCCGCTTTGTCGTAGAATTTTGAACGTTATCTCGGTCAATATTTAATCGATTTCATTCTGAAAACAGATTTGGAATTACGTGTAGCTAGTCTAAGTACATAATTTTCATGCATATTATATTATACGCTTCGTAAAAAAGAACATGTATACGCTTCGTAAAAAAGAAATTAATCTGCCATGTTTGAATATTGGCCGATTAAAACGGATCACCCAAATGTGTACTCGAAACTTACCAGTTGGTTCCTACCATTTCCCTAGCCGGCTAGCCCTGAAAGGGTGAGTAAAAATGCGAGAAACGAGTAAAATATATACCTGCCCTTATTATCTTCCAAACTATCGAATGAGATATTTATTACAAGTAATATTTGGCATTTCACTTGATTAAACTACATCTTCTACGGAGTTGTCAACGGCCTCCGTTGCTCAGTGGTCAGAGCACTGCACTAGCATCGCAGGGTCGCGGGTTCAATTCCAGCTGGAAGGCCTTGAAGTTGCATTTTTCGCAACTGGTCCCGGTTTCGTCTTAAAATGTATGTATTCCAACACTCGGAATTTTCCTTCACCACAACTCCTTAGAACATGTAGTTTAATCGAGTGAAATGTCAAATATTACTTGTAATATACCCAAAATCTTCTCCAGGCATTACCACCACTATACTGTATATACAGAACTCGTGACTAGGCTCTCGGCAACGGCTTCCGTAGTAGTCAGAGCACTACACTAGCATCGCAGGGTCGCGGGTTCAGTTCCAGCCGGATGGACTGGATGTTGCATTTTTCGCAACTGGTCTTAAAATGTATATATTCCTACACTCGAAATTTTCCTTCACCATAACTCCTTAGACTACTGGGACGCTAACCAGACAGTTTGTTGCCATTATTTCCGTTCTAGTATAGGCGACCAATCAAATATGTTAAATGAAAATGTACATCTAGGTGACCAATCAAACTTATTGAGCGCATGAAAGTGCCAGTGCATTCAATTTTATATTTTTGTTTTTATTTAGATATTGGCAACCTGGCCCAGAAAACATGATGTATAAATTATCGTATGCGGTTTTTGGTTTCATCCATCTGCAAGACATGGTTGATCGTGGAATTACGGAGGTATTGACGAATGAGACGATAGAAAATCCCGGACTGTTTCTTCAAATGATGCCTTATCCTTGCTACATTTATGACCAGTAAGTGATATGTTGTGAGACCATAAAGGTATTTCATAATTGTGATCATGGATTTGTAAATGTACTTTTTGATGTACTGTACGTACAAATGGTGGCACGGTGGCACGTGCAGTAGGCAACGCCCCTCGTCCCCTGTTGGACGGGTTAGTACTCGGAAGGGTAACCATCTGGGTATACCCGTGTTGACTTACGAGCTACAGACTCGTGTGAGTAGAGTTGTTGATTCTCTCCTGTGCTTCGAGGTGTTTTTCTCCGACTACGGCCGCCCAATTACAATGTACACACACAAATGTGTAATGGGCTGACGTTTCATATAAGAATCCCGAATTCAAAACATAGTTCTAATCCTAAATCTAATACTAACCCTAACTCTTATGATAAAACTTCACCCGTTTAATGGTTGAAGATCATCGAGCTATATCACTGCCAGATGGGAATATAACCATATATTATTTAGAACATTTTTGTCAGAGGTCTTAAACATGTCCTTAAAGTGCCTATCCGGGGTTTGGGGATTTTACATGTTCGTAATCTTTGGGTTCTACCAAGATATCTTGTCGTTCGAAAATTTCATCTTCACGCCTTTTTCCCCTGTTAAAGTAGATTTACTATTCACAGGAAATGACGTAAAAGCAGGGACACGCGAAGTCATTGCACTAGTATTCAACAGTGAAATACAAAGAAAGTTTGGCTCTGAACTTTAAACACACTTGTTTAGACAAAATTCGCTCAATTCCCAAACTTTAATTGTATATCACTGCTGAATCAATGTGTAATTTAACTTTTGCTTAACCCTGCCATTATCGGTGATAATTATGTCTGTAATATGTTACGCAATTCTTCTTCTTTTTATCTCTCTTTTCATTTTTTCCAATTGTGATATATTTTGGCAAAGCATGTAAACTAAATTACATGATAACCCCGTTAATTTGGAGATGCAATTTGATAATTTAATGGGTAAAGCAGCTGAGAGAATGCATATTCTTAGAGTTTGCAAGGCTAATCGGTATTGTATACAGGATTTACACTACCTCTTTAACACCTTGATTACCTGTATGTCTTTGTTTACATACTGTATCAGAGTGTGGGGGATAGATAGATTGCAAAGGAGAGCCCTTAAATTCGGTTATATTGAGAGTTATGTTGCTATTGAAAAAATTGTTAGTGAAAGAGACATGAAATTATGGAATAAGGTTATAAATATCCCCACACATCCTCTACATGAACTTCTTCCACCACGTCAGAGTAGAACATTGCGTACGAGATCACATCCTTTTAAACTTCCATGTGTAAAAACTGAAAATATAATTTAAATAATTCTAACTATGATTAGTATAATTTATAGGTAGATATTATAATATGTAAATAATTTCTGGTTTTATAATGTTGTAAACTTTGACGTTTGTTTAAAGTATTTATTAAAAAACGACTATTATGCACATAAGCTTTCCCTGACTTCTCGATTTTAAAATTATTTAGGTTCACATATATATTCATTATACGTATATGTCGTAATTGCTTTTTCTAGGTTTGTCTATACAATATCAAACTCAATGCCGTTGTTTATGACTTTGGCTTGGATTTACAGCGTTGGAATGATCATTAAGACCATCGTACACGAGAAAGAAATGCGGCTAAAAGAAGTCATGAAGGTAAGCTATTGTTTTGAATATGATTTATTTTCCAGGTCACTCCATGTTCATACTTTCTTTCACCGTTCTGTGGTATGTATGAAGGTATCGCTAGCCTCGATTTCACGAGATTCTAGGAATTACATTGTATTGTTCGAATTCGGATTTCCTTAAAAACGGGATTTTATTCATGTAAAATATCTAAATCTTATTAGAACAATACGAATATATTTACGTGCACCTGCCAAACAAGGGAATTTAAGACATGGTCGAAATAATGACCACGCTCCGCCTGCAGCCTCTGCTGTGGCCAGGTGCATGTGAAATAACGTTTTTTGATAGCGTGGTTTTTCTATATTTAGGTTATGGGCTTGACAAACTGTGTTCATTGGTTAGCTTGGTTCATCACTAGTATGACGATGATGATGGTGACAACTGTTCTTCTTGTCTTTGTCTTAAAATTTGGTCATATTCTGCATTACAGTGATCCGTTGTTGGTTTTCGTCTTTTTGTCTGTGTTCACTGTGGCAACTATCATGTTTTGCTTCTTGATCAGTGTATTCTTTTCTCGTGCTAATGTCGCTGCAGCTTGTGGTGGTCTCATCTACCTCACGACATACCTACCTTATGTCATGCTTACCATTTTTGAAGATCACGTGACGAAATCACATCTGGTTGCTGGGGTAAGTACATTATTTTAATATTCAGTGTTGATCATGATCATGATGATCATCATGTTAACATAGCAAATGTTGTTGATGATGATGATTATGATGATCCTAGTTATCGTCATGATGATGATCATGATGTTGATCATGGTGATCATGATGATGTTGATCACGGTGATGATGGTGATTGTGATCATGATGTTTATTACGATGATCGTGATCATGATGTTGATCATGATGATTATGGTAATCATGATGATGTTGATCATGATGATTATGGTGATGATGATGGTGATTATGGTGATTATGGTGATGATGATGATTTGATCACCGTGATCATGATCATGATGATGGTGTTGATCATGATCATGATGCTGATAATGATGATTGTGATGATGATCACGGTCATTGTGACCATGATAATGGTGTTAATCATGCTTATAATGATGATAATGATGATTACTGTGATCGCTACGGTCATGATGATAGTGTTGATCATGATGCTGATAGTGATGATTACGGTGATCATGATCATGATGTTGATCATGATGATGTTAGAAGATAGAATGCTTTTATTTGAATAGGGTTATCCAATCAGCCAAATTTACATTATAACTTCTATCAATAGGAGCCCCATATTAAAGCTAAAATATAAAACTACTCTGAGTTTCACGCGTAATGCGATCTTCAGGTAACTGACAGTTCGGCTTCAACTTGTCGTTAATATACTCGGCGGGTTAAAAATAGTTCTGATGACGTTGTTGTGTGTTGATCGTTTGCTGACGTTCGTTAATCGGTGATTGATTGTGTGACGACACTTCGCGAAAATTTCCGATCTTTTATTTAAAAGAGTTTTCTTGTCGGCCTTCATGATCATTATTTTTTCCTCCTGGCAAAGGTTGCATCTTCGCGATCCATTTCGATAAGCGTTTTTTTCTTTTTAAGTTCCAGATGTGTTTTTGACAGATTTTAATATAAAATGGTCAATTGTTAGACGCGCCGTGGCTTATCGAAATGGATCGCGAAGATGCAACCTTTGCATCTATTTTTAACCCGCCGAGTATATTAACGACAAGTTGAAGCCGAACTGTCAGTTGCCTGAAGATCGCATTACGCGTGAAACTTAGAGCAGTGACGAAAACATTCTAACTCTTTTATAAACGCTCTACCTCTAATGGTATCGAGCACTCTTGAACCATCCGCCAGCTTTGTAACATTCATGTTACAAATCTGTTTTAGTATATATATATATATATATATATATATATATATATATATATATATATATATATATATATATATATATATATATATATATATATATATATATATATATATATATATATATATATATATATATATATATATATATATATATATATATATATATATATATATATATATATACTAAAACAGATTTGTAATTCCTATCTCTAGCTGCAAATTGTCGTCTATAAATGTTAAAAGCACGCATGTGTTGTTCGTTTCAGTCTTCTCGGTCGTATTTTTCATTCTGGAATGAAATCTCGCACGGATGAAATTTCAATGAAACTCAATCCGGAATGAAACTCAATCCGGAATGAGAACCGGAATGAACTTAATCCGGATTGAGCTGCATCTCAACGAGATGCATCTCATTCCGGATTCATGTAAACACCTCAAGGGATTTTAACAGAACCGGTATGAGTTCAATCCGGAACGAGATCCATCAAGATAAAATAGGATGAATCCTTTCAGTTACCTGTTTTAGTGTCTCTATTAGTGGAGATTCTATAAAGCGAGTCTCGGAATACAAGTATCTTGCCGTTGTCTTGGATGAAAATATTTAATGGCATGCACTTGTAAAATATATCGTGAAAAAAGCAAGCAAGAGAGTGGGGATGCATGACAGTATACGAAATAATGTATCTATGCATATCGGATTACTGTGATACAGTAAGGAGTTCTTGTGGAAAATAAATACAGATTTACTGGAGAAACTGCAAAGACGAGCTGCACGAATTATTATGAAAACATCTAGTAGTGACGAAGCCTTGAATATTCTGGCATATGATACTTTAAAATTAAGACGGGACAATCATGTTCATAATTTGGTTAGAAAGTGTATTTATGGACATGTACACCACAATTTTTTAAAAACTATTTTATTTTTAACAAAGATATTGTTCAACGTAAAACGAGACAATCGAGACTCCACTTACCTAAGTGACGACTGAGTCAGCGAAAAAGTCTTTTTATTAAAAATTTTAATATTATTTTTTTAATAGTTTTAAATATTTTTAAATTTTTTTTATTCTATTTTTTAAATATTGTAACATATTTTAATTTATTTAATTCTATTGGTATTTTTTATGATATCAGGGCTTCTATTGATAACAGATTTTGTTGTTAAATAATTTCTGAAAGAATTATCCTGTCGAAATAAACATTTATAAGTATGTATGTACAGTATGTATGTATAGTAAATGTAATGATGTCCATACCATTTTTCAATAGTTTTTAGAACAGTTTCTATTGTAGAACCCCTAGGATGTTCAACTCTCTACCATCATATCTGCGAGATGTTAACCTTTCTATCGGTCAATGAACTGCTAAAACATCATTATACAACCGAACACGTGTACGATGTCGAAATTCCGCAAACTTTTAAAACCGTATGTGTAAATGTCACCTCTGTCGTCCCCTGTCTAGTCTTCTTGTTAAAATGTGCTGTTAGTTTATTTTCTTTTCTTAGGGACCCCGTAATGAGCGATAAGCTCTGTGGGGTATCCCTGCTTCTCAATGTGTCAAAGCTTGTAAATAAATAAAATAAAACAATAGTGTCCAGAAATAGTTTACTATTATCTTTAATGGAATACGTTTTGAATTTTTTCCAGTGTTTGTTGTCTCCCACTGCATTTGGAGTGGCGTGTAAATACTTCGCTCGTTTTGAGGAACAAGGTGTTGGGTTGCAGTGGTCCAACATAAATTCCAGTCCATTGTCTACTGACGAATTTAGTGTTGGCGGTGCCATGGCTATGTTAATTCTTGATGCATTAATCTATGGATTGTTAACATGGTACATTGAAGCTGTTTTTCCAGGTACAGTACTGTTGTAAACTTTACTCATTTTTTATAATACAAATTTAGCGTGCTAAACAACTGTCAGTAGTATAGAGAGTGGCGGTACGAGCTCAGTCAACGTCAACCGTAATATAAACACCAAAACATCACCAAATTTGTGTCGAGCCACAACTTAGCGATGTTTTGGTGTTTATGTTTTACAGTTGACGTTGGTGAGCTCGTACCACCACTCTCTATACTATTATGGCAATCATTAGTCAATCTAAACACCCCTCCCATGTTTTCTACTCAATTGATAAGAAATACTAAAATAACGATTTTCGCTAAATTTAAAGCTAGAATGTGTCGTTTCATCATTTTCACGTCTTTAAAAAGTGGAGAATGTCGTTTCAACGTTTTCGCGTATTTAAAAAAAGGCATAGTGTGCCACTTCAACGTTTTCACACATTTAAAAAAGTAGAAGGTGTCATTTCAACATTTTTACATTTTTGTTCAACAAACTACCGACACGTTCCACTGTTGTCTCACAAATTCACGCGCGAAAAAAACCACCAGATTTTGGTTCTAGTGGTGATGTTTATCCAAATGGATAGCGAAATGGTGCTCTTTTGATCGGCTAACAACGTTAGCTAACAAATAGCCAACTACTCTACAAATTAGTCCGTTTGCTCACTACTATTAGTGTTTACCACCTCGCTCCTAAAATGGTGATCGTACACATGTTTCGACGTTATAATTCCTCCAGACAACAAGCCTAAGAAAGGCACGTATGGTGTCACAACCGCGACAATGCTCTCGACGTCTTTCTTTAGTAACGGATCTTTTTGTAGTTCGTCATTTAGTTCGTCAGGATTCTCTATAGCGTTCAACCCATCTAGTAAGCTAGCGAATTTGCTGATTAGCAAGTCGGTGAGAAAAGCGTTTGCGATCTCCATTCTCTTCAACTCGTGTTGGCGCCATATCTTATCAATAACTTTTGCGGACGCTTTTTTAATGTATGCTTCGGACTGACTCACCACGCCGTCACCGGACAGTCTAATAAGTTCGGATCTCCTAACGTCAATGTCATCTTCCACAGTCGAAGTGCCAGCGGTCTCCTCAACTAATTCCTCAATCGTAGGATTTTCTTCACTTTTGCGTTTCACCATCGCGTTATTACTTATACCCATATTTTATTGCGGAATAACAACTTCGTGACTGTATGGATAGCGCAGTGAGATTTCAAGTCTAGCGTACTTATTATTTTTTAATGCGGTCACAATCGCCGACGATTTTTCTCTGCTAATGTTTCCAAGGTAGTCGTCGATAACGACCTTCATATCACTCCTACTCGGGCAGTAGAAGCAAACGAGCTTACTAATATTTTCTCTGTACGGTTTTGCGATCGACGTCAGTTGTTGTGTGATGACAATAACGCTCAACATAAAATGTCGCGCACTAAAAGCTAAGTTGACCAATTGACTAGTCCTATTCTTGACATCTTGAGAGCTCGCACAGTCGTCCAACACAATCAGAGTGTTAGTGCCTTTAAAAACATTTGTTACACACTTGAGAACAGCGTCGACACTGTCCTGTGTGCAGTCTATCGCTAGCACGTCAGGGTCGCGCACATATTTCCAATCTTGATACGCTTTATTCCACTCGAAAGTAGGACAAATCAACACAATGTAGTCAAATTTGTTACAATACTCAGATTCCAATGTTTCCAGCAAATAATGCGTCTTACCACAGGCTGTCATACCAACAATTAACATATTAAACGGAGTCTCCATTAACCCACGTTTGATTTAATACTGGATTGATTGCAACCCATTATTCATAAAGTTGACCAACCCATCGCTTACCACAAACACCCTACACATGACGTTCGCAGTCGTCGCTTTCTTAGTGATCTCAAGAAGCACGCCAGATTGTGTGTTCACAATATTTTTACCAGTGGCGACGTTGCGATTGTCTTGAACGCTCCTCAAGTCGATGACCAACGCAAAGCCATCTTTGTAGAACTTCTGTATGGTCATGAACTGAGCGTGTTCTTCACCCAACCCGAACAGTCGCTTCGCTTCTGCATAGAACTTCGACTTTGGGATGCCTTGCGAGTACACACTATTTGGCACACCTTCAATCGTGACTCTAATATTCTCAATATTTGGGTAAAGAAACTCCTCACTGTCTGTTCGCACCTTATTCGTGAATAGCAACACAATCGCCTTCATGCTTTTTCTTGGTAGATTAATGTTTTCATTCACAATGGTCGTACCTTTATCCCATTCGGTGGTTTTCATCAACGTAACGTGCTCATATGACAAACTACGACCACTTGCATAGCCCGACGCTATTTCGTCAGCGAGCTCCTGATTGTCAATCGTCTCGTACTCAAGCTCGAGGTTCTCCAGAGTGTATCCACCCACAGCGCTACCGGATTGCGCCACCATGATGTCTGCAGCCTTCGGAAGCGTGATGACGTACTGCAAGTTGTTGTTCATGCTAAAAGGAGCGTACAACCCGTGGTCATTCATAATCTTACCAAGCTTAATCCGCTGCTTCGTCCCAATCACACCAAACATTAACGCGTCGTTAACTTTAGCAACGTTCCCACTTGCCGCGCCACTGTCGTCCTTAGAAATTAACTTTCTCAAGTTCTCACCACCAATACCATAGTCAATCATTTGGTCTCGCGCAGTAACACTTTCCCAAAGGTCGCGATAGACACCAGTGTAATTTTCCCCATTGTTGTCGTACACAGTCTCCCCAGCTAGTCTCACAACAAGTTTCTCAACCAACAACTTGCTCACATTGTTCAAGAACCAGCTTTTAGCGTTCGCGTTCTTAAAGTCGAACACTAGACCCAACGATCCAGGCACCAAACAGCTACTTACCTTGAGCTTCGGTATATCAATGTAAAGTTCCTCGCCAGGACTGACTTTATTAGGGTTCAACGTGATTACGTGTTGCGTTCTCACCCCTTTTATGACACCCATGGTCGCTCGTCTAAAACCAGGGCTCAACTCTGCTGACGTGGTGTTCATATACTTTACGTATGTTTTGTTACTACCGTTTTAGCTTGTAATAATCATAAGCAAACCACGCGAGTACCACCGCGAGTACCCACAGATTTTGAGCCAACCAAGCGAGACCCTTTGCACCCAACGTCAACATATTGTAAACTAAGTTAGCCAATCCAACAGCCCATGGACCCATCTTCATTATCGCGTTCTTAACAGCCTGTGCGAATGACTTTGTGGCCACAGCGCCTCTCATAACAGCAGACCTCCCAGCTATAATAATAGTTGTTATAATCCCAGCCACTGAAATTGCCACAGCGCTCAACCCAACCATATTTTCTTTAGCCCATTCCTTAAATTTCTGAAACCTGTCAATGTCGATCTCTTGTTGCTCTCTAACCTCCTCTATTTCTCGCTGCTCAATAGTTCTGTCTCGAGCTTCTTCAAGCCCAACAACACGCTCTCTCAATTCAAAGGCGATGCTTTCATTGTCTTCACCATCTAGTTCGTCTGACGTTCTATTTAACGCTTCTTGAAAGTGGTCCGCTTGTATTTGCAGCGCACCATCGTCACCTACTCTTGATTCACGCGACACACCATCACTTGGATTAAGCACGCCATTCAGCTCGCGGTTTTCGTCTGGTGTTAGCCCGTGTGTGTCAGCGCGGTCCACTTTTGTTTCAATCACTGGGAAGTCATCTGGGATCACTTCTGTTGTGACAACTGTTGTCTCTGTATTCTCAGGTATTTGATTAACTAACTGTTTGAACTGCTCAATCGCGTTTTTACTACTCGCATCTTTACTGTAGATCAAACCTTTTTTCCCAGGTATTAGAATTAGTTTGGGTACCCCTTGTTTACCATCTTTGTTTATCGGTTTGAAAAGAATAGACCCCGATCTAGTCACATATGATCTGTTGACTACGCTCCTCGACGCGTCGTCACGACTGAGTTTTTTTTCGTACAACTCGCGTATTTTCTCATCTATTAGCTTGATTCTTTTTACTTCGTTTTTTACTCTACTCTCTACTTGCTCTTTGTTGTACGCTTTTAGCTCACCAAATCTCCTCTCAATTTCGTCCGACTCTCCAAAAGCTGCATAGAAACTCGTGTCATTGACGTCACCATATAACTCCTGTTCAACAAACTCTACTGTTGGGACTTCTGTGTTGGTTCCCCCTACTGTCACCGTTTTACCACCGTCAGTGTCGATAAACGACGTTTCTTCTCGCCCACTTCGTCTTCTAGCTAGCTCACTTTTTTCCCTCTCCATGCGGTCACGAACTTTAATGTAAATAAAGCGAGTGTCTCCCTTCCACACTTTTTCTATCATACCGAACTCCCTGGTTATCTCGCTGAGCTCCTCTTTAGTCTCGATGATCCCCTCTTCTAGTTGCTCGTCACTCACGTCTTTGTACTCATCGAGGTTCTCCATCTTGAAGCCTTCCCCACCTCCTTCAGCCATATTACATTAGCTCACATTTTGAATATCGCTTTCTGGTATCCACGAATTATGTTTGCTCTCATAACCTAACCATTTGACCAGCGCCATCTTCTTCCCTCTGACTTTCTTTCTTTTCAACACCTTTTCAACTCTGTACACATCGTCACCGGGTTTCTTATTAACCAGCGATAATTCCTGTTCGTAAAATTTACCAATAATCTGTTCACCACTTATGTCCTCAATTTCGTACACATTTGGATCACCACGAATAACCTTCACCACTTTAAACAGCTCCTCAGTGAAGTTGGCTTCGTAGCCCTTTGTGAACACACTCTTGTATTTACTAATTCTCACCGATTGACCAACTCTAAACTTTGGTAATGGATTGTCTGCAAATTGGTGACCAAACAAAGTGGTCCAAACTTCACCCTCATTTGACTTATCGACATCCTTTGGCTTCATCATAATACTGCGATTCACATTGCTATTGTAATTGCTTAAAAACTGGTCCAAAGCGTCAACCCATCTATACGTTCCACGAGCGTAAAAGTACTTCCACATAATACTCTTCAGACTTCTATTAAAACGCTCGACAACAGCGGCCTTTTTATCACTCTTTGTGCTGAAATATTCAACACCATGTTCTTTCAACAAACTTTTCACCCCAACATTGTAGAACTCAAGTCCATCATCAAATTGTGCTAACTTAGGTGTGGTTCCAAACCGATCTTTAAAGTCAACCAACAATTTTCCAACAGCCTTAGTCATGTTCTTAGTGTCTTTTCTATAAACTGCAATACCAAAAGCGTATCTACTCAATATTTCAATGCCTGTCAATATCCAATAATAACCGCCATTCTGTTTCGAGTGCTTACTCATGTCCACTAAGTCCATTTGGAGCTCTTCACCAAGAAATCCAACAAAGGTCGCACGGAACTTATGTCTTCTCACGATGGGTTTGTACCTAGTGTAAGTGTCTTGCGTGGTCAACCATTCTTTCACTGTTTTTCTAGTTACTTTCAATCCGTCTCCTAACGCGCTTTGATACAACCTCTCTGCACCACTGAACCCCGTCTTAGGATTATAGTAAATGTCTCGCAACCCTTGTTCTGTTTCCACACCAAGCTCCATATAATTCACACAATATACAGTTCCAATAGCACCACGCCAATTTTAAGATTGTCGTTATTTGGTTTGACGCGAAATGTCATACTTGAGTAAACACCTTTTTTAATACTCACCTTGGACTCAATATCCACATGGCGTTGCACTGACCCCTTCAAAGACTGTTCAGTGGGTATTGGTAACGTTGTGATCACATCACTGCGCTTCCCATCAATACCCACATTACTCTCCGTTTCAACAACGTCACACGAAACTTCTATGTACTTCAGACCTCTGTACATGTCGACCTCGTTTGGGCTAGTGTGCCACTGTGAGTCATTCTGAATCACCTCACCCTTCGCGAAACCAAGTAGAGGCCCAATGGTGTCTAACACAGCTGAGCTACTAACCTTAACCCTACACTTGCCTGTGGGCACTAGTTTCTCTATCTCAAGATTCACCTTATGCTCGTTAGACTCATGTTTCAAGACTTTGACCAGTGCGTCGAAGCTAAAGTACCCTTCACCCACTTTAATCTTTTTAAAAGAGCCAACCCTAGAGTCATCCAACGTGAAGACCTGAATGCTGTCGTCATTCGTCGTGTTATGATAGTCCCAAAACACAGTAGCTGTCTTAACCATAATGTATGGGTTATCGTGTATGATCATCATCGCGTTGTCAAAGGACACAACTTTTTCTTCACCTTCAATGAATACCGTCAACTTTCGCATTATGTATAACATACAGTATATTATATGCAGAAAGCCTTTCGTGAGTACTATGGAAAGTACTACAAACTCGCGATGGCTAACACATCAAAGGCCACACATGACGCAAAGGCAGACCTCATCAAAAAGTACCCCCACGCCACTTTAAGCAAGTTTGAGTTCTATCCAAATATTTTGCAAGATGGTAAGATCATGAGTGTCGACATATATTTCAGAAACAATGACATCCTCAGCACGGACATAACCAGCACAACTTTCAAAAATGATAAAAACATGTGGAAGTGGCTACACAATAGCAAGTTCCCAATAATATGGCAAGGTGGTGGAACTATTCAACCACTACCAAAAGGTCATAAGAACCACTGGGGACTTTGGGATGGCTATCCAACAGAAAATGTGTTAAATTATCCAGTGAATAACTTCAAAGTCTTTGTTAACCAAAATAGCTACTTCATGTCAAAGCTGCCAGTCTTGCGAGTCACCACGTCAAAGACAAAATCAGAGTGGGATGACAACGAATCTTACTATCGCGTTGTGTTTGCGACGTATTGTGCGAGTTTCTGTTGTGGAGTGTCGTTGCAACATTTATCAGTGTCACAAGAGGTCCACCCTGTGGTCACAAGTGTGATGAGATTTCATTTGTACTTCACCATCAGAAGACTTCTCAGAAGAATGGAAGGTGGTGAGACCATGAAATCAATAAGTAGAGAATTTAACGCTTATGAATTGTATGGCAAGATTTCCAAAGTTCCCAGAAGGCACTACTACCAGAATAAAGTCCTGAGCGATGGCACAACAGGTGAATCCAGAGTCTTCACACTCAACGACACCCATAACGATTATAAACGATACGTTGCGCGACTCTCAGACGGCTTTACCAACATTGGGCTGCAATATCTAAATCAAAGCATAGAGGCCTTTGTGTACTCCACACTTGGTGCGCAAGCGAGAACACGTGTATCAGTCGTTGGTGGTTCTGCAGGAAGTCTAGAAACCCAACAAGAATTCCGAAAGTTGTTTTCTGACAGTGTTATACAGTATGACGTGTCGACATGGATTCTCAACATGAATAAATCGATTAGAGACACCAACGTTGTCCAAAATCTTGCAGTGTCACCAAGTACATGGTTAATGCCGAGTAATGTGGTGATCCTCAAGAATAAAATCGCTGGGTACAACAATTTACTAAAGATTGCTACAGAGTCTATGAAATTTGGGGTGAACACCAGCTTGAACGCAACAACACCAACAATTACGGCTAGAAAAGTCCACCAAGAAAATGTGGTGACTCACTCATTAGTAGTGCCAACAACTGTGAAGAGAGAAGCTCACCAAGAAAACGTGGTGGTGCCAACGAATCTTGTGGCTAAAAAAGTTTACCAAGAAAACGTGACACCACTTCCTGTGAGAAAAACAGTGGCCACCACCACAAGCGAGTCAGACACGACAACGCTGGCGATAATCTTAGGGTTCTCAGCAGTCTCTGGCTATCTGCTAACCAAATACACCTTGAAGTAGTAATGAGTCTAAACTATGGGTATGAGTCTGACGACCCTCACGATAAAATACTAAAGAGAACGAAAAGACATCTGGACGAAGATCCTAAGTTAAGTGCAACCGGTGGGAGGATGTCTGGAATAATAGACATGCAAGGCTCAGCGATAAAAAACGTAGCAGACCCAGTCGATGACTCAGACGCTGCAAATAAAAGAACTCTAGAGCAATTGCTATCAAGCTACCTCAAGAGTCAGTCCTACAATGTTGTGCTCGACTTCAACGTTAGCACACACGCCTTGAAAAACGTGGAATTTCACGCCAATGGTTCAAACAAAGTGAAAGCCATTGGCGAAACAAGTAAATTAGTGCAAAACAACTCGGCTTATGGCCCTATTGTCGGCATCAGCGGTGTGAGTCAAAGTTTTCTATCACCTGTGTTAACACCAATCCCACTTGAGTCAGGTCTCCATTTTAACTGCCCCAGTATGCAATGGTGTGATCTCTCCATTTTTGTCGTAGTGAGGTTACCCATGAGAACCGCTGGATCAAATTGGGAGACAATTATATCAAACGACGATGGTAGTTGGGACAAGTTCATAGGGTACAAGACTGGTATGACTAATGGACTCGCGTATGGTGGTAGCATCCCAGCGATGGAGAGCATATGCACTATTCCGAGTATTATTGACATAAGTAAAACGCATATGATATCAATACACTGGCAAATGAGCAATTCACATGTCAGAGTCAACAACGTTAAGTCAACCGACTCAGACTTCGTAGCGAATATGAAAAAGATAGGCGCGCCCTATGGAACAATTTTTGGGATACACCGACCAAGAATACCACTCGCACCCTATGCACACCCATCGTTGATAGAATTCTACGGTGTGAAAATTGTGAGTGGTTACATGACGAACCGAGACATCATAATCATGGGTGGAGAAATGATGAAGGAATATGGTGTAAAGTAAATGGGAGCATGTGTTTCAAAAGAACGTGAAATATACAAAATAAATAAGACGACTGATCACATGTTCAAAGCTGGTGGATCGTTTGGCCGCGGTGACGTTACTCTCGAGCTCCACGCTGAGATTGGTATGAGGTCTAAAAAGACTTATGGCGAACCTATTATGATACCAGAGTCAGACACTGTAGGAGTGGTAGGAGACGTGACTTAAGTTATGTAATGGGTTGGCTTAGAGAACTGGCTCGTAACATTAGAGACTTTTTCAGACAACGTAGAAAACTGAGGACTAATAAAACGTATTTGCTGCACTGGTACACAACAAACCAGATCTATAAAAAACCTGACACCTATGTCGAGTAGTCTTTTTTTGCGAGGCTATAATATAGTGATGACTTCCACAGCGCTTCGATTATTCGACTTTGATGGTCACCAAATCACAACGGTCGTGAACAACGGTGAGATATGGTTCAAAGCAAGAGAAGTCGCAAGTGCTCTAGGTTACGCTCGACCAAAAGATGCAGTTAATGACCACGTCGAACCTGATTGCAAAATGAAGATGGAACAAGCCTCGTTTATCAACGAACTTGGGGTCTACTCATTGGTGTTCTCGAGTAAAATGGAACGTGCGAAACACTTTGGAAGGTGGGTGCACTCAGAGGTCTTGCCAAGCGTTAGAAAAAGTTTAGCTGACGTTGGTCTCAAACACAATCAATTTAAAATGATCACTGAGTTCGACCTTCATACGAAAGTTGTTGGTTTTCTTAGGAGATATTATCCAGAAGCTATTTTGATAGCCGCTTGTGGTGAGAACCAAGACACTTCTGCGAAGAGAATAAATTCGTGGAAAAAAGGTTACCAACGTGGAACGCCTGACTTGATTATTGCTAATGCAAACCGGCAGCACAGCGGACTAGTGATTGAGTTCAAGAATCCAGGTGGCACAGGTAAGACGTCCAAAGAGCAGGAGTCTCTGTTGCTCAGATATAAATCCGCTGGTTATCTAACACTCTTGTGCGACTCGTACGACGACGCTATTACCACGGTAATAAGATATCTCTTTGACGTTGGGTTTCAGTGCTCTCACTGCCTTCGTAAATTTAAAAATAAATCAGCGTTGAGTAACCATGAGAGACGTTATTGTAAAGAGACTTTTTAGACAGCGAGTAATGAGTCGAATTAGCGCTCGTTCTCGTTGTTGAGACGACGTTTGAAGCGACAACTGCTCTAGCATTTTTTAAAGACGTTTTTAACTCAGTAAAAAATGTCTGCGAAGATTTCTCTATTTATTTCACAAACCTTCTGACCACTGTGTGAAAAAATGTTTCTGTGACATTGGACGCTTCATGTGACCAATGTCTAAATTTAAAAAGTGGGGTATCCGAGAACACCCTTAATTTTGTGTGGAAGGATGATGACGTCTGCACACTGCGCGATATTGCTCAGCACCACCAACGAATGATGGTCCCGGGTTGTATCTCCAATTGAATGGCGCTTCAACAGTTGTTCCGTAAGTGTCGCGACAAACGGCGCAATACGCTTTTAGAAATGTGATGTCGTCTGCCATTGGGAACAACGTGTCAAGTTCACCAAGTCTTTTTAAGTGCTCCGTTGTTACGAGACCACAAATAATAACATGAATGCCGGCTTTAATGTATTCGTGAATAACTGGGAGTAGATCAGAGTACCAATGGCCCTCATCAATTCCGATGACGTCATAATCGACTATCTCGGGAGGACTCGGAAGGTTGGTGATTAACTTCGCAGGTAAACTGTCTGATCCAACAACAATGGTCTGACGATGTGTGGAGAACGTGTGGTCAGTTCGTCTGGTGTCGCCTGCGTTGTTCATGTACAGGACTTTGAGCCCCGACTTACTTAACGTGATTAACCTACGAAGAGTCTCTGTTGTTTTTCCTGCAAACATGGGACCAATCACGATTTCTAGTCTACCGACTTTCTTCATGGTTACTATACCTCCAGAGAAATGCTCTCCCCTCTCGCGGCAACTGTTGTTCGTTGTTAAATATCCGCCGAAGCTCTAAGTTTTCAAGATGAGTCTTCGAGCTCTCATGTCTCAAGCGATGCAGTGGGTCGTTGGTGGCCACACCGCATGGGTAACAGGTGTACACGTTTTTATTTCTCGCAAAGTGTCTGTGGGTGGGCGAGAGTACGTGGTCCCTGATATCGTCCGCACCCAGTATCTCATTACACCCAACCTTGCAAACGTGAACGTCGCGGTTTGCGGCGAGATCTAGCCACGCTTTGGCTTTGGTTGGGCATGGTTTCCATAGAAGGGTCGCTAAGAACACTTGGAGGGAATTACCGAGTAATGTAGCTGTGGACCCACTAGGGTTGTTCAAGTAGACGTCACTCGCTAACATAAGGTATTTGAATGGTGAGTAACACCACACAGGGATTATGTCAGCTAACACACCAGCAAGCTCGTTGGCTCTGTCTTCTCGAAGATCGATCCAAGCGTCGAGAAGATACCTCGTATGGCGGATCTGAGAGCCAAGCCGTTTTGGTGGTCCTTCAGGGTCGGGGTCGAACATTGTGTATGTTGAGAAGTACTCGTTTAAGACGATAGGTCCAGAGGCGCCTTGTAGGGTGGGCACACTGATAAAGGCTGTTCTCAACATGTTGGCAATATCTTCTTCGCTGATTTCTCGGGCTTGAGTCATTATGTTATACTCTCAGAAAAAATCCTAATTTTTTAGTGCGTTTTGGTCTGGAACTGTGAGACACCTGTGAGGTCAACTGTGAGACACCTGTGAGGTCAACTGTGAGTAAGATAACACGTGATAGTGTATTAGATGGTTGAAGACTCACAGACGGCTGTTGAAGCTAAGATCACAGCTGATGTGAAAAGTGTTAAGGTGAAGGACCCAAAGCGCGTCGCTGCTGGTAAAAAGTTGGCTGAGATATCGAAAGCTGCGAAAGAAAAGAAAATGCGTGAAATGATAGTCAATGAAGAACAGGGTGGTGAGTGGAGCTACGGTTACATTGTTGGAACACTTGGTGTTATCATTGCTGCTGCTTCGTTGTGGTACACAATTAGCAGTGAAAAAGAAACGCAACTGGAGCCTGTGAGTACTGTGGTTAGCGCGTCAGAAAATCGTAGAGCTTGTCGTCCAGCGTTAGACACATTTGATTCTTGAACAAAACACACGACAATGTATATGGCTGCGATCGATCGAAAAGAACTTATGAACGAATTGTACGACGCGCTACTTGTCACGACTGGTGCTGTGGCAGTGAGTATGATTTCTAAAAAGGCTTTGGGAGAACCATTGGGAACACCAGAGACAGTGAAAGGTACAGTGAAACTTGCTGCAGCTGTTGGTGCAGGAACGCTGTTAGTGAAATGGATGCAATCGAAAAAGTGGATACCGACAGATCCATTCAAATCAACGTAAGTTAATGGTGAGTGTCGTGGCTGGAGGGATATTTAATGCAGTGGCTTTTGCAGGCGCTGGCTTTATGTTTTCAAAGTTTAATCACACAGGCTATGAAGCTGAGATGAAAAGACACAACCATGCGTTGGAACAGTTAGCCAGTGCGAAAGAAGTGTGGTATGAAAATGAAGTCGCTAAAAAAGATCAGATTCAGCGTTTGCGACAACAGCTCTCTGATGCTAATGCTGACATCAATGACACAAACCACGCGTTGGAAGAACTTAGAAGCGTAATGACTATTCAGTACAGCGGACGAGTGTTCACTGACTCCCCGAAGATTGCGGATTACTATCAACCGAGTGCGGAAATGAAGGAATACCAATTGTTGTTTGTTAGCGCGCTAGGTTTGGGTAGTGGAATAGTAGTGTGGGTGCTAACTCAATAAAAAAATGTTGGAGTAGTATAAGCGATGGACAAACTTATGAGGCAGATGAGTTATGGCTTAACAATTGACGAAATCGCGAATGAGACGCAAATTGAGTGTGGAGGCACCTTCAGGCTTTACCACTGCTCGGATTGTGACGTTGTGAAAAATGTGACTAACTGCGGTGGGTACGCATGTCCAAAGTGTGGCGACACCGAATGGGGTTACACTCAGAGTTACAGCGACATGAGACTCACTCGGTTAAAAAGCGTTCACAAACGGTCTTGGTGGATGGGGAGGAGACTACGGAACGTTGTGAAGTATGAGCACCTTGAGTTGATAAAAGAGGACTTCCTGAAAGTTGTCAATGTGCTGCACTCATGCAATTTGATCAAGGGTAGAAATGTCAGCAGATATGGGTACTACATTATTAGGTTGTGTCATAGAAGACGAGTTGAGACACTCAAGAAGGTGTCAGACCTCAAAGACGGGAAGGTGAAAGACTTGTTTGATAACAATCTGTTTGGGGTGGTGTACCCAAAGCTGGGATGGTGTGAAAGTGGTGACAATTACTACGACGAGTGGTCTAGGAAAAAAACAAGTGTAGTATATAGAAGCCATGGGTGACGTCACAGAAAACTCACTTGTTAGAAATGGTGCAGCCGTTGTAAATCCACTAACAGGTAGAGCAGTCAACGTCAATGGGCGAGTCTACAATCGACTTGTTAGAGATGGTGTTTTTAGCGACACGACGAGTGTCAGTACTATTAATCCGCTGACAAACAGGCGAGTTAACGTTGGTAGTCGGACACACAACCGTCTTGTCAGAAACCAGGAGGCACAACCCACAGTTGAAGACCATAGCCCACGGCTGTTGGGTCAAGCACTGAGAGGGTTCACAAGGTCGTATGGAGTCGAGGTGGTTAACGATAGAGACATCAATCAGGTGAATGGTAGTAGAAGCGCTGTCATCAACCTTTTGAGACGTGAACTAGGTGAGACCAACGGAATGAAAGTGGTAGAGACAGTCAAGGTCACTTTTGAGAAAGTTTTAGAACTCAATAAGACCACGTACAAAACCGCCTACTTTAACAGCGAAACGTTCGTCGTCATTAATGAACACGACATCGAGGGTGTCGCCAATCGTGGGTCGGAACAGATCTTGACGCGGATAGCTGGGTGGTTATCTGAGGGGTCTGGATGGACTATCGACAAAATAGATGCGCACTATGTCAATATCGCTATTTACAGACCTCTGCGTGGGAGTAGCTACATTGCGTTGCCAAAGGAGCTGCGTAACAGTAAGAGGGGTTTGATAAACGTAAATAACGGTGATGACAACGAGTGCTTTAGATGGTGTCACCTCGCACATAAATTCCCTGCTGGAAAAAACTCTGATAGAACGTCGAAGTACGCTAGGCATGTCAGTGAGCTGAACTATGACGGAATTGACTTCCCAGTCACACTCAAAGACTACAACAAGATCGAAAAGGCTAACGAAATTAGCATTAATGTTTTTGGGTACGAAAATAAGCAGCCATTCCCTGTGTACGTTTCTAAGGAGGTGTACCCTGACCATATGGACTTGTTGTTGATAACTAATGACGTAGGTAACAAGCACTACGTCTACATTCGCGATTTTAATAAATTCATGCACCGGCAAACAAAGCATGAGGCGAGAAAGCACTTTTGTAGGTATTGTTTGCAGTGCTTCACCCGAGAGGACGTGCTTGAAAGCCACATTGAAGTATGTTTGATCATCAATGGGAAGCAAGCTATTAAAATGCCGCAAAAAGGTGCGAAAGTGAAATACGAGAATTTTAGCAGACAATTAAATGTACCATTTGTGGTGTATGCAGACTTCGAGGCTATCACACAGAAGGTGCACACAACAAGACTGTCAAGCGAGTGTAGCTACACAAATGCCTACCAGAGACACGTTGACTGTGGTTATGGGTATAAATTAGTTTGTTGCTACGACAACGAGTACAGTAAGCCAGTAAAAGTGTATCGCGGTGAAAACGCAGTTAATAAGTTCATTGGGGAGATGTTAGAAATTGTTGAATATTGTAAAGAAACATCTGAAAGTCACTTTAACAAAGAAATGGTGCTGACTGACGACGATAAGAAGAATTTCGACGAGGCTAAGAGTTGCCATATTTGCAGCGTTGAGTACACTGGCGCTGACGTTAGAGTGAGAGACCACTGTCACGCGTCAGGTAAGTATAGAGGGTCCGCGCATCGTGACTGTAATGTGAACTTTAGATTGACTGACAAAATCCCTGTGATCTTTCATAACTTACGCGGCTACGATAGCCATTTCATTATGCAGGAGATTGGCAAGTTTGGTCAAGACATAAATGTGATACCAAACAACATGGAGAAGTACATGGCGTTCATGCTTGGGAAAAACTTGGTATTTTTGGACAGCTTTCAGTTCATGAGTAGTGGTCTAGACAACTTGGTGAAGAACCTACCAAGGGACGCTTTCAAATACACGTCAGAAGTGTTTCATGAAACAGGGTTAGCACTTATGACAAGAAAGGGAGTCTACCCCTACGATTATATGGACTCCTTTGATAAATTCAACGAATGCGAGCTACCCTCCAAAAATGATTTCTACAGCGTTCTGAACGATGAGCACATTACGGAAGAAATGCACGAGCGTGCCATCGATGTGTGGGACTACTTCGACGTTAAAAATATGGGTGGGTACCACGACCTGTATTTGAAAAGCGACGTGCTCTTGCTTGCCGACGTTTTTGAGAACTTTAGAAAGACGTGCCATCGTGAGTATAAATTAGACCCGTGTCACTATTTCACGTCGCCTGGATTGGCTTGGGATGCCATGCTGAAGATGACTGGAGTGGAGCTTGAGTTATTGTCCGACATCGACATGTTCCAGTTCGTAGAATTAGGTATGCGAGGTGGTGTGAGCTACATATGCAACAGACATGGCGTGGCGAATAATAAGTATATGGAAGGGTATGACAAAGAGCAAGAGTCGAAGTATTTGATGTACCTTGACGCCAACAATTTGTATGGGTGGGCGATGAGTCGAAGTCTACCCACGGGCGGCTTCAAGTGGTTGACTGAGAAAGAAATAGAAAAAGTTAATCTGCACGACTATCACAACAATAGCAAAAAGGGTCTACTGCTTGAAGTCGACTTGGAGTATCCAGACCATTTGCATGACCTACACAACGACTACCCGTTGGCTCCTGAGAAGATGGAGATAACCGTTGACATGTTGTCGGAGTACTGCACGAAAATCAAAAATAAGTTTAACGTGAGTGTTGGTGGTGTAAAGAAGCTGGTGACTAATTTGATGGACAAAAAAAAGTATGTGTGTCACTACGGAAATCTGCAGTTGTACATGGATCTTGGGTTAAAAATCAATAAGATTCACAGGGTCCTGCAGTTTGACCAGTCCAAGTGGCTAGGCAAGTACATCGACTTTAACACAGTCAAAAGAACTGCGGCTAAGAACGCTTTTGAGAAGGACTTCTTCAAGTTGATGAACAACAGTGTGTTCGGAAAAACGATGGAAAACTTGAGGAAGCGTGTGGACGTAAGATTAGTGACCACTGCGAAGAAATTAGAAAAGCTTGTCTCGAAGCCGACGTTCGTGTCTTGCAAAATATTTAGCGAGAACTTAGTCGCTGTCCATAAGGTTAAAGAAACGTTGACACTAAATAGACCTGCATATGTGGGTATGTGCATACTAGACTTGAGTAAAACGCTGATGTACAATTTTCACTACAATTATATTATGAAAAAGTACTCTAGCGACACCTGTAGATTGCACTTCACTGACACTGACAGTCTGTTGTACTCAATCAAAACTGACGACGTTTATTCCGACTTTATGATGGAGTGCGAAAAGTTTGACAATAGCGACTATCCCGCAGACAGCCCATTCTTTTTTAGAGAGAATAAGAAAGTTATTGGGAAGATGAAGGACGAGTGCGCTGGAACGCCAATTGTTGAGTTCGTCGGGTTGCGCAGTAAAATGTACAGCTATTTGAAAGAGGGTGGAGGCGGTGGGAAAACCGCTAAAGGTATTAGAAAAAATATAATTAAAAAAGTAATCAGACACGAAGATTATAAAAGTGTGTTACTTGAGCAGAAACAGTTGCGACACACAATGAAGACCATTAGAAGTGTCAAACATCAGATTGGTAGTTATGAAATTAATAAAGTATCGCTATCCTGCTTCGACGATAAACGATACCTTTTAGAAAATGGTATTGACTCCTACGCATATGGTCACAAAAACATTGTAGTGAGAGACACCACTAAGAGTAGTGAGCAAACGGACTAATTTGTAGAGTAGTTGGCTATTTGTTAGCTAACGTTGTTAGCCAATCAAAAGAGCACCATTTCGCTATCCATTTGGATAAACATCACCACTAGAACCAAAATCTGGTGGTTTTTTTTCGCGCGTGAATTTGTGAGACAACAGTGGAACGTGTCGGTAGTTTGTTGAACAAAAATGTAAAAATGTTGAAATGACACCTTCTACTTTTTTAAATGTGTGAAAACGTTGAAGTGGCACACTATGCCTTTTTTTAAATACGCGAAAACGTTGAAACGACATTCTCCACTTTTTAAAGACGTGAAAATGATGAAACGACACATTCTAGCTTTAAATTTAGCGAAAATCGTTATTTTAGTATTTCTTATCAATTGAGTAGAAAACATGGGAGGGGTGTTTAGATTGACTAATGATTGCCATAATAGTATAGAGAGTGGTGGTACGAGCTCACCAACGTCAACTGTAAAACATAAACACCAAAACATCGCTAAGTTGTGGCTCGACACAAATTTGGTGATGTTTTGGTGTTTATATTACGGTTGACGTTGACTGAGCTCGTACCGCCACTCTCTATACTACTACTGTCGTTCAAAATAATTTACTTTTAAATGAAACTTCTTATTTGTAATGTTCAGAAATGTTGTTATTGTCATGGTATATGTAAAATCTATACAACGAAAAAATCCAAATTTCTTTCATCCAAAGTAGATTGATTTGAATTCCCTTGCATTTTTACGACTTTTTCTCTTGCCTATTCTGCAGGTGACTATGGTGTTCCCAAACCGTGGTATTTCCCATTCATGAAGTCGTATTGGTGCTTTCCAAAATCCATAAAATTCAATAGCATAGGGTCGTCTTCCACAACACCAGAAATAAGCAGCCACGCTCTGTCCTATAGCCGACTGGGCGATGAGGTGAGTTTTTTTGTTTGCGTACAGTTACCATAAAATTATCATCATCATTCCATCTCAATCAATTTTACTTATTTCCTGTTTGACACTGACAATATTATCCAATAATAAGCCCAAGCTATTTTGAAACGCAAAATTCCATCAAATAAAAAGCGCCCCCCCCCCCCGTGTGGAAAATAAGCCCTCCGAATATAAGCCCACCAAAAACAAATATATAATTAAGGTCTTATTTTCGGAAATTCACGGTAGTTTACGTGACGTCTTGTGACGTTATTTCTGGAATTTCTTCTGGAATTTTCATCGTAATCCCACTTAACAATCATGCATTTGTTCTATTCAAAAGGCGTTAGAAATGGAGAATGTTGAACCTCAATCACCAGCTGATCCGTCTGTTGTCATTGAACAAGAACCTAAACACTTGCCCTTAGGTATTGCAATGAAGAACTTGGTGAAGGTATGGTTATGGTATTGTTGTTATTGTTAACTGTTCATAATCTATGGACATACATATACAGTAGTTTCTGCGATGGCTTTCCCACTGCTATGGGTTACGTTAAGTACTAGTCCATAACGGTTGTAAGACCAAAACGAATTCATAAATACTCTAAGGCTTAATAATTATTCTTTCTTTCGTTTTCGATTCTGAAAAAAAATTCCTATATAAAAAGACGTCGTCCAAGAGAACCTAATCCAGTTGACCATTTTTGGAAAAAGCAAACTATTTAGTAAAGCAAACTAAGCCGAGCTGAAGTGCTTTTGTGCGGTATTTGGTCGCTTTCAATGGCTTTCTCGAGATTTTAAAGTGTTTTCATACTTTATTTGTTATTTGATTATATATAAGAAATAGAAAACATTTTCCGTGTTTACATACAGTTATAGAAACACGAGAGGAAGTTTGGGAGAACGAGAAATCATAGTGGGAACACGAGCCCGTAGGGCGAGTGTTTCCACGCGATTTCGAGTTCTCCCAAACTTCCACGAGTGTTTATATAACGTATGGGAACACGGAAAAAATGTTTTCTATTTCTTTTATAAAATAACCCGTAGAAAGCAAATAAAATATACAAATATCTTTTTTATCAACACGTAAATTCTCCTTACTGCGTATGATGGCGCCATGATGGCTAATTGATGGCGTATGATGGCGAATTGATGGCGTATCACGATGGCATGTTTTACATAGCCTGATATAAACACGGTAACTGACCAATAACAGCGTACGTAAGACACGACTTGTTTTATAAATATATATATATATGTGTATGTATATATATATATAGATATAGATTATATAGTGGATTTATTTATGAGAGTAAATTAGCATTTAAAATTTACCATAATATATAACATGCTTCACCAAGATAATAAATCTGTCTGATTAATCGAAGTTTGTAACATTTATAAGACTTAGCTTTTCGCCCGAAAGCAATGCTTACACCTCTACTGAAATAATTTTGAAGAAATAACGAAGAGAAGTTGCTCATCTACTTAACTGTCATCTACTTAACTGTCTTTGAATAATTTGCATGTGTTTCCTTTGTTAGGTTTACGGCAACGGGAAAGTGGCGGTTGATAATTTAAGTTTAAATCTTTACACCGGCCAAATTACATCGTTTCTGGGCCACAATGGAGCTGGCAAAACTACCACGATGTCTTTGTTGACTGGAATATATCCCCCAACATCCGGCACGGCTTACATTGATGGTAAGGATATTAGGAGCAATATGGACGACATCCGCTACAGTCTTGGCATATGTCCTCAGTATAACGTGTTGTTTGATGATTTGACGGTGGAAGAACATTTATGGTTTTATGCTCAGTTGAAAGGAATGAAGAAGAACCTTGTGCAAGATGAGATTGAAAAGTAAGATATACCCTTTTATCAGGCTTATTAAAGTGCATATAACGTCTGTGGGAATTTAACATATATATAATCTATGGATTCTCCTGAGAAAAATTGTAATATATCTTGTCAGCCGAAAATTTAATCTTCATAGACTTTTTGTTACGGAAGTGACGTCATAGCGGGCATCTGTAAGCAAACTTTTTTTGGGACCTTGACTGCGCATGTGCAGCCCACAAGCATTCTCTCTCACGTTGGTGTACATGAAACCCCTTGCTAGGCGGGGGTTAGGGTTAAGATTAGGGTTAGGGTTACGATCTAAGTTGTTTTTGGGGTTAGCAGTTCCATGATATATTTCATCATACAGGAATGTTGGATCGTATGATAGCAGTACAATCTCTCATTTCGTCTAACCTCTCGCGGATACTAAAAAAGATCGTCCACAAGACGACTCAGACCTAGTACCTCACGGTCACCTCAACTGCGAGTATTCCATCTTAGCCACGACCTTCAAAATAGGGCTTTTTGGCCATGTTTGAAGAGAGATATATCGGAAACTAAGGGACCAAATAAAAAACCACAAAAAAACTTATCAACTTTTTGGCGTCCTCTAACTGAAAGGGCTGCATAATATATGCTTTAAATTATGATGATCACAATGATCTTACGTGAATGGTTGTAGTAAAGGTTTTGTTAAAGTGCCTATAATTTCTGTGGGGATCGGATTTAACATGTTTGTAATCTATGGATTCTCTTGAGATAAATTGTAATATATCTGGTCAGCTGAAAATTTCGTCTTCATAGACCCTTTTGCTGTTAAAGTTGACGGAAATGACGTCATAGAGGGCATCTGTCTACATGAAAACATCTTTACAGATGGCAGAAATTTTTTAGGGATCACTTTCCATGGGAAGCCTAATTGGCTAATAACTTTTATCCTAACCCTAACCCCCTGCCTAATGGGTTTTCTAACCCCCCGCCTAATGTTTTGCTAATACACCTTAATACTAATAATAAAAGGATCGTCCAGAAGACGACTCAGACCTACAAGTACCTCGCGGTACTCAACTGCGAGTATTCCATCTAACCACGACCTATTTTGAATGCCCCGCAAAAAATGTCCACAAATTGCAAAGGGTTTGGTACGTACAGTGTACCTTAAATGACGTCATATCTGTGACACAAATAATGGGACGCTGTTCCAACTCCAACATCTCTGTCACACAGTCACATGCAGTGTTTTACAGCTTTTAACACGTTTGTTGTCAAAATGTAATTGTTTGCCTTGTGTGAAATCTGCTCGTTCCTGAGACATCATCACAGATCTCTTTAATTTGCGGCTTTTTATACAACTGACCATATTTAAGATAGAGATATATCGGAAGTAAATGGACCAAATTAAAATATATAAAATAACTTATCAACTATTTTGGCATGATCAACGCACCCATTAGTTTTCGTGAGCGAAAACATGTATTCGACGCTTTAAAGGCAAATAACTATCCTAATGATTTTCTAAAAAAACTGTTTAAAACCTGCAGTTACTCCACCACGTACAAGCTCTGAGAACGAAAGTTCGATGATGGGTTTTGCGGTTGTTCCGTATATTCAAGGGATTACGAAACCAATTAAAAGAATCTTAGGTAGATTCAACGTAAAAGTTGCTCAAAGATCTTTCTTGACGTTGGGTTATATTTTTGCAAAACCCCATTGAATCGCGATGACGGTGGTTTATTACCAGAAGCTTATTTGCATCTTGTTAATAACGTCATCATCGGTTATATGAAGGCATAAATAGGGATCCTAACTTTACAACGGTCACCCCTGATGAAGACACTGGATTGGAGTGTCGTTGGGTCATGGACAGTAACTTTTAAAGTTACGTTCAAAAACCCTTTAAAGTGCCCATGACCCCAAATGCGATATTACTGATATATATTCTACATGAAGTGAAAAGTTGAATGACAAAATATTTTATGATTTGAACTTTGAGTTGATGTTCTAGAAAGGTTTGTTTGTCAGAAATGCTAATGATGTGACGTCATTTACGGCATTTGACTTTCTTTTCTGCTTTCCGTGTGATAGACTGGTTGAGGATTTGAGTGAAAATGTTGATAAAATCTTTACTATAGTGGTCAAGTACATCATCAACGTTTGAGTTAGATTAATTTGCTTTAACAGTAGAATATTGTGTCCGAAATGATGCCGTAAATGACATCACACTCATTAGCATTTCGGACAAACAAATCTTTATAAAACATCAACTCAAAGCTCAAATTATAAAACATTTTACCATTCAACTATTTACTTCATGTAGCATCTATATCAGTAATATCGTATTTGGGGTTATGGGCACTTTAAAGCCAGAGTAGCGTCAAACTATTTCTGACTGAAAACTAGTTGTTCCAGGGTTAGTAGGAAGGTTAGTACAAGGGTTAATATTAGGGTGATGGTTAGTATAAGGTTTTTTTTGGATTAGAGTTATTCTTCAAACCTTTATACTAACCCTAATATTAACCCTTGTACTAACCTTCGTACTAACCCTCGAATAACTAGTTTTCAGTCTTTCCGCGGAAACCTTATTTTAAAGTATACTTTCTAGTGATCACCATTTTGGCATCCTCTATACAGAAAGCTAACAACTGAAAGGGCTGCAAATACACTTTAATACTTGTGGCCAATCCTCCGGCGACGCAATTTTCCTCAGTGTAAACAGTCATTGCCATGGCAATTCCAGAGAAGGACCTGGGACCTAGTTTCAGTCGAAAGTCTATTTCATTAACGAGTGAGTGTCAGGGAAATGCATTGCGCGCTTGTGTTTTTCTCGCCGGTCATTTTGTCCCTAATTCAAATCGTGATCCGAATCCGTCGATATCTTTGCAATCCTTTCATTAAACGTGTTAGTTTGTCGATTTCCAAAGTGAAAATATACTAGACTGAATATTTTTATTGCTATTTGTTGTAAACTTCCGTATTGATCTATATGAAAACAATAACAAACACCCGCAATGCATGACCCTGACACTGAATCTTTAAGACTAACCTGCATATAATTTTTAATACTAACCCTAATTTAAAAAATAACCCCAAAGAACGAAAAAAATAATGAAGAAGACAATAAATAAAAAATAGTCACCCTACTGAACTCGAACTAAGATGCTTCTGCACCACAACTCAACACACTAACCACCACACTACAAAGCGAACCCAACAAAAAATCATTCTTACTCAGTTCTAGGTTAACACCGTCAGAATCGATGGTGACGATCATTCGCAATGGTAACGACCGTTTACGAAATGGAAAATAACTCTGAGCTGTCTTCAGTAGGCTATTGCCTGGAACTTGTTCAGTAGGTGCAGATGTAATATGAAACACGAGGAAGAGTGTTTCATCAGGATATCCAAACACCGAGACGTTTGTTGAAAAACGGGCCGAAGCCGAGGTTTTTTAACAAACTTCGAGGTGTTTGGATATCCTGATGAAACACTCTTCCGAGTGTTTCATATTACATCTCAAATAAATCAGTATTTTAAGAGAAAATAGAGGTGAAAGTTGCCTTAATTTATGTAATTTCTTCATCCGATATCCAAACCTCCGTCTCGGTGCTGATTTCCTTTGTTTTCGGCTTATGAATTATTAATGACTTGATATAACTGGATCTCAACGTCTACGGTTTTCCCGAGCCATATGAATCTTTGGCGTTGAGTCTTTGACGTCACTTCCGGGACATATTTGTAATGATGGCCGCATAATCTCGTGTAAAACATTAGAAAAAGCTGACTTATCGTTTTCGTAATTGCTTGAAATTTGGCAAGTAAAATAAGAAGGGTATGTTCTTTATACGAATATGTAAAAATGCGCATCACCAAAATATTATCACAGGCTACTTTAAAATGGTAGGTGGAAATTTTTTATTTGCGTTTTCCAATGTGTTTGTTTTTTGGTTGTTTTTTTCGTGACAGATTTCTTGCTGATTCAAGACTGCTTTCAAAAAGAAAGGAAAGGTCGAAGTATTTGTCTGGAGGAATGAAGAGGAAGTTATCGGTCTCCATGGCTTTCGTTGCTGGTTCTAAGACAGTCATTTTGGATGAACCCACTGCCGGAGTCGACCCATACGCCCGAAGAGCAATCTGGGATTTGCTCTTGCAGTACAAGTCAGGTAGGGACCATAGTGTACATTTTGATCCTTTCTTGTAATTATTCATTTTTTACTGCCCATATATAATCGGCATTTATCGAGCATTTATCAGACACCAAGCCCACCAGAGATGAGGGGATACAACGAATCGCTGTTTTCCCCCGGCTAATAACTGGTAAACAGAAAATTTCCGGAGCGGTTTGACCATTTAATAAAACCATGAAATTGACTTTACCAAAAAAATCTCCTTTTTATGCCTTACTATTTTACTCTCCTGCACTACACCTTTTTAGGCCGCGTACTATCTTACTTTTAGCGCATCAAAACTGGAAATCGCCTTTCTTTTTAAGCCTTACTATCTTTTTCTTTACACACTACAGAAACCTCTCTTTTCAGGCCTTGCTATTTAATGTACTTAGTACTACAAAAACACCTATTATTTAGGCCGTACTATCTTACTTTCCACACATCACATGGATGAAGCTGATGTTTTGGGCGACCGTATCGCTATCATTTCCCAAGGACAGCTGCGCTGTTGTGGTACTTCGTTATTTCTTAAAAGTCATTACGGAATTGGATATTACCTTACGCTTGTGAAGAAAGATCTTGGTAAAAATGTGGAAAGAGCAACGGGTATACAGTTAACCAGCACAAGGAAGATAAGTGATGGCGATTCTGAAAGTCAAAGTGAAACATCGAGCAGAAGCATTGACGAAGGTAACTTTTATATTTTTTATATAAAAAGCAGTGTTTTATTGATGTTTCTACCATTAATAAATTCGATAATCATGTATGCAAACATTAACATATGAAAATTATTTATGATAATCTCACATGTTAATCGCATAATCTCAGGTCTGGTGGTCAGGGCCACTGCCTCCCACCTCTGAGGTCAAGAGTTCGAATCCTGTGCTCGGACATTTGATCGCACGTGGAAAGAGTTGGTCAACACTCTGCCGAAAGTCGTGGGTTTTCTCCGGGTTCTCCGGTTTCCTCCCACAGGGAAGTTGACAGGGCGGGTTAGGATAAATAGTTAGGAAAACTAATGATAATAAAAACTGTAAACATAAATAGCTAAGGTTAATTGATTGGGGTACTGGGTACTAGGTACTGAATGTAATAGAATAAATTGTCGATGTTGTAAAATACACATGCTAATTTGCGCTATATAAATAGTAAACATTATTATTATTATTATTATTATTATTATTATTATTATTATTATTATTATTATTATTATTATTATTATTATTATTATATGTTCCCGATTAGTAGATTACCATGATTTAGCCAATCCGCAAAAAAAGTATGCAACTCCTTGACAAAATTAAAAGTAGTAACCATATTTTTGTAGGTGTAAGTCTTGGAGATTCGTCGTCTGAGGTTGGCGAAATTCCGATAGAAAGTGATTGCCAGACAATTCAACAATCTCTTTCCGTGTTCATCAAATCTTATGTCGCGCAGGCGCAGTTGGTTGAAAGTGTTGGAACCGAGATGACGTATGTGTTACCTACTGGTGAATCCCATGGTAGCAAGTTTGAAAATCTCTTTGACGCCCTGAGTCAAAATCTTGAACGGTTCAGCATCAGTAGTTTTGGTGTTTCAGACACTACTCTGGAAGAGGTTAGTTTAGTTAATCAGATATTAAAATTGCTTGTAAATAGTTATTCTCACGCCATGCGACCAGGCTTTCAGGGTTTCTTTTAGGGGGTCGAAGGGGGTTCCCTTTGTAAATTGAGACCCCAATTTTAAAACAGTAATTTAATATACAATTTGAATTCTGAATGTATAGTAATACCGTAATATGTAATATTGTTTCAAACTTTCAATACTATTGCTGTATTTCAGTATTGTATTTCAGCTTGTAGCATTCTGATATTGATTTTAATATAACACACTGTTACTGTAAATCAATGTATGGAACAGAATGCCTAAATAACTACTGTTTTGATAGTATATAATATATCTATATATAGTACTCTATAAATTTTTTCCTTGCATGACGATTTTCAGTACACACAAATATGTGATTTAATTTGTCCGTGTGACATATCCCACAACATGTCCCACTACACGATGTACATGCCTTGTATCAGTTGTATGGTTTGGTGTATTCAATCATGTATTTGAGTATTTTGCTTGACATTATGTATCCTTTAAAACTCTCTTCGATCCCCCTCAAAATGCAGGAAATGCTATTTCAGAGACTCTAAAATTCAAAATTTGTGGTGCCCTCGTTACTACACTTCCGGGCGCTCGATACGCCCCGCCCCCCTTGTTATATTTTCGTAGAGAAACCCTGCAGGCTTTAAGCGCCATTTTTGATGTAAAAATGCCATTGGACTTGAGACGAGAAGTCACAGTGAAAGTTTGTGAACAGAAATGGTGATATGTTGGGACACATTTTTAATTTAAACTTAACGGTAGCTATTTTTTGTTCCTCAGTACTGTATATAAGTTAAGGCACATGGCGTGAGAAAGGCTATTTAAAGGACATTGGTAACAAAAATTAAGTAAATCTAATATGAAAGAACTCGTTAAATGATAGTGTAACTAACACCTTTTACAACTTTTCCGTATTTTACTTTATTTTTGAAATATTTTAGTTTGTTTGATATGTAAATGAGATGGTCTCTGACGTCAGGGTAGAGCGTTTGTTCCACAAATTATTTTGAAAATATGCGTATAATAACTCCTTATGATAATGAACGTTGTAAACTTAGCTATCACTGAAATATACAGTAAGACATTTTTTAATGAGTGAAAATTCTCTACCCTGCACATGACGCCAGAGACCATCTCATTTACATATCAGACAAACTGAAATATTTCAAAAATAAAGTAAAATACGGAAAAGTTGTAAATATATGTTATTTACCGGCTGGGAGGTCCGGATAGAGAAATATTTGACCGAGGTCTCAAAAACGGCCCGAGGCCGCAGGCCGAGGGACGTTTTTGAGACCGAGGGCAAATATTTCTCAATCCGGACCGACCAAAGACGGTAAATAACATATTTATTTTTTTATTATACAAGGTAAAAGACTTGAGTTACTTTAGTTTGGTAAAACTGCATTATTTGGATAAGGAAAGAAAAACAAACAAAAATACTTTAGTTTTTGTATAATACAGTTATTTCCAGCTTAGTTGAATCAAATTCTGTATTAGTTTTCCATTTTCCAGTTAATAATGAAGCAAAAATCACGATACAAATTTTTAGCATTTAGGATTCCGTGACCGTGGTCAAAATATCGTAAAATTCCGCCCGCTGATGTAAAAATGCCATTGGACTTGAGACGAGAAGTCACAGTGAAAGTTTGTGAACAGAAATGGTGATATGTTGGGACACATTTTTAATTTAAACTTAACGGTAGCTATTTTTTGTTCCTCAGTACTGTATATAAGTTAAGGCACATGGCGTGAGAAAGGCTATTTAAAGGACATTGGTAACAAAAATTAAGTAAATCTAATATGAAAGAACTCGTTAAATGATAGTGTAACTAACACCTTTTACAACTTTTCCGTATTTTACTTTATTTTTGAAATATTTTAGTTTGTTTGATATGTAAATGAGATGGTCTCTGACGTCAGGGTAGAGCGTTTGTTCCACAAATTATTTTGAAAATATGCGTATAATAACTCCTTATGATAATGAACGTTGTAAACTTAGCTATCACTGAAATATACAGTAAGACATTTTTTAATGAGTGAAAATTCTCTACCCTGCACATGACGCCAGAGACCATCTCATTTACATATCAGACAAACTGAAATATTTCAAAAATAAAGTAAAATACGGAAAAGTTGTAAATATATGTTATTTACCGGCTGGGAGGTCCGGATAGAGAAATATTTGACCGAGGTCTCAAAAACGGCCCGAGGCCGCAGGCCGAGGGACGTTTTTGAGACCGAGGGCAAATATTTCTCAATCCGGACCGACCAAAGACGGTAAATAACATATTTATTTTTTTATTATACAAGGTAAAAGACTTGAGTTACTTTAGTTTGGTAAAACTGCATTATTTGGATAAGGAAAGAAAAACAAACAAAAATACTTTAGTTTTTGTATAATACAGTTATTTCCAGCTTAGTTGAATCAAATTCTGTATTAGTTTTCCATTTTCCAGTTAATAATGAAGCAAAAATCACGATACAAATTTTTAGCATTTAGGATTCCGTGACCGTGGTCAAAATATCGTAAAATTCCGCCCGCTGCTGCAGCCAATCAGGTTGCAGGAAAGGCTAGGATTCCGCCCGCTCACGATACAAAAAAAAAAGGTGTTACTCCATCATTTTACAAGTTCTTTCATATTGTCGGGTAAATACGTACCTAAAATGAACAGGATTTGTGATTGGCTATATGGAACAAAAGTGATAGGGTTAGGACATTGGTTTCTTTGTGGTTGATTCTATTGTTTTATTGTTTGAATCAACCAATCACAATCAAACTTGATAGTATAGGTAGGTGATGACCCATATTGTCCTTTAATAGAAAATAACTTTTGCAAAGTAACTCGTCCGTATCGCGTTACTCTATGCTCACTATCAATTGACCATTAAATAACGAGTAGCTTAGACAAACAGATTGCATTATTTTCATTAGACTACTAGTTCGTTTCTAGTAATATTAATTCTGGGTTAAAGTGTTGTTACGTGTATATGCTGTGTTTGTGATAATTGTAGAACATGCCTCTCATATTTTATTAAACTGATCGCACTAAATCAAGGCTGCAGTAACCTGTGTGAGCTGTTGCGGTTACCCAGCCATTTGTGTCAATGTGTGTGTAATTATTTTAAACTTTGTAAATTGTGAAAAAGCAAATAAAATAAACATTGGCGCCCAGACCATGATACAAATGCACTTCAAATAGTCGTGTTTATACTGTGTATAGTATAGAAGGTACATTGTCTTTCCTGGGATTAAATTTTGTTTTCGTTTCTCCAGGTTTTCCTCAAAGTTGCGAGTACAGGAAGTATCGAGGAAGAAGGTGAGATCACCACTCCAGATAATAATAATAATAATAATAATAATAATAACTACTACGGGAAGATTAAAACGCTCCCATCCTCCACGAGTTTGGGGTGTTACCTTTGACAAGTATTAGCATCCCCATGTAGCCACCCTTGTCAGGGTTACGACAACTGGTAGGTTGAGCCAGACAACGAAGTTCAACACGTAATCTCACGGCGGAGTTACGTGCGAAAGAGATGAATGGCTGACACGTAAGGTAGTCGTACACGTACACCAGCAGGAGTGGCGCACCTACGAGGTAACAATACCTTATCCAAAGTGCCGAGCAACCTCGGAAGGTAAAATTAGTGAAGATATAGATATTGAGGAGAGAGAACGTGGAAGAGGTTTCATGGCACGAATTGGAGGCTGGATTCCAGAACGAAAGTGGAAATAACATCACAAAACTTGCGCGACAACGCCAATCGTTTCAAAAAAGAGAGCATAGTATTGGCTGAGATTGAAGGGTGGGAGAGGCCAAGAAATGATGGAAGAATCGAGAGTAGTGAAGGAAGTCGTGAACCAACTGAGAACTCAGAGAACCCGTTGACATGGACAACAGAGATGAAAGTAAGATTGGTGGAAATTGACACAGAAGAGAGGCAGAATGGAAAGGGATTTATGCGCAGGGTTAAGAACAGGTGGAAGGCTGAATTCAACGAATATCGAAATGCAAGTGAGCAGAAATTACGGGATAATGCAGCCAGATTCAAACAAGAAAAATAAATTGCTAACCTAGAACTTGTCAGGCGAGTACAACTAGAAGAGGAGGAAGTAGTTGGAGACAATGATGGGTTAGAAATTGAGGAATATATTGCACATGACGAGACTGTAAGTGGAAGCGATTAGGAAGAGATAGCAATCCTAGAAAGCGATAGCAATCCTAGAAAGCGATATCGAACTTGAGAGATTATTTAGGAAGGAGTTACAACAACTAGTTCCAACAACGATGGAGACCATTGGAATCAGAGAGAAGCTACCGAAGTTGAGAATGACTTTAGCAGTAGAAGAAGAGTGCAAATAACATTTTAAGTGTTGAACTGAAAGAAATAAACGACATCATGAGGATCACAGACACAGTATATTATGCTAAGGGAAGGCAGTTGGGAAGATGATTGGAGTGAAGAAGAAGGAAGCGGGTAGGGTAGTACCTGGCGGTAATAGGAGTGAGAGAAAGCTAAGGCAACAGATAAAACAGTTGAGTCAACTAATTACACGAACAGCGAATGAGTTACATGTACATCGAAGGAAGATGAGACGTAAACCAACAAAGAAAGAAAGAAAGAAGATTGTTGAAAGAGATTGGGGCAAGGATGGAACGGAGAACCATAAGTGACGATCTGAGAACTGTAAAAGAAAGATGTCGGATGAATTGAGATATAAGAAAGTTGAACTTAACAAGTTGTCTACTGGAGTGAAGAGGATAAAGAATAATGCAATATTTGAGGAGGACGAAAGAGGATTCTAAAGAAACAATGGTCTTCCATGGAGAAATTCCATAATATGACCTAGAAAGAGTAGAGAAGTGGTACGAGCATACCTAAACAAGAGCGGAAACGCATGACAATCGATGTTGCTATCCCTGGAGGTAACAGAGTCGGAAAGAAGGAAGGAGAAAAGATAGAGAAATATGATGAATTGAAGAGATGTTAAACGACTGTGGTCGATGAGGAAGGTATAAGTAGTTCCAGTTGTAGTTGGAGCTCTAGGAGCTATGAGTAAAAAGTTTGAACAGTGGGTAGAAAAGATTGGAATCAAGGTGAATATTGAGCAAATCCAGAAAACGACGCTACTTGGAACAGTAAGGATACTAAGAAAAACATTAGAAAGCTAAACAACCCAGTGTCACCTTAGTCTACTGGTTGTAGACAGCTGCCGCTGATGAACACCGACCGAACATCAAGTTGTGCGAAGATAATAATAATTAATAATAATAATTATATTGATTATAATGATTATATTGATTATATATAATTATAATAATAATAATTAATAATAATAATAATAATTAATAATAATAATAATAATAATAATAATAAAATTATGGTTGGTGGAAATGTCAATTATGGTTGGTGGAAATGTCGTGCCCAATGGAAATAAATATAGAGGAGGTAACGCGAACCAAACTGGGGAGAAGAGACCAGGTTATGGAGTGGAAGTGGTAGAAGTTATCATTGGATGTATGGGTGGTGGTGTGGAGAAGACGAGCAAAGCGGTGGCAAAAGTGGTTGAGGGAGAAAGGAACGTAACAAGAATAGTGAGGACAATGCAACAGACAGTACTTATGGAAGGAGAGACAATTATATGGAAAGTGTTGAGTGGATTAGTGCATTCAATCGGAGTAAAACTCGGTTAACGTCCCAACAAATATTGGTGGGAATGTCTCATTGGCGAGACTTTACTTTTTGATCTGGCTACGTGCTAAAATAATAATAATAATAATAAATAATAATAATAATAATAATTACTCAAATACAAGTAATCGGCAAAACATAGTTGCTCTGGATGCATTTTTAAATATTTTTAGTTTATTCTCCTAAACGTTTGCAGTATGAAATAAAAATGGTTCTGACGTAAATGTTGATATTTTATTTTTCTAGAGGAAGTCAAGTCTTCATATCCCACGAGACGCACAAGTTTTAGAAGCGAAAAGAACAAGTTTGAGCGCCTCAAGTTAATGTTTCAGAAAAAAGAGAGAAGCGAACGACTGCAATTGTCCCGCGAATTCGATGGTGGATCAGGTTTGTATGGCACTATTGTACTGTATGTGGCACGTGCACAAGAATGGATAAATATTGTTCAAGTGTTGACAAAATCACTAAAAATTACTGCGAACCCAATTTTTCCTCATTCGAGGGCTGTTAATTAAAGAGTTTTTTTAAATTTATTTTTTTGATCGATTTTGTTAGATATTAATGTAAAACCAAAAAATACCCAAACGGAAAGAGCGCGAACGGGACTCGAGGACCCATGCGAGGCGCCCCCCGTTCAAATTAAAAATACATAAAGTCATAGACCAACTGCTTGGAATTCACGATGCGCCAACACGTGTGCGCAGCCCCAACCGCATTCTTCCGAACTGCATTGAAAGATTGCTCAGTAACAAATTTTTATGTTGCATATTTTCTTGATTTTCTGTACGTTATCGAGTAATCGATGGCGAATGACAATTCCTGTCTCAAACCAACAACTCTTTTTCGAACACAGCTCAATCCCTCCCTTGGCCCACGTCCCTTCACACCAGACACAGAGCATCTGTCGTTTGATTTTACTCCACTCCTCTCACAATATCGATACAAATCATTGAGTATCCATGATTCTTTACCGTGCATTAGGCACTTTAATTTCTCATTTTATTCCATCGCTTTTCTAGGCTCGGTTATTATAACAGAAGATGAAGAGGAACTCGATGATATTTTCAGCGCACCCAAAATTCAGAAGAAGGTCACTGGATTACGTCTGATAAAAAAACAGTTCTTTGCCTTGTTAAAGAAGCGTTTTAACCATGCGACGAGAAACAGAAAGGGATTTATCTCGCAAATAGTTCTCCCTGCCATATTTGTTTGCCTGGCTATGGTATCCTCGATGCTTCGTCCTCCACTTGGACAGGTCCCTCCTCTTAAACTCACCACAACTGACGCTATTCCTAAACCAAACAACATGTTCTTCGCTGACGCCAGGAAAACTCCAGCTGGAAGACGTCTCGCTGAAACCCTTGTGAACCCTCCTGGGATAGGTTAGTCAGAGCCGCATTAACGTGTGCTGGGGTTAAATCTTTGGCCCCTGATCCACTATCTTACTGATCTAGTGGATTGTAGTATACAGTATGTTATTGTGAATGTGAATAATGTGGTTTTGCTTTGTACTTTTGTGTTCTTCGTATCTGATTCAGACATCGATAGTTACAAGTTAAAAATTTAGGAATCTCCAATAAGCCAGTTCGTAATGTCGACTGCGAATCAAACTGACGCGTTCTGCGTCGGGATAAAACTTATTTCAATTCATCAGCCTGGGGAATTCAGTATAACGAATTTTCAAGTGTAAATAGAAATGCAAATGTCTATATTGTGGTTTTAGCCTGATGTTATAAATTGAAATAAGTTTTATCCCGACGCAGAACACGTCGTTTTGATGCGCAGTAGACATTACGAACTTGCTTATTACCTGGCTTAGTTAGTGTACTGGGTACTGGCCCAGTGTAACCGTCCTTAGGTTAATTTAGTTAGTTAGCTGACTTTATTTTATTATTGCGTACTCCCAAACTGAATTGCACTGTAGGGAAACAGCAATTGTTGGCGATCACGGTCGCTACCGGCTACCAAAACCGTAAAAGGTTTTTCCATATGATTGTTTATGGTTGCACAACCAATTTCAGTCGACGACCGCTGGTGATCATCAGCCTTAAAACCGGCCTTAAAAGTTTAAATACAAATCGAGAACTCTAAATGGTTGGTGTAGTGCCGTAGTTCAGCCATTATTGCAACTTGTTAACAAGGTTAAACAACAATGATAACAATAGCGAATATGTGTTAATATGTACATTGCTGAAGTGAATGTGGGAGAGCTTGGAGTAGACAGACGATACATGGAAGATCGTCAAGCTCGTATCCTCAGAAAAATTATTCTGAGTCCCGGACAGGAATCGAACCTGTAACCTTCTGATTGCCAGTGAGACGCTCTAACCATTGAGCCACCGATAACCTTCTGATTGCCGGTGTTTTTCCCTGTTTTAATAACCGTTGTTGATTTCATCAATGCAGCACAACATTGTATGTTCAACAATATATTGTTCAGCCATAATAGCCATCGTGTTCTTCAGCCATAATAGCCATCGTGTTCTTCAGCAACAACGCTGTGACACTTGTGCGATTTTTAGCTGTGTTGAAGACCTCTCTTTATATAGACACATTGACCTGTTTCATACAGTAATGGCAGCTAAATTAAATATTCTTTTATATTCATTTAAATTAGCCTTTCTGACCTCGTTCGTGTGTCTGTAATTCCAAAGAATCTTTTCTTTGTAACGAGGCGAGAAAGGCTAATTTGGATGCATATAATAGAATATTTATACTGGCCGCCATTATGAAAGAGGTCTATGGGACAATAGTTTCAGTATGTCTATGGTTATTGATTTACGATATATTGTTTTTGCATTGTTCTCCATTGTCTAGGAAGTTATTGCATCTCTCGTAATTGTTCCCAAGAAAGACTCCAGTTTTACGGTGGATATGGGTCTATTCCCAAAACTGCTCCGAAATTTAAACAAACGTGTTCATGTGCCACAGGTACTGCCGTTTGTTCAGATAAATGTTGCAAATACCCACCTCCCGCAGCCTCTTCTGATACTGGAGATATTGTCTTGAACATTACAACTCGTGACTTCAATGATTATCTTCTACGGACCAACAAACAGTTTCGCAAGAAAAGGTAATGTTGAAAGCCCAACCAAACATTCATCTACATGCGATGGTTTATATGAATGACATTCTTGTCATCTATCCCTTAAAGTAAATGTCTGCTTAGTGTAAGGCGAACTAACCCGAAAAAGTCACTAAGGCCAAAGTGCAGTTTATTGCTCGTCTGCTGGTGTGACCGCTGTCGTGCATAGTATATAGAGTACAGGTACGTCTGCTAAGATTCTCTACCACGCCCCCCGCGTCCAATGCCCCCTCCCCCCGCGTCCAATGGCAGAGATGCAAGTTTCCGCGTAGTCACTTCCGTCCTGCGTTTTCAACGTAAAGCCTGGTTTCCATATAGTTGTAATTGTTGTAATTCAGACGCAGATTTCTCCCTAGTACTCAGGACGTCGCGGTTTAGTAATCGCCGATTTATGTTGAAACTGCGCATGCGGGCAGTTTGGTAAAACGTAGACCTGGGTTAGTTTTGTCGCGAAATTCAACCGACGATCTTTGGTAGATAGCTGGGTACTCGCGATCAACATCCATGAACCGCTCGTCAGCTATTAAACTATCCATTTCACTTATTCTTGGGTATATCCTAATAAGAAGTGACTTGCGAACACGTGAAGTGATTGGAAAGTGAAAATGGCAACGCAACGCTTGATGCTGATTGGTTATTTAATATCATGTGACACGTTTCTGTCACTTTGCCATTAACTGTTGTCGCATCGGCGACTGTTGTAATTGTTGTAGAAGTTGAACCTGATTCAACTTCTATAACAGTCGCCGATCGATCGCTGATTGAATTACAACAATTACAACACGCGTTTCGATATAGTTGTAATTGTTGTAAGACTTGATTGGGGATAGTCGCCGACTGAATTACAACAATTACAACTATATGGAAACCAGGCTTAAGAGGGATTTTTGTTCAGCGTGTCAATAGACGTGTCACGAGTTTGTGAAAAATACTCTTTGGACAACTACAGTGGAACTCTAGTATAACGGATACTATATACAACGGACAGTGTGTCCAGGTCACGATTTTATTTTCTATCCTTTGTAATAATCTGTTCAACGGGCACCTCCAAACAATGACACCATTCAAAGACCAAACTGAAGATATGCAAATGAAACTACTCGGTACCGTCATATAACGGCAGTAAGCTTCGGTCCCGAAGTGTCTGTCATATGGATCGAGTTCCACTGTATTTGCAAGCGTCGTTCTTTTTGTTAACGGCTTTTTCAAGACGTGCCATAGTCATTGTGTTTTTTCAACTCCTTTTTAGCAAAATTATGTGCTTAAAATTGCTTTAATTCTTTTTCCCTGCCTTCAGGTATGGTGGTGTTACGTTCGGTCACAAAGTTGCAGTTCCTTTAAGAATCCGTGAAAACGAGGACTCTAATATTCGACGACTTTTTTCTTCCGAGGGAATCAAGGTATGTCTTGATTTGTCAGTACCGGGAGAAACTTCGTTTGTCCACCACTTTATTTGTTCCCTTGATCGGCCTCCTGTCTCATTTAGTTATCTACAATCAAATATCTAGTCACGATGTGCAATCCGGGTTTCGCGTTGCAAGGTTTCACCTAACCTTATGTTTTAACATTCCTGGAAAAATAGTAACACCTGTTGTCCTTTTTTCTGCAGGCTTGGTTCAACAATAAGGGTTACCATGCCATGCCAACTTTCCTCAGTGTGGCTACGAACACGTTGCTGCGTGAGAAAGTTGCTGCTCAAGGCAAAGATCCCAGACTTTATGGTAAGTTCTATTTCAGAGACATCCTCATGAAGATCAATTTTCTCATTGCAAAAACGGAAAAAATATTGTGTCAAGTAACTTCTTCCCGCTGCTGTACCATCGAGTCTGTATCTGGGAATAGTGTGCTATAGTATAAGTGCATGCACGAGAGATGTAAGATAAATTTAAAATGATTATACAGTGTATATAATGTATAATGTGTGTTGAAAAAACGAGGTGTAAGTAAAGTATTTTAACGAACTTCGACGTGTTTGAATACTGATAATTGGTAGAGCAGAGAACATGCTTCTATCATCCAGATATTAGTCACTATTCAGTATAAGTATTTCTGAAAAAATTATGTTCCATGAAATTATTGGTGCGACAAATGTCGCACTTGTCGCACCGGTGGCTACGGCCCTGGATATTCATAAACATATATCTATGTTGTTACAAGGCGTTACATTGATCGAATCCTGAATACTTATGATGAGATTTGGAACCTTCAAAGCTTACAATACCGTAATTTGATTTTATCTTTACAGGAATAACCACTTACAATCATCCAATGAACCTTACAAAAGGTGAACTCTCAGAGGCAACGCTGTAAGTCGTATTGAGAACGGAGTCTGAGTCACAATGTTGACAGGGCCGGTTGTTCAAAGCCCGCTTAGCTTCGTATCACGTGAATAAAATGAATGAAACTATACGGCATATGTATATATACAGTGTATATATATATATATATATATGGCCCCAGCGCACTTCACGCCATCTGGATGTTCTGATCGCCGGTGCTGTCCCACAAGCGGTTGTCAATGACGATCGTAAGTGTATAATAGTCCAGCCAGACTCATCCAGATTGTTCCAAGCTACATCTGATGAGCTGTGGTACAGCGAAACACTCATTTCTCATTTCATTTCATTTATTGCATTTCTTGTGATAAATTCCCTAAAATCTACATCGGTGAAACTGGGCGACGCCTTTCAGATATATATATATATAATATATAACAGGTAATATCTGGCATTTCACTCGATTAAACTACATGTAAGGATTTATGGTGAAGGCAAACTTCGAGTGTTGGAATATATATATTTTAAGACGAAACCGGGACCAGTTGCCAAAAATGCAACTTCAAGGCCTTCCGGCCGCGACCCTGCGATGCTAGTGCAGTGCTCTGATATATGTTATTTACCGGATGAGAGGTCCGTATGGCAAATATTTTTCTATACGGACCGACCATTATACGAAAGACTTGAATTACTTCACTGATCCTTAGTTATTTGGATAAGAAAATGAAAATAAAATAACTAAAATACTTATTCCCATCTTAATTGAATCGAATTATGTGTTAGTTTTCCATTTTCCAGTTAAAAATACAGATTTAGGATTCCGTGACCGTTGTCAGATATCGCAAAAAACTGCCCGCTAGACAGCCAATCAAATTGCAGGAAAGCCAGTTATCCCCGGATAGTGACTTATCCAGGCTTCGTACAACCAGACCCGGTGGCTGGGTAACATTATTATTACGATTATCCGGCTGATAAATCGTATCTGCTCTATAGTTTTGAAAGCGTTGAATAGCGCGTTGAACATCTGTACCCTGGATATGAAACTTCCCTGTTTTTCTGCATTGATTTCTACTCTTGTGGTTGGTTAACATCTCACTCTTTCAATGATCTTTATAATGATTTTTTCTTACCTCAACATAGTTTTTTTCTAACGGTTTTTGTTGTTTTTATAATTTTATTTCTCCTGCTTCTGCTTTTTCTTCCCGCCGTCGTTAGTGAATGTCACGTAAAGTACCGGAATGTTGGTTCAGTGTTATTCATTTGTTGTATTTTTAATAGGAAAAGCATGACAAGAACTGATCTTGTTATGGCCATTTTTGTCATCTTTGCCCTCGCTTTCGTCCCTGCAAGTTTCGTGGTGTTTCTTATTGATGAACGTGTTACTAAAGCGAAACATCTGCACATGGTTTGTGGAGTAAACCCTCTGATATATTGGATTTCCAACTTCGTATGGGATATGGTAAGTGTATGCTTGGATGGTAAAACGTTTGAAATTTTGACATTGCGATGGAATAGTGTGGTGTGTTGTGTGGTACTGTATATATGTTATGGTATGCTATGGTATGGTGTCGTGTGTGGTGTGGTATTGTGTTGTATGGTATTGTGTTGTTATTGTGTGGTATGGTATAATGGAATGGTATGGTATGGTATGGTATGGTATGGCGGAGTGTGGTATGGTATGGTATGGCGGAGTGTGGTATGGAATTATATGGTGGGTATGGTGTGGTGTGGTATGGTATGGTATATGGTATCACCATATATATTTAAATATAAGTGGTTTGACTTCATTCAGATTACTTCTTTTAACACGTTCGTAACATGCTACTCTTTTATTTAGTGTAACTATATAATCCCAGCATTGTGTTGTATCTGTATTTTCCTCGCATTTCAAGAGAAGGCTTACACGTCATCAGACAACTTTGGACCAACGTTGATGTTGTTACTGTTGTATGGGTACGTTAATCATGTTTGTAACCGTTCAACTTTTGAAGTAAAATTTATAAATATCTTTGTGTGCGAAAGTCCTCTTCAGTTCAATGGAACGAGATTGATTGAAAAACTTTAGTTAAAATGCCGAAAAATATAGAGACCACCTCTCGTAAACGATCACTTTTCGCGACGATCAGCGTACCGCTTACTAGTACTTTGATATTATTTACGATGCTCGTTTTTGTGGATACCGCGGTCAGCGGTACCCATGTATAGTCATGATGCATCTTGATTGAGGGTGGAGGCTATTTCAGATACGGTAGAGCACCTAGTCACCAGGACTTTGGTGATTGTTTATATAATATACATGTATATGCTTCGTTCTTTAAAAACCCCGCTTTAAATTTCTGTTTCGATTCAGTAATAACCCTGCTTTTAACAACCCTGCTTTTCTGAATCGAAACAGAAATTTAAAGCGGGGTTTTTAAAGAACGAAGCATATATGTTATATAAAGTCCTGGTGACTAGGTGCATGCTCTACCGTATCTGAAACAGCCTCCACCTTGATCGAGGGTTCAATAATGAGATTACAACTGCGCAACTCAGACTGTCGGAAATCGTCGTCAAGTACTCGCGCCCTTCGTTGGGGCACAATATCGAAGCATTTCGCCTTCCTCGTGCTAAAATAGGGACTTTAAGATTTACGACGCAGCAACCTTGACAACGCGTCCTTCAAAACAAAGAATTTTTCATGCGAAACAAAGAGAATGAATAATTTGTAGTCCCAAGAGTATTCTCAACACCGTCTTCGTTCTGTTTGCAATGTGACTCTGAGCATTTCCACGTTTTCAGGACGACGTGAACTCGCTGAGAGGTGAGAGCTGTTCTTTAATGTTGACTTCAGCTCAAACATTAGAATCGTTTTAGTAGAACTGGAGCGTTTTATAAAACAAGCTTCAAACATCAATACATTTACCATGTCTTCTTTCAAACGCTTAAATTCACACTGCTTGATAACGTTTTGAGGACCGCGTAGTCGAGGTTGCCGCGTCGTAGATCTTAAAGTCCCTAATTGCAAGATGTCTAGGTTTCTGCTCTTTATTTGAAAGGTAAGCAGTTTCTTTCGAATGTTTACGAAGCAGGAAATCGTCGTCAAATACTCGCGCCTTTCGTGGGGCTGATAATATTCGCTTTTCCAGTCCATTAAGTATAGTTTTACTCGAGACGTACTGTAACTTACTGTATCTGTCTAGTAAATATAATTATGCGGTACCCACATGTTCGTATCGCGAACCTATTTTTATTAAGGCTGCAGAGCTCGTTATTCGGTCTAATGCATGCTGATTGGCTGCCTATGTGTGCAATAAGTATTGCATAGAAACCAGGCGAGAACATTCCTGATAAACAAACACTACGTTGTAGGACAACAATTGATAGGGACCTTACGATGTACGACGGCAACCTAGGACGGCGACGTCGTTCAAACAAAACAATCTTTATGTGAAACAAAAAGAATGAATAATTTTTAGTCCCAAGAGTAATCTCAACGCCGTCCTCGTTCTGTTTACAACGTCACACAGAAAATTTTCACGTCTTTAGGACGACGGTAACTCGCATGAGATGAGAGTTGTTCCTTAAGACCGATTTAAACACAGACACTACAATCGTTCTAGAAATATTGAAGCGTTTTGGAGATCATAAAACAAGCTTTTAGTATCAAATACGCTAGTCAATCGACCGTGGTTTCATTCTAGGTTGCATTTTCGCCGTCCTAGGTTGCCGTCGTAGATCGTAAGGTCCCTACTTTAAAGGTGTACTCCAGTCAAAATACAAGTGGAGTTCATATGAAAGATCTTACTCACTTCAATTTATTTCCAAGATGATATCGCAAGTTGAAGTTGCAGTCCACTGCTGTTAAAGTGCATATAACGTCTGTGGGGATTTAACATATTTGTAATCTATGGATTCTCCTGAGATAAATTGTAATATATCTAGCTGAAAATTTCATCTTCATAGACTTTTTTGCTGTTAAAGTTGACGGAAATGATGTCATAGCGGGCATCTGTCTATATGAAAACCTCTACAGATTCCCGCTATGACGTCATTTCCGTCAACTTTAACAGCAAAAACGTCTATGAAGATGACATTTTCAGGTGACAAGATATATTACAATTTTTCTCAGGAGAATCGATAGATTACATATATGTTAAATTCCCACAGATGTTATATGCACTTTAAAGAATTACTCAATGACCGACGTCATATTTTCAAAACAAATATGGCGTCAAAATCCTCAATTTTTCAAATTTTATAGGAATGCCGAAACTTTGGGAATAAACTAAAGTCAGTAACTTCATTTGTATTTTGGCTGTAATAGCCCTTTAGAATGTAATTCAATCACTCTCTCGATGATTTTATGCGAAAAACTGAATGAATGGATTGTATCCACAGACAGAGATGAAGTCACAGTTAAAAACAAGCAGAGAACTTAACCGCAACCTAAAAACAATATATAGCTGTAAAAACGACGAAGAAAAGAAATAAACGGCATATATCTTAGCTATTTTGTATAAATGTTTGTTCCATCATTTCACTTTGAATATACTGTACATATAGTATATTTCAAATGTACTCGAACAAAATCATCATCAGACTAAGTGATTACAAAAAACGTAGCTAGGTCTACAGTATATATATATATATATATATATATATATATATATATATATATATATATATATATATATATATATATATATATATATATTATATATATATATATATATATATATATATATATATATATATATATATATATATATATATATATATATATATATATATATATATATTATATATATATATATATATATATATATATATATATATATATATATATATATATATATATATATATATATATATATATATATATATTGATACATGAGGTGTGATGACATCATCAACAAAGAAGAAAAAGGAAACCTATTTATATTACAGATGTTAATTAATTACTTGTCATTGTGACCATAAGGTGTGACAAAAAAATTTTAAATTCAAGGATAATCTTTATGTAATAGCTTGTTTCTATTTGTTATTTTCAGGTGGTCAATCACTCCACTCATGTATCCAGCCTCGTTCTTCTTTGAGGTCTCAAGTACGGCCTATATCGCTTTGATTTGCATCAATTTATTCATCGGAATGAACACAACTATTGCGACCTTCGTTTTGGAATTCTTTCAAGATGATGCAGTAAGTCGTTAATTTTAAAATCATATGAGTCGTACATTCAACACATCAAAGAATACGAGCATTACTTTTCAAGAAGAACGAGATAATCATAGACTTAAATTTGTGAAACAATGCCCACGAAACATTGGCTGTAAGGAGGCGATTACGTGAGTCAAGCTGGCCTTGTGGCCTGGCCAGATATCTAAAAATCTTTAAAACCCTTTGTTAACCTTACTAAAAACACAATGAGATTATATGGAAACGAATCTGCCTGTGTGCCTGGTCAGCTCGGTTGAAGCCAACCGAGGTTAGCCCGTTAAACGAGCCAACTTGCTTCGTGTAAGTAAGAGTTAATTACTGAGAACGAGGGATGTTTGCTATATACAACCCTGAGGGCTGTGTATCGCGTACATCCCGAGGAGGTTTTCTAACAAAGTTTTGTCCATTTTTCCACCTTGGACAAAGATTTCCCTAGTTTTTTCTTCATTTCTTATCTAATTAGTATTCATAGGGTTGTATGCTACTGTATATACATCCCGCGGTACATCAAAGAAAACTGACTCAATCATGTAATAACAACGATTATTTCATGATAAAGTTGGTTTTCTTTGATGTACCGTGGGCTGTATATAGCATAAAGCCCTATATGAATACTAATTAGATAAGAAATGAAGAAAAAAATAGGAATATCCTTGTCCAAGGTGGAAAAACTAGACAAAACGTTGTTGGAAAACCTCCTCAATCATGAAATAAGTCAGATAAATCCCTCGAACGTCAGAACTCAGAATGTATGCTATATAAGCCCTCCGACGGTACGCATCCTCGGGGTTGTATATAGCATACACCCCTCGTTCTCGGGATTTATCTCTTACTTAGTTCATGATCGAGTCGTATTTCTTTGATGTACCGCGGGCTTTATCTAGCATAAAGACCGTGAATACTAATTAATAAGAAATGAAGGGGAAAATTAGGAAAATCTTTGTCCAAGGTGGATAAAATGGACAAAACTTTGTTGGAAAACCTCCTCAATCATGAACTAAATCAGATAGATCCCTCGAATGTCGTGCTTGAACTGAGAACAGTGTGATAATTTTATCCATTTAAAGTGTCAATGAATCGAAAATTAAGTTTGTCTTATTTGAAAACTCTTGAAACAATGAGGAATAACAATTTACAGCTCTTCCATATTTAACTTACTTCTTGAGATATTTAGACTTATGTGATATTCAAATGAGATAATCTATGAAATACAGTAGCAAGTTGTACACAACATTGGAAAATGCTGTATATCTTAAACATTATTGAACGAAATCACTTGAAACTTGTCTTTAATGTTTTGTTTCATGAGCTGTAGCAATTACAAAGTTTTGAGTGATTTCTTTTAATAATATTGGAAAGATATATATGATTTTCTAATGTTGTGTACAACTTGCTACGTCATAGATCAGCTCATTTAAATATCACACAAGTCTAAATATCTCAAGAACTGAGTGAAATATGGAAGAGCTGTAAGTTGTTATTCGTCATTGTTTTAAGAGTTTTTTCAAATAAGATAAACTTAATTTTCGATTCATTTGCCATAGTGCACGAAATATTTTCGCAACAACTTTTGAACTTAAAGTGCCACTACGATCAAATTTTTACCTATCGATATTTTTACGTATTTATAAAGCAGAGCTGCTAAATATTACTCGGTCGAAACCGTTTTGCGATTAGACTATGGCAAGTATTATTTTTCTGACTCCAAATCTGGAGTTGTTATGTCCGCCATTAATCGTTCATGTTCCTGACCAGCGTAACGAAGTGACGTCAGATTCTCAACGCGAGGACCCCACATCGCTAATTCTTCAAGTAAATCAAAGTCGTTTATTCAAATTCTTCGTCTGAAAGGCTGAACATTTCATCTACTTCTCGAAGAAAACAAGAAAACAAGTAACCTCGACTGAAATTCAGGCGTAGCATTGAGAATCTGACGTCATAAACAATATAACCTTTTGAAATTGCGGGCTCACTTGGAACACGTTTTTAAAACACGTTTTCGGCCTAAATAATAGTGATTTCAGAGCTCAAAATACTTACTTCAAAATACCATTTTTTAGTTGTTTTTTACATCGATGATCACTTTCGACCCTGAAATACTATTCTATGCTAAAGAAAATCTAAAAGACGGGGGGATGAATTTTCATCGTAGTGCCACTTTAACGCTTATAATCAGTATATGATAATCAGTATATATAAACTCAGTACTTACCTGTGTTGTATTTTTGTTAGGAGCTGCAATTAATCAACACTTTTCTTAAGAAGATCTTTTTAATTTTCCCCAACTATTGCCTTGGGCGTGGACTAATTGATTTAGCAAAGAATCAAATACTTGGCGATGTTTACAAGAGATTTGGTAGGTTTTTCGCTGTTGTATAGAATTAACTTAGAGTATATTTATGAATTCATTTCTTCGAATTCATGTATACGTATTAATATCGCGTTGCTCTTATGCAAGATAATCAATTTGTCATCCATCTTATAATTTTCAAGTTTATGTGCAATTAAGCAGTGACTGGATTTGCGAGCTCGCAAAATGTTTGTACTATACTACGCATTATACAAGCAAAACATATGTTGCTTATTCATGTCCCTGATTCATAAGTTTTCTAAATAAGGTTTCTACAAGATCTGGCACGTCTTCTCGTATCTACAATCTTCTCATGATGCCAAAATGGCCTGCGCAGAAGGAAGGTTTGTTCCTTCCCCAGAAGACTGGGGAGAGAGAAGCCATAAACATGCTAATTATTAGTAGCTCAAATTATATACTGGGTAATTTATGTCTTTTCTGCCACTTTACTTCGTATTTTTGTAACACTAAGCAAAGGATCACAATGGTTTTCGGATATAATATAAACACATAGCATTTTATTGTACAAGCAATCACGTGCGAGTGTTCACAGATTTTACTCATGTCGACTGTGACACAGGCTTTTCGGTCGGCGTAAATATTTCAAACATAAGTTGGTTGTTATCTCTTTCTATCTGTGTACAGTACTGCCCGCGTCGATCTTAACACATTTTTTCATCTAGTTTCGTCTGTCGTCTCCGCATTTATCACTTTATACATGCATGTTTTTACCGACTACTGTAATGTACAATCATCGTTCCAAGTCACTTTCGTGAAATGGATCATGTTATTGAGTATGTGTCTACAATGCTTAGGTCAAAAATCTCATTTAATTGTAGGAAGGGATGTTTTTAAAGATCCATTCGCCTGGGACATCACAGGCAGAAACATCGTGGCCATGTTCATACAAGGATTTGTCTACTTTGGTTTTACATTGTTGGTGGAATATAAGTTTTTCATTAAAAGAAGGTGAATTAATTTGCTTGTTTTCTTATACTGTTGATTAATGTTTGTTTATTTTCTCACATGTAACGATGTTGACACAGAGACATCAGAGAGCGTTCTGTTGTACTTTATAATGATTGGAATTAATCAGAAAGGGAATTCACTGTTTTAGTTATACATAAAATTCAATTCACTTTGACTTTATTTATTGGTATCCGGGTCGTTTAGGGAGTTAACGCAAAGGAAACGTGACGTCGTAGAGACTAACATCTTTGAGTAATGTAATTCTTCATCCAAAACGAAGACTAAATCTAATAATTAGTCACAAAAGTTCTAAGCGCCTGTTTTCAGCGGAGCATGGTAGCACCAACTCAGTATATGGAAGTAAAAAGTCGTTTTGGATGATCCGTTTGAATAGAACAATAGTTGGGCTATATTTTCCCTAAGCGGCCATTGGCGATTTGTGATCTGACGAACTATATAAATAGATTTTTACGAAGGGTATACACGTTTGCGTAATATAATAGGCACGTATGTTATGTATTTAGGCTCGGTAATTCAAAATCTGTTTTCAGAATTGAAAACGGTTAAATATTGATCGAGATAACGTTCAAATAATATACGACGAAGCGGCAGCGGGCAGCCTGATTGCCGACTAATTTCTAAGTACATAAACCGTTTTTACGATGGGTATGGACGTTCTCGTAATATAATAGACCCGTATGTTATGTATTTATACTTGGTAATTCCAAATCTGTTTTCAGAATTGAAATCGAGTAAATATTGGCCAAGATAACATTAAAAATCTACGTACGACGTAACGGCCTTTTGCAATTTGTTATCAAATACACGACGTGCGCGGTTGGGCCCGGGAGGTAGAAAAGGCGTGCGAGGGGTTATTACGGAACGTATTTCTAGTGTAGACACTTCTGGAATTTGCCTCAATGGGCATGCGCAAGGGCTTGAAATCGAGGTTGGATATTAAAGATAACAGCACATGTACTGTATTACGATCGACTTGAAGCCATTATTTCATGGGCAGTGAAGAAAATTTGGAAAGGGTTTATTAAAGCTTGCAAGCGAGGTCCAGCATCAAAACTAGAGAAACGCTGCAGTTCTGATCTGTAGTTCAACATTCTCAGCAATTTAATGATTTTCGGACGATACGTGGACGATCGACAAGCTCATATCCTCAAAAAAAGTATTCTGAGTCCCGTACTACGGGACTCAGAATCATTTTTCTGAGGATTACGAGCTTGACGATCGTCCACGTATTGTCTGTCTACTCCGAGCTCTCCCACATTCACTACAACATTATGTATATTAACGCATCCAAGCATTACCGATATATAGTGACTGCCGCATAGTACATATGTCAATCGAACCAGCACATCATTGTAACCTTCGCTCTCCATCTGAGTCTCGTTAGCTCAATGGTTAGAGCGTCTCACTGGCAATCAGAAGGTTACAGGTTCGATTCCTGTACGGGACTCAGAATCATTTTTCTGAGGATATGAGCTTGACGATCGTCCACGTATCGTCTGTCTACTCCGAGCTCTCTCACATTCACTACAACATTGTGTATATTAACGCAACATTGTGTATATTTCATTGAAATCTCGTTTATATAGGAAGGCGCTTGGTAACGTGAGTGCCGAAGATGGAGACGATGATGTAAGTGATGAACGGCAACGAGTTATCAATGGTCACGCAGACTCTGATTGTCTTCGACTTGTTAACCTCACAAAGGTCAGTAATGATAACTTTTGCAAACAAACGGTCCGAAAAGTATTTAACACTAATCTTTGGACGTATTGAATCTAATCGTTGCACTCACGATAAAATCTGCGGGTATGTGAAATACTAACAACTACAAGGGTATCACAAAAGCATTCTATTTGCTTCAAAGAAGTGATTTTTCTTGCTATTGAGCGCTTGCACGTACTACAGTACTTGTCATTGGAACTTTAATGTTGCCACGCAACATGACGACTTTGACGTCATCTGCAAGAACTCGTACACAGTAATCTCTATATTTACTGGAAAGACAACTGCAGGTCAAGAAGTGAATCAAAAAATGGTAATCAGTTTATGTCCAATACAAGGATCAAGAAATTCAGTTTCCGGCCCAATTGTGATGCATTATGGGATAGAATCAAAGGTCAAGTGAGCACCAATTAATTCAGTGGCATTGTTGTGGCTCATCAATATTCTATGTTAACAATAGAACTTACTTAATTGGTGCTCACTTGACCTTTGATTCTATCCCATAATGCATCACATTTGGACCGGAAACTGAATTTCTTGATGCTTGTATATACTGTATAATACAGGGTGTATAAACAGGGTGTTTTACATTATACCGAAACTCAATGTACTTACTCAATGTAAAAACTCGTTGCTCTGTGGTCAGTTGAACCATTTTATTCGAACTGATGATATGACTAATTAGTGCTTTGACAATTTGTTATTCAGTTATGCTCCTTCATACGATTAGAAGCTATTTTAAATTCCCAGGAGCATAAAATCTTGTGCTTAACAACAATAGGTTAATTTCTAAAGGTCGCGTTTTTTTTATACACCCTGTATATGTACAAATAATTTCATGTTACGAGAGACCCCAACCCTAATACTAACCCCAACCCTAATACTAACCCCAACCCTAATACTAACCCCAACCCTAATACTAACCCCAACCCTAATACTAACCCCAACCCTAATACTAACCCCAACCCTAATACTAACCCCAATACTAACCCCAACCCTAATACTAACCCCAACCCTAATACTAACCCCAACCCTAATACTAACCCAAACCAATACTAACCCCAACCCTAATACTAACCCTAATACTAACCCTAATACTAACCCCAACCCTAATACTAACCCCAACCCTAATACTAACCCTAATACTAACCCCAACCCTAATACTAACCCCAACCCTAATACTAACCCCAACCCTAATACTAACCACAACCCTAATACTAACCCTATTATTAGGGTCCCTCGTAACATGAAATTATTTGTGCATATTTTATATGTTGGACATAAACTTATTACCCCAAAAATAGCCGACATGGAATCCTTTTTGGCTGTCAGTTTTAGGCCCCTCTCCGTCAATTCTGGTACATTAACGTGCAGGCATTTACACGATACGGGATTTCTTTGTCATTCTGGCGTATCCAATTGTTGGCACGCAGCACTATTTTTGTTTATGATTCGCTGGTAATGCTCAGTGAGCTCTATATATAATTATACAATCACGTGACTTATATATATATTGGTTCTTGCCCATGATCTATTAAAGGACAGATACATGGATGCATGGCGTCAAATCCACTGATCTCAAAAGAAGACTGGATCGAGCAACTATTGTTTGGTAAATGAAGCCAGAAGTCCGCCATTACTAAGGGACCAACTGAGGTTATGTGCTCTTACCATCCACGAAATAAAATAATTTTACTATAAAGAGGACTAGAAGACATTTTTCAAATTACTGAGCAAAAGATTCATGACCTGCCTACAGATTTACTGCGACTTTGGTCCCTTAGTAATGGCGTCTATCAAATTTTGCGGGCTTCGTTTTCTGGCATCGGCGGACAATAGGTTGCTTGATCCAGTCGTCTTTCTAGATCAGTGGTCAAATCACGTCAGCAGCTGTGTTTTTCTTTTTTCATACCCCAACAGCTTTGATAAACCTTCAGGGTTGTTTTTGATTGTATAAAACAAATAGATTCCATTTTCTGTTGTCTGTTCAATTATAGATGTACAGAGGACGTCAGAACGTGGTAAGAATATCAGTGACCCACTCGACTATCGTCTCGTGGGCCACTTTTTTGTTCTTACCACGTTCTGACGTCATCCTTGCATCTATAACTGAACAGACAACGGCAAAATGGAATCTATTTGTTAACTGGAGGACTATATTCTGGGCAAAAAGTGAAGCCAAACATGGCGGACGTGGAGGCCGATTTTGTCCGTCAGTTACAGTCCCCCACGCGATCTTGTACATCAGTTCCAGTCCTTTTCATGACATTGTGCTTTAGGTTTTGTTTGGCTCGGTTACGAAATCATTTACAAGAACGAAAGGTGAAACGAAGTGAAACCTCGAATGAAGTGAAACCGACAAACATTCACTCACCGAGTAGAATTTAGTAATGTTATGTGACCTGCTAGTGAGAATGGGGAGGGGGGGGGGGGAGAAACGGTAAAAATAAATCGTTCATTAACCTGTTTATTCTTAAGAATTTTTGAGGGCTTCTTTCGTCATTTTGTGTTCATTCTGCAATTGGTTTCTATAAAAAATGTACCATTTTAACTCGGCTTGACTTTGGTATTATAAATTCGATATTATTGGTTCATTTCTATCTCTTGATATTATGTTTTAATGTTTTCAAATAACCTTCAGCGTTTCATACTGCTCCTCCTTCATCATCACATTCTCTCTCCCAAGAACGTACAACGCTTTATCTACGGCTTTGTGAAACAAATTAATTTTATCCATCTTCGAAATCGAAAGTTTAAATAGTGTTTCGGAAGTTAGGCGGCCTCGGATCTTTCGTTCCCAGAGCCTTCACAACCTCGTCCAATTTTGGGGACTTTTTCATCGAAGTTCCCCCAGACAACCCCAGACAGCACGTTGTAACCAATAAATTATTGGCATTATCTTAGCATTGTAACCAATAAGTTATTGGACTATAACCCCAAAACAACAAAGGTCCTAACCCCCCGGCTAGCGAGTTTTCTGACCCTAACCCCCCGTCCGTACTTTATCCGTCCCGATCCCCAAGCACATACACTCCCCTACTTGGGGTCTTGAATTAGTGGTTTGGTCTTAGTTTACCAAAACCGCGTACTAACAATATGAAAAATAGTTTCATGTATGACGGAGCCAACTTTGGAATTCTATTCCAAAGGAAATTAGGGAAAGCAAAACTCTTTCTTCCTTTCGAAATAAAATCACTGCTCACATCATTGACATAGAGTAATAAATAACTTGACGTGCCTGTAAACTAATATTCTAATAACGTTCTTATCATATAAATAATTTAATATTCTACCTCATATATTATTATATTCTACTGTAAATAGCTCTTAATATCATTCTTCATGTAACATTTTTCTATTTTTGCACACGCCCCTCGTGGAAATCAGCTTCGGTTGACGGGGCCAGCGTGTATAAATAAAGTTTCTATCTATCTATATATATCTATCTAGACTAGTGACAGAGACCATGAATGTGGGACTAGTAATTGACTGTTATACGCATGCGCTTACAATTGTACTACAATCCAATAACTTATTGGTTATAATGCTAAGATAATGCCAATAATTTATTGGTTACAACGTGCGGAATGGGTGCCCCAGATCCTCTGTTTCTTGGCGCAGGCCAAAAGGAGCGCATGCCAAAATGAGCGCATGCCAAAAGGAGCGCATGCCAAAAGGATAGCAGGCTCTGGGTAACGAGATCCCTCTGCCAAATACCAGAACATAGTCCTCAAGCTCACTGGGCCCACCACGGTCTGGTCATAACAGTAAATCACATATATAATACGTCAACCTGGGAGAACATTTGCAAAGCATTCTGGTAATCGTAGTCGAATGACTTATTTCTAAGTAGGAAAAGTGATTTGAAAAAGCGAGGCGCAACTTGTTCTATATTAGCTTTTTTTATAGAGATTTTTTATATATCGATTTTATACGCTATTTTGTACGTATTTCTTTATACTTTTCATATGTATTGTTAAAACGAAGATGTATATATTTGTTATTTTTTGGGTAGGTGTACCAGTCCAAATTTGGTAAGAAAAACCTTGCTGTAAAAAAACTTTGCCTTGGTGTTCCAAGAGGACAGGTACGCAATATTAACAGCTGCTTCATCTTACCAAATTTTATGATTGATTATGCTCAGTGGCGACGCAGTCTTCCCTTTAATAAAATGTCTTTGCCATTCTTAACCGCGAGATACCTGTATAGCACTAACTGTAATAAAACAGTGAAATCTAACCGTTATAATAAGCCGAATACTATCCTTAATACACTTATACTAACTAAGTATAAAGGTTAGTATAAGGGTTAGTATTAGGCTTATAAGGCTTAGATTTCATTTTTTATTAAGGTTATCATTTGGCTTATTATAAAGCTTAAATTTCACTGTTTTATTACAGTTAATGTTAAGTGCTGTACTGCAATAGACATTCAACAGAAATTCTTTCCCAAAGTTTTTTGCGGCTAAAGTGCCTATCCGGGGTTTGGGGATTCTGTATATTCGTAGTCTTTGGGTTCTACCAAGAAGAAATGTAAAATATCTTGTCGTTCGAAAATTTCACCTTCGTGCTTTTTTCCCAAAAGTTGATTTACTATTCACAGGAAATGACGTCAAAGCAGGGACACGCGAAGTCATTATACACTGATTCAACAGTGAAATACAAAGAAAGTTTGGCTCTGAACTTTACACACACCTGTTTAGACAAAATTCGCTCAATTCCCAAACTTTCTTTGTATTTCACTGCACGTGTTTTTACATGTATATGACTTCAGTGTATATGTATGTGACTTTTTATCTTGCTTCCAATTATCAGTGTTTTGGCTTGCTTGGTGTTAATGGCGCTGGTAAAACGACGACATTTAAGATGCTAACTGGAGACATTGGTATCACTAAAGGAGATGCTTACATCAACTCTCACAGTGTTGTTGATGACATCATGGCTGCGAGACAAAGTATGGGTTACTGTCCACAGTTTGATGCATTGAATGATCTGCTCACTGCCCGCGAACATTTAAAACTTTTTGCTAGAATACGAGGAATTCAGGAGGAAGACGTGAATCAGGTTAGTAGAGATTATCTAGCATGCCCCCCGGTGTAAAAGTAAGATGGAAATAATTAATTGTTCTTTGACCATCCAGCATGCTCGTTATTTGACACCATAACGTTTAGGGGTGCACCGGATTTAGTATCCGGCCGGATAATCTGGCCGGATAGTGGATAATCTCACTATCCGGCCGGGTATTTTCTATTATCTGGCCGGATACCGGATAATATGTTTTTGACAGTTCTCCAAGGCGTATTAAATTTGTGTTAATTCAAATATAATAAAAATAGACATCAATACAAGAAAACAGCAATATTGAGCTTGTTTACTGTTCCAGTATTGTTGGTTATACACTGACTACAGACAAAATATATCAACTTTTTTCATAGTTTAATACTACAGTATTTATACTTGCTATAACTACAGTACTATTTGAAACTGCAGTTATATAACATTGTTATTTAATGTTATGAGATTTATGAACTCGGGTGGTGAATAATAATGATGTAAATGGCTACTCCGAGTGACGAACCATACCGGACAAGTAGATAAAACTCCACTTGACCCGGCTGGGATTCGAACCCTTCGGACTAGCAAACCGAAGGTCGCGAGTTCGAATCCTAGTCGGGTCAAGTAGAGTTTTCTCTACAGTACTTGTCCGGTATGGTTCGTCTCTCGGAGTTACATCATTAACATTGTTATTGGTATAACTGCAGGCTCAAACCCTGAATTGAAGCGCGGATTAGTGACTCTCAATGCATCGAATCAAATTTTGGTCACAATGCAAGTTATATTCAAAATATGGCAATTCGACTATTCTACCTGAAAAGAAGGACTTGTATACAAACATATCCGGTATCCGGCCGGATATTTTCATCTATCCGGCAAATCCGTTATCACGCCGGATAGTAAAAAGCCCTATCCGGTGTACCCCTAATAACGTTCAAATTCCTAAATATTTAAATACTTCGCCACAGTCAAGAGGTAGAACAAAACAATGACAACGCCATGGTAATATAAAAGGTTTACTGCCTTACCAGAAGCCTTGAGAAAATAACGTAGAGATTCTCTTATTCGCTCACGTGATGTGCTAACCACGGGCGTAAAAACCATATAATTCGGGCAAAAATGGACAGTGGAAGTACACCAAGGTATTAAATTCGGGCAAAATCTAGTCTGGGAAAACAGGACTGAAATAAAAGTAAGCAAGTTATTGGATAAAAAGGACGGTTGGCGTAAGCAAATATGAGTATACATTGGTTGCTGAAAGATAGAACCTAGCTGTGACGTATGAATGCGTGTAAATAAGATTCGGGGAATTTTGGGTTTGCAACACCCCAGGTGCTAAGCGATCAGACCAAGGGGACATGAGTATGAGCTCCCTCGTGTAACGACAGAACGTTTTAAAAACTCGTTTATAAATCGATGCCTGTTCAACTTTGTTTATAAATCGATGCCTGTTCAAAAGCTGTTTCAAGTCTAGTTTATTGACACTTAAAGGACATTGGCAACAAAAATTAAGTTTGTCTAATATGACAGAACTCGTAAAATGATAGAGTAACACCTTTTACAACTTTCCCGTATTTTACTTCGTTTTTGAAATATTTCAGTTTGTTTGACATGTAAATGAGATGGTCTCTGACGTCAGGTGCAGGGTAGAGAATTTTCACTCATTAAAATATTGGTCACATCTTCAAGTTTGTTCCACAAATTTACTTGAAAATGTGCGTATAATAACTCCTCGTGATAATGAACGTTCTAAATTTAGCAATCACTGAGATATCAGATTTTTTAATGAGTGAAAATTCTCTACCCTGCACATGACGTCGCAACAAACTGAAATATTTCAAAAACGAAGTAAAAGAGAGAAACTTAATTTTTGTTGCCAATGTCCTTCAACGCTGTTTTACATCTAATTTTATTGTAAAGTTTTTAAAAGTATTAGTTAATTGTAAGTAGATCTATTAATGTAGATCTATTAATTACTTTATATTTTTACGTAAACTCAGACGGGCGTTTTGAGTCACTAATAAAGACACTTATTATTCTTTCTTTTAGGTGACCGACTGGTGTCTGCGCGTACTCAATCTTTTACAATACGCTGACTGCTGTGCTGGTAAATACAGTGGTGGAAACAAGAGGAAGTTGTCGACGGCCATTTCATTGGTCGGTGAATGTCCAATAATATTTTTGGTAAGAATTCAAAAACAAAGTCAAGCTTATGATGACGCGTTAGTACATAGTAAAACGATACTAAGTTTTTCTTATGACAAACAAGAGAAAATATGACACGAAAGCGAGGCATCGTGAAAACAGAAAAATGGTTCCATGGTCAATAAGGCTATACATTGGCAACACAAATTAAGTTTGTCTAATATGAAAGAACTCGTAAAATGATAGAGTAACTCCTTTTACAACTTTTCCGTATTTTACATTGTTTTGAAATATTTCAGTTTGTTTGATTTGTAAATTAAATGGTCTCTGCATGACGTCAGGTGCTGGGCAGAGTTGTAGAGTCGAGTCACAGAGACTCGAGTCACTATTTTTTGTGGCTTGACTTGAACTCGAACATAATGACTTGTGACTTGACTTGGACTTGCAGAAAATGACTTGTTACCTGCAATACAAGTCAAAAGTAAAGTTCTCCTAGTCCTATATAGTTCTATGGTACTTACTACTGACAAACGCGTATGCACTTCAGGGAATTCATCGCGGCTTCCTCGCTGGGCCCTGAGTATGAGTTCACAAGTGTGAACTCTCGTCCCCAGAGGCCTCTGCGCAATGTTAACAAAGATGGCGGCAATACAACTTAGAGTCAATACAACATAGAGACGGTACAGTAACACAAGTAATCAGTAGCGAAGTTGGCCATAGCAACTGGTCATGCTATGTAAATTTCTAAACGATTTACATATTCAGATCTTTAGAAATGTATTGTTTTCAAAATATGCAGATGTTTATAAATTAGCATAGCATGACCAGTTGCTATGGCCAGCTTCGCCACTGCAAGTAATTATACAAATGACTTGTGACTTGGACAAAATGACTTGTGAACTTGACTTGGACTCGAATAAAGTGACTTGTGACTTGACTTGGACTTGCAAAAGATGACTTGTTACCATCTCTGGGTGCCGGGTAGAGAATTTCACACATTAGAATATTAGTTCCATCTTCAAGTTTGTTCCACAAATTTACTTGAAAATGTGCTAATAACTCCTCATGATAATGAACGTTGTAAACTTAGTAATCACTGAGATATAAGACATTTTTAATGAGTGAAATTTCTCTACCAACACCTGACGTCAGAGACCACCTTTATAATTTATAACTTCGCGAGGCTTGCTCGTTTCGAGTAAATGTTGTGTAATGATTGTTATCGAGTGGAACACGGCAACAAACGACAGCGTCTGAATTCAAGGAGACATTATAACCTCAATGTTTTTGACAACGGTGACATCCCGCATGATTTCCGCTTGAATGGAAAATTTATAACTTCGCGAGGCTTGCTCTTTCGAGTAAATGTTGTTCGAATTAGATGTATGGCGTTGAAATGGTCACATTCAATTTTGACATTATAAACGCGCCATAAAATACAGCTAGATGTTCAGCACTAAAGCAGAACACGTTGATTCGGATACTTTCCGCATCCGGCGATTAAACGAACATCTATACGAGTTACGTCACAAAACGTCATAAAACTGTGACAAATATCTCGAACGACAGAGTGCAATTTACACAAATCGAGATTTCGTTGACTATACATAGGTCCGCGAAGAGGTGTGGGCACGAGACAAGATTAGTGTGCTGCCTATGGAAAAAATGCCGAAAAGTTGTAAAACATATTACTCTATCATTTTACGAGTTCTTTAATACTAGAAGTTACTATCGCAAGGGAAGTGCTGCCTTGAAATCCAAGTCAAACGTGATATTGTGTAAAATTTCAAAAATAAGTGGTAGTATAAAGTTGTAAAAGGTATTACTCTATCATTTTACGAGTCAGTCTTAATATTAGACAAACTTAATTTTTGCTGCCAATGTCCTTTAAATAAGAGCTCCGAGGGACGAACTTTTTTAGCTTGCCTTGAGCATGGTCTTGGGCTTGATTTTGTGGATACTAATTTGGCTATTAATGTCAAATTTGAAACTTATCTCTTACATAGGACGAACCCACAACTGGCATGGATCCCAAAGCTAGACGATTTTTATGGAAAGTTATTTCCGATGTCGTCAAAGATGGACGTACGGTTATTCTAACATCTCACAGGTAAACAAAGAGTGTATAAATGTAATGGAATGGAGATTTATTAAAATAAGGGCTAACTTTATCCTTTCAAGTCAGTAATTCTCGCAATAAGTAAACTAAAGTTCTCTTGTTCAAATACAGCGGTCAAGGCTTCAAGCTTCTTTCCTAATTATTTGTAACAAGATAAGACGCCCGGCAGGCACAGTGGCATACTGTATATATCTCTTTTTCGCCAAATTTGTCAGTTTTCAGACGTTTCCGGTTAAAATTGTTCAGCTAAACTGGGCCCAGTTGTCTCTTTTATATATATATATATATATATATATATATATATATAATCAGCTTCGCCTGACTAATTTTGTTTCTTTGCTCTGTCATACTATTTATGCACTCTTTATATCAAATATAATCTTTTAGCATGGAAGAATGCGAAGCACTTTGTGGGAGGATAGCCATTATGGTAAACGGTGAATTCAAATGTATGGGATCACCTCAGCATCTTAAAAACAAGTAAGTAACTTAGAACAAGTAAAATTTTCAGCTTTCAATGTGTTTATCTGTTTTCCTGTATGTTCGTCATCTGTAAAGTTTCTTTTGGCACGTGTCTATCCTCGTATTCACGATTTCTTTAGTTTATACTTGTAGTCGTATTAGAAGTACTGTTTTTTTTGCTCGTAGTTGGGTTTCCATACCAGTGTTTCGTGGTATAAAAACTACTATAATTACTAATTTTGCAACCATAGCCAGTCGACAGTTTAAAGAAATACAAAATAAAAAATAAACCGAAGAAAAACATATTGAGAACCCAATAAGTCAAAACAAGACAAAGATAAATGGTAATATTTTGAATTTATTACAGTTGTTTCATATTTTGGGTTCTCAAGGTGTTTTTCTTCGGTTTATGTTTTATTTTATTTTGTATTAGGGGTTGTTTACCTGTACATGAATCCGGATTCAGTTTCATTGCGGATTGAACGTGAATTCAAACCGCGTTTACATAGGAACTCTATCCCAGGATCGAAAATCGCGCGAAATCTGAAATTTCAAGATGGCGATCAATAACATTATAGCGGGTATGTTATTTTCAACGATTTCTGCGATTGTACATTTCAACATGCGCCTTAAACTGATAATTTGACGAAGAATAAACATAAAGAAAAGGAGAAAATCATTACTAGCAACGATAATCGATGCGGTAGCAAGTAAACATTAACAAGCATTTAATTCACCTTTAATTTATAACGTCGTCGACAAAGAGCTATTTGTATTGAACAATATAACGTCGGCGCAATTCCTGTCTCTAGCTGCAAATTGTCGTCTATAAATGTTAAAAACACGCATGTGTTGTTCGTTTAAGTCTTCTAGGTCGTATTTTTCATTCCGGAATGAAATCTCGCACCGCCTTTACATGACACCGGAATGAAATTTCAATGAAACTCAATCCGGAATGAAACTCAATCCAGATTGAGCTGCATCTCATTCCGGATTGATGTAAACAACTACAGGGATTTTAACAGAACCGGTATGAGTTCAATCCGGAATGAAACTGAATCCTGATTCATGTAAACAGCCCCTTACTGCTTTTGCTTCATCGTGTTTGTTTGTTTGTTTGTTTGTTTGTTTGTTTGTTTATGTTTGTGTTAATCTTCTGAGTTGACAGTTCGCCGTATATATCTTCATATGTTCATCTAGATATGGTGATGGTTACACTGTTATTCTTCGTGTTACTGGAGTCATGCCTGATTTAGAACCTGTGAAGAACTTCATGCAAAGAACGTTTTTGCAATGTGTATTAAAAGTAAGATTTCCTAAACGCATAGCTAAGACAGGGTTCAAAATAAATATTTTGGATTTAGATATTTTTGTAGGCTGTTTTATATATGTACATTTTTTGTGCCGGCTGTTTTTGTATGTGCTGTTTGCGAATGTCTGCTACTGGAGTCCACAGACCCAAGAAACTTTTTTAGTTATAATATAATGCCATTTCTAGCAGAAAAATAGGTTTTAAAAGAAAAAGGTGTTTTATTATTGTACAAACTCATTTACATGGCCATCAGTCCAACATGACATCAACAAGAACAGAACATGCGCCAAATACCTGACTGTAGGCTCCGCTGAAATCGCGGATCTCGATTCTCCACATTTAATACTGTTTACAAGATAGAAGATTGGCTTTTTCAACAAATTCAAAATTAATTTAGTGCGACATTTTATGTCAATAGCGCTCCGTCGAGATGACGTCAGTACCGATGTTTGTCCGCTTTTACCCATAATTCTTGCGGCCATAACAAAAGAAATAGCTCATTTGCAATCATTTGTGAGTCAAATTTGGTTTGTTTGTCCGCTTTTTGAGCTATTAATAGCAGCCAGAACGCTATTCGGAAAGTTAATTTTTGTTGAAAAGTTTTTCGATTTAAAAGTCGCCGGCTAGCGTCGTGAAAATGCCGGCTGCTATTTTGAACCCAGGCTAACAGATGGCCGCATGTTGTCCATTCGTTGTTGTACAATAATAGAACGTGGTGTCATAATTTTTCAAGTTTATTGTAGTGTAATATTTTATATGTTGCGCACAAAGCAGACACAAATATACCGAGGCCAACATATTGAAGCGATAGAACAATGGCTAGCCGAACTGTAAGGAAGCTATAGGAAACCATAGAAAAAAACATTAAAGTGCCACTAAACTCAAAAAATTTTATTGTCTTATTTGGAAGAACTTTTAAAATGATAAAGTAACTTCTTTTGAGGATTTTCGTTTCTTCGCTTTGAGATATATCAGTTTGTTTGATATGCAAATGTCCGGAATTTACGTCACACATGCATAATGACTTATTGGAGAAATGTGTGTATCTCTCATTCTCGAACGAAATCCTTTAAAATCGAGAAGTTTGGTGTTGTGGGAGAAACACGCACACGTATTATTCACACTTTAGTGTTTTTATTTGATGAACGCAAACATATATAACATTCTCTGATAACTCATTATGCATGTGTGACGTAAATTCCGGACATTTGCATATCAAACAAACTGATATATCTCAAAGCGAAGAAACGAAAATCCTCAAAAGAAGTTACTTTATCATTTTAAAAGTTCTTCCGAATAAGACAATAAAATATTTTGAGTTTAGTGGCACTTTAAATACTTGCTTAATTAATACAGGGACGCCATGTTTGTATACTACTTTGGTACATAAACATGTCATGGCGGCTGTAAAACTATAAGAATACAAATAAAGCCAAGTTACAATAGAAATAATCATATTTTATTTCAAAAACGCGTCGAACTGTGTGAGAAAAGTAGGTTTTCATTACCTTTGAAAATGCTGACCTTTGAAAATGCTGACCATTGAAAATGCTAACCTCAGCAGTAATACAATTTAAAATTGTGTAACTCATGAAGGAATAATTGTATCGACCTAAAATGTTTGACGTAGACTCAAAACAATGATATGCAAAACATGTAAAAGCCAGCTTTTTAGAATTTATAGAATTTTGTTGACGTCACGTGAAAACGATCTATAGTCGTATAATGACGTATGAATTTATTAGTGACTACTACTATACTAACTGCAGAATCTTTTTCTGTATCTTTTTGTCATGTTAAGTCGAGCAATTGTTTTACGTTTCCCAGAGGGAGTTTAATATTAACATAAAGGAAATCTCGCAAGGAATTATGGTACTAGTAGTCACTAATAGATTCACGCGTCATTCATAAGGTCAACTCAGGGATTTGCCTCAAGACACAATTCACGTGTCTATGACGTATTGACCTACATATCGTATGTACGTAAAACAAGGATAAATACTTCACCTGAAGGTCCAAATGTTGGAAGATTGCTTTATTCTCGTGGACATCAATTTAAAAAGCAAAGTGAAAAGGTGGTGAACTGCCGAGAATTTTAGTAACGAAATACTGACGTTTCGAGCAGAGCCCTTCATCAGAGTAAGAAGTATATATGAATGGATCCGCTCGAAACGTCAGTATTTCGTCACTATATATCGTTGCTATATATCCGAAACTCTGCCTACGCAGCAGTCTACTTTTTAAATAAAAAAAGGCGCATATAGTAATTACATAGCTTGTAAATAAAGTACACCTACTGCACATATGAATACAGAAGATGTATTCACGCTGGTCTAAGGGTCTTAGTTGTTTACAAGCCTAGAACGTGTTTATTGAATATATTTCAAAAACTCATTAATATTCATTAACCAAATTGTCCAATCACATTTCCGTATTTAGTCACGCGCAAGGCTTTTATACCTGATAAAATCCATGAATACTAATCAGCATGAAAATTATATAAAGTCTCTACGAATTTTATATAAAATTCCTGCTAATTTGCATTTCATACATCAACCCAATTTACCTCTAATAGAAAATAAAAACCAGTACACTCCCTAGTGATTACAATCAATTGTTTTTGAAGCTATTTAAAACACTCGAACTCGCGTTTTATCATATCTAAAATGCTCCTTCTCGTGTTTTAAATACTACATACATGCCGCAAGGAAGCTGACAATATCAATCTTATCACAAGTTCTTCCATAATGATTGAGAAACGAACCTCGTAACCAGACTAGAGGAAAGTGCCTAACTATGGTATTGCGTTGAATGTTGTAAACGAGCAAATGATGTGCAAGATGGCATATCGTTGACAAATTTGTCTCTCGCAATTATCAAACTATAGGGCATGATTTAATCATCTTTTTTTAAATTCGCAGTCAAGTTAACCTTCTTGTTAATGTTAAATATATAACGAACCATTGTTTGTATTTTAGGATCAACACCACAATATGCTCGAGTATCAGTTGCACAATGAAAACACCTCTCTGTCTTTTGTCTTTGGAGAACTTGAAAGGAACCGTGGAATGTTAAATATTGAAGAATACTCTGTGAGCCAGACTACATTAGATCAGGTGAAGTAATTTATTTTCTTCAATTTCTTAAAACAGTCAAAGATGCAAAGTCAAGATGACAATGACAGTAGTATTATAATGCTATACAGTATCGTAAGGCTCAAAAAGCGCAGCTTTTTTTGAAATAAGGTTTTACACCTTATACAGAGACATTACATCTTTATATGGTAAAGTAAGTCAAAGGGACAATGTTTAGCTTATTCCTGAAACTAATAAATACAGACTTCAAATGCATATACCACAGACACAAACAGTATCTTCTAATTAGATGTTTTTTTTGTTTAAACACCACCAAGCTCAGGCCATCAAAATAAGGAAAATCTTGCGATGCTGAAAGTATAATATTGACACCCAACTGGGACACGTGACCTATCAGCCATAATAATAATAATAATACTTTTATTGCCTTAGATTATTACTAAGAGTGAAATAATTTTAAAAATAAAATATTTAACATTTAAGCAGTCAGCGAAGCAGTTATTACAAATTCATACTGTACATGCATTGTTAGATAAAATATTGTACTTATAATAAAAAAGAGACTTCTTATTTATTCTATCGTCGTTCATTGATTTGATTAAAATCGCTAGACTACAATACATATCACAAATACTTCTACTGAGGAGATTATGTCTACTATATTTCTCGCTCCACCTAATTCTAACCCTGCGATTATATTATCATTTTGAATACATTATGTAATCAGAGAGTTATGATGTTGGATATAGTTTACTAAGTAATGATAGAGGTTATATTTCTTCATTACGTAATATATGTAGTAGGCTTTATCTTATAATGTAAAGTAAATTTAAGAATATATTGTTGTAAGAGCATTGAGACTATTGTATAATGCTCCTAATACGTCTATTATTATTATTATTATAAATCGTATCTGCCCTAAAGTTTTGATATACCACTTATTTACCAGATAAGTTATCCATGCTTTGAACAACCAGGTCTCTGCTATTTTCCATATTGTAGCATGGAGACTTGAATTACAGCTTTATTGTTGTTAATTAACTGGCTCACTATTTTTTCATCTCTGTGTAGGTTTTCATCAACTTTGCCAAACAACAGACGGATGGTATCGAGACAGTTCTATCAGACCCAGAACAAACAAACAGCGAACGATATGCCATTCTGGAATCCAATTCAGCGCCTTTACACTCCCCCGCTCACGCCGTCAATGTCTAATACAACAAATTTAACTGGCATCGCTACTATCCTTCGAACAGATCTCCCAAAATAAGATTACTCCGTTTTAGATTTTAAAAATAATAATAATTATTATTATTATTATTGTTATTAATTTTTTTTTATGTTCGCACTTACGTTGGCATTGTTTTACTGTATAGGATTAATAATTGAATTTTATATTATTGAATTATATATAAAATAGGAAAGTAATATTTAGGAAAAACATTTGTCATACTGAAAAATAATATTTATTCTATGATTAGTATAGAGGATGGAAAATGTGCGTTTTGTTTAATGCCAAATCTACTTCTGTTATCTCTGTTCGGTTCCTTGAATGCAATACCTTTTTTCTGAATATAATTGTCAGTCCAAACGCATGCTCAATATTATCGAAGAATTCGGTATTTATCCTTCAGATTTAATGATTCAAGCCAACAATTTGGCGGATTTCCACGACTGCTATGGAATCGCTGTGAGAGAGATTAACTATAGTAGTTTGGCTGTTTATTCTGTTTTCCCTCCTTTTGCTATTTTATTTTAAATTTTATAGTAGATGTACTGAATTTTAAGCAAGAGCTTTGTTGTGCATTTTGTAAAATAGGAAATATTAAATTAAGGATACTGTGCATATAGATAGAATTATTAATTATAGCTATATTGAGAAATAAATTATATATGTATTATTTTGTCTTGTTGAAAGTCCTGTCATGCACAATATAAATTAGGGTTATGATTATATCATGCGAGTTGGCCCGGTTAACCCATTATTTATCATCTCTTGTTTCAAAATTTCGATTGCATGGCAACCGAGCTGTCCCGCCTTGCCCGGTTAGTAAGCGAGTTGAAAATTTCACCTTTTCCCCCAATGTAATCGGCTTTTTGCCGAGTTGGCCCGGCAAAGTGGGCTGAAAAACTGTTCGGCTCGTTCTGTCGCGCGTTTGTTTACTTGATTGTGAATAAATATAACTGAAATGAAACCAGATAGAGCATCAAAATCTTGTTTGTGCGTTTTTAGACGTAGCGAAGACTTAATAAGACCTAATATCGACCGGCGTTTAGTCCCTAATTATCACGAGATGCTAGCGGTTCCTGATCTCGGTCGAGTTTATATATATATAGATCCTGATCTCGGTCGAGTTTATATATATATTTAAAAAACTCATTAATAATTCATGAGGAAAACACAAAGCAAAATCACCACCGTGTCGTATCTTTATATGTGATAAAGATTCATCCTAATTTACATAAACTTTAGCTTTGATTTTCTCGGCTTAGACAACGTTATTTTTCAAAATTACTACGCCAACGAACTTACCAAATGCTGGTCGTTTTTTAAGCCGTTTAAAACAATCAGATATAAAACACTCGGCTGCGCCTCGTGCTTTATATCTGATAAAACACTGCTGCGAGTGTTTTAAACATTACATATGCATCAACGGCCGTCCGCGCGACATCGGAAAATTTGGTCCTGGTAACTAGATACTCAGCATTTGAATTAATATTTAAATTAAGAACCGTCACATGATTCAAAGGGTTTTTCAAAAAAGGAAATAAAAATATTTGAGGAAATAGAAATCCGAGTATGTATTTTGACTCGCTAATTCCAAATCTGTTTTCAGAATTGAAAACGGTTAAATATTGATCGAGACGTTCAAAATAATATACGACGAAGTGACCAGCTTATAGTCGACTAATTTCTGAGTACATAATACCGTTTTTACGAAGGGTACTCACGTTCTTGTAATATAGTAGACACACATGTTATGTATGTTTACTCGCTAATTCCAAATCTGTTTTCAGAGTTGAAATCGGTTAAATATTGGCCGAGATAACGTTCAAACATTTCTTCGACGAAACGGGCAATTTTTGAAAAACACAAATACACGGCTACGGCCACAGTGGCCCAAGTTCATGCGCCAATTTGTGTTTATATTGGAATTTATTCGATTTGTCAAAATTAGAGGATATTTTCATCTATTATTTGCAGTTTATTGTTACAATATATAAATGAAATAATGTGTATTTATATCTACCATTAGGACAGTTGCAGTGTAGCCTGCGAGCAGGCTCTCTGCGGGTTGGGGCGGGCAAGTTGCAGTGCGACATGGCGACATTAATGCAAGTATAATCGTTTATAATGAATCAAACATTATACCTATGAATACTCAACAAAATAAACATTTATAAACCTTGTTGTTCCACTTACACAATAAACATGTAAGTGGAACAACAAGGTTTATAAATGTTTATTTTGTTGAGTATTCATAGGTATAATGTTTGATTATAAACGATTATATTTGCATTAATGTCGCCATGCCGCCCCAACCCGCAGAGAGCCTGCTCGCAGACTACACTGCAACTGTCCTAAATCTCACCAAACTTGCAATGAAAGACACATACACCTTATGGTAGATATAAATACACATTATTTCATTTATATATTGTAACAATAAACTGCAAATAATAGATGAAAATATCCTCTAATTTTGACAAATCGAATAAATTCCAATATAAACACACATTGGCGCATGAGCTTGGGCCACCAGTGCTACGGCGTGCGAGGTCTGGGCACCATGGATGGGGAAATTCTAGTAGGGGGGATTATTGGGGTTTCGTATTTCTAGTTAGTCTTCGTGAAGACGTTTTCGCGAGTTAGTCAAGACAATGGTTTTACTAACGATACTTTTTCATAATATTTCTTTTACTTTTTGATAAAATTTCATCAGCACATAAATAACAGTATAAAACTGCAGTAAAACTAACGTAACTTTTCCCAAGTGAAGCAACATTTGCTTGGTAATTGCGAATTTTGGGTTGAAATCATCGTCGTCTACTCAAAACTCATCCCGGCTTACCGGCCCAACTCGGTTAACCGGGCGAACTCGCCTCATGTATAATCGGCCCCTAAAGCGACATCCTAATCGTCGCTTCTTTCAATCAAGTGCTTCAAAACTGCATGCACGAAAGCTCTATTACCGGTAAGCCACTTTTAAGGCCCTTTTCCAGCCATCGCCATTGTTTTATTATCAAACACGAGTAAAAGTAATTCGTCCTCAGACTTCGAAACACTGAGAGGAAAGTTGAAATATCGAGGGGAAGCTATATTTTTTAACGATCTTCGAAGTGTTTTGAAATCAGAGGAAGAACTCCTTTCGAGTGAACTCTCGGTTACGTGGGAATTACAGGGGAAAATACAGGAAATATAGAAAACCACAGTCACAGAACACAGAATAGAAACACAAAGAATATAGGGAAAATATAGAAAAACACACAGGGAACACCTGTGTGTTTTCTACTCTGTGTTCCCTGTGTGTTTTTCTATATTTTCCCTATATTCTTTGTGTTTCTATTCTGTGTTCTGTAGTTTTCTATATTTCCTGTATTTTCCCCTGTAATTCCCACGCATGGAACACAGAGTAGAAAAGACAAAGAACACCGAAAAATCAATCAAGTCATCCTCAGAACATGTAGTTTAATCGAGTGAAATGCCAAATATTACCTGTAGGAAATCATAGTTCGTTATACAGTTTGATAATTGATACAGACTATACTTAAGTTTTGGATGCGTTTTATGACATAATTCTCCATCTCTCGACTTCAGAAAGAGACATATTACGGATATATAAAATCCCCAAACGTGGGATAGGCTGTTAACAGCTTCCGGAGTTAGCAGCTTACAGTATAGCATAATACACAAAAAAATAGTGGCGAATTTTACATAATCATAAAAATAAAGTAAGAGTATCGATGATTAGCCACGCATATATAGGTTCGCGTAAAGACTGGACCCGACATTATCCGATTAGCGTGCTCTCGATAAAGGCATGTGGATTTGGGTAAAGTTGATTTTATCTCAACAGGAAGTCAAGCAATATCTGAATAGAAGTTTAATCAAGTTGCTAAACACAACAAAATATTTTACCTCAACTTTTGAGAGCATATTCATCCCATAAGAAGGCGACGAATTGTTTACGAAATCGGCGTGGACACACCTGGCGCTAGAGTGTAACAAGGGTCGTGGCTAAAGGGTATGGAATGGCAGCCAATATTGGGTTAGGGTTAGAAAACTCGTTAGGCGGGGGTTAAGATCTTTGTTGTTTTGGGGTTAGTGGTTATTGACATATGGTTTAGTGACAAAATTCTGACGATTGTATTGCTCCCCTGGCCTTTTAGCTAATACTGGCGGCCATTTTGAATAAGGCCTGGTTACACAGGAAATTTCAAAAAACGAGCCCAAAATATTCTGCGGACGGGGGGAGGGGCTAGGTTTCAAGATGGCCGTCTTGAAAACTACCTCTCGTCCATACCTTTAGTCATTACCGTGTAACAAACAGTTGAGGCAGTTAAGCTGTAGTTTTCTTTGTTTTATTTACAGTTTATTGCTATTATCGAGTTATAACGGCACTTAGGAAGTTAAAAACACTCGAGAAGCTAGCAAAACACTCAGCTATGTCTCACAGTAACCCAACACAACACAGGAAGATCAGTGGCGTAACGCTCATTAGGTAGGGTTAGGTCGAGAACTAAGGGCTCCCGACCCAGTGGGGCCCCTGCCAAAAATGGAGTGATCTTCAGTTGATAAGAAAGAGCTGATTTACCAATCTGCCAATGTTAACTTGAGGAGAAAGTAATATATAGGTGTCTAGGTATTCATGATTGTTTAAAGTGCCACTACGATGAAAATTCACCCGCGTCTTTTAGATTTTCTTTAGCATAGAATAGTATTTCAGGGTCGAAAGTGATCATCGAAGTAAAAAATAAATAAAAAATGGTATTTTGAAGTAAGTATTTTGAGCTCTGAAATCACTATTATTTAGGCCGCCATTACTAAAAACGTGTTCCAAGTGAGCCCGTAATTTCAGAAGGTAATATTGTTTGTGACGTCAGATTCTCAATGCTACGCCTGAATTTCGGTCGAGGTTATTTGTTTTCTGTTTTTTTTCGAGAAGTAGATGAAATGTCCAGCCTTTCAGACGAAGAATTTGAAAAAACGACCTTGATTTACTTGAAGAATTAGCCACGTGGAGTCTTCGCGTTGAGAATCTGACGTCACTTCGTTACGCTGGTCAAGAACATGAACGATTAATGGCGGACATAACAACTCCAGATTCGGAGTAAGAAAAATAATACTTGTCATCGTCGAATCGCAAAACGGTTTCGACCAAGTAATATGTAGCAGCACTTCTTTATAAATACGTAAAAATATCGATAGGTAAAAATGTGATCGTAGTGGCACTTTAACATTGTGCTGTATAGTGATAATATAGAAGTTATAGACGAGCCTTCATGGGGCCCCAGACCCAAGACATGTATAAGGGCCCCGTCTACTTCTGTTACGCCATTGAGGAAGATTAGTGTTGCTGTTTCGCAGCAATTATGTTTTAAAACCAAAATATTTTTCATGTATATTAAAACGTGAAATAAGAACCACTTAATAAGAATCTGTTATTCTCCGAACAATGTCTCATATTCGTCAATCAAACACTGTACAGCAAGTTTTTGAAATTTGATGAAGTCTAGAGATGCCAGAGGGCTTTCATCTTCAGGAAGTCTCATGAGAGTCGGACCAAAAATGATGGATAAGTTTTCGGGACTCATCATGTTATCTGGTTGACAGCTTGACACCCTACAAAAAATCATATATGTTATTTACCGTGCACAAGGTCCGGGTAGGAGAACACTGTGCAGAGGTAAAAAACCTGGTCGTTTTCAATAATTCGGTAAATACAGTTAACATGTTTATTTTCTCCGGTCCTAGAAAAATTTTAGTATGCTTTGGTTGCATGGTAGTTTTGTAATATTGTGTTGCTACTTCGCTCGTCATTCGTTTCTGGATAAAATTCACTTTTGCTGTGATAGCTCTTATTATCACTTTTTTTGTATGTTCAAACACTGGCAACCTAACTTCGCGCCAAAAAAATTGTAAAAATTACGAGAACGTTTTTGTTTTGCAACCCGCGAGCGGCCCGGTTGTGGGGTCTGCACAGGAGGATACCGGAGCGCTCGCTAGCCAATCAAAGCGCGCGATTCAGATGGATACCGGACCTGGAAAAAATAAAGAAACCTTCAAATCAAAAAGATAAACACACACACATATATATATATATATATATATATATATATATATATATATATATATATATATATATATATATATATATATATATATATATATATATATATATATATATATATATATATATATATATATATATATATATATATATATATATATATATATATATATATATATATATATATATATATATATATATATATATATATATATATATATATATATATATATATATATATATATATATATATATATACGATCAAACTACATGTTGAAAGGATTTATGGTGAAGGAAAATTTCGAGTGTTGGAATACATACATTTTAAGACCAAACCGGGACCAGTTGCGAAAAATGCAACTTCAAGGCCTTCCGGCTGGAATTGAACCCGCGACCCTGCGATGCTAGTGTAGTGCTCTGACCACTGAGCTACGGAAGCCGTTGCCGAGAGCCTATAGTCACGAGTTCTGTATATATGGTGGTAATGCCGGGATAAGATTCTGGGTATATTATAAGTAATATTTGGCATTTCACTCGATCAAACTACATGTTGAAAGGATTTATGGTGAAGGAAAATTTCGAGTGTTGGAATACATACATTTTAAGACCAAACCGGGACCAGTTGCGAAAAATGCAACTTCAAGGCCTTCCGGCTGGAATTGAACCCGCGACCCTGCGATGCTAGTGCAGTGCTCTGACCACTGAGCTACGGAAGCCGTTGCCGAGAGCCTATAGTCACGAGTTCTGTATATATGGTGGTAATGCCGGGATAAGATTCTGGGTATATTATAGGTAATATTTGGCATTTCACTCGATCAAACTACATGTTGAAAGGATTTATGGTGAAGGAAAATTTCGAGTGTTGGAATACATACATTTTAAGACCAAACCGGGACCGGAATCCTTTCAACATGTAGTTTGATCGAGTGAAATGCCAAATATTACCTATAATATACCCAGAATCTTATCCGGGCATTACCACCATATATACAGAACTCGTGACTATAGGCTCTCGGCAACGGCTTCCGTAGCTCAGTGGTCAGAGCACTGCACTAGCATCGCAGGGTCGCGGGTTCAATTCCAGCCGGAAGGCCTTGAAGTTGCATTTTTCGCAACTGGTCCCGGTTTGGTCTTAAAATGTATGTATTCCAACACTCGAAATTTTCCTTCACCATAAATCCTTTCAACATGTAGTTTTTGATCGTATATATATATATATATATATATATTATATATATATATATATATATATATATATATATATATATATATATATATATATATATATATTATATATATATATATATATATATATATATATATATATATATATATATATATATATATATATATATATATATATATATATATATATATATATATATATATATATATATATATATATAAAATTCTGCATGCATGCTGTTTGATGATCTGCGCCTTCGAGTAAGTAAGTCTGCGGATTTACACCGTTTGCTAGTCTAGCGCATTTTCGAGTGAAACAGAAAAAGAATCCTTATTGAAATACTCTCTTAACTGGAACAGCACAATATTGGCTCGGAACAAATAGACTACGCGGGGTTTCGTTTGGAGTGGTTCATCACTGTATTAATCAGGTTAGCAATGGAACTGGACGAAGCATTCCATCTAGAAAATTTGTAGATGGCACAACAAATAATTAATTAACTTACTACTCCCAGAGGCAATCTGAATAACGCTCCGCTGAGTAATCTGAATAATGCTCACGATATACTGTATATTTCTATCACTGGTACACGTCGCAGTAGTCGCAGTAAACAAAGGAATCGACGACGGCCAAATTTGACCTGAATCTGCACCAGATATTTGTGCTGATGTCGATGGCGAATTGAGATGATCCAGCTGGGTAATTGCATTACTCATTATGTCTCTTGCAGTTTTTATGATATCTTTGTTAGACGGTGAATGTTCTTGAGGAAAATCCATGCCAAAAAACGACAAACGCTCGAAAATGCCCTAGACAAACACACGGTGTAAATCCGCAGACTTACTTACTCGAAGGCGCAGAATCATCAAACAGCACACAGAATCATCGAACAAAACATGACATCATGAAACAACATATGAAATCATTGAACGAAACATGACATCATCAAACAGCACAGGGAATCATCGAACGAAGTGCTTTATAATCATCAAACAGCATACGGAATCATCGAACGAAATGTGAAATTGTCAAACACGTAATCATCAAACGTAGTGCGGAATCATCGAACGAAGAACGTAATCATCAAACGAAATACAGAATCATCGAATGACATTTTTGATATTGATCACCCTTCATACAAGAATGCATTATTTTTACAAGATCACTTATTCGCTACCCTGCATGTGACCAAGGGGGTATACACTTATCCACGTTTTTTTCTTTCTAAAAAAGCAAGAATTACCTGTTCAAATGACGGATGAGATATTTAAGAGTGGCGTAATGTGGATGAGGTAGTTCAGACAAAGCAACACCAACAGCGTCGATTTTCTCGTCTTCAGCCAGTTCTAAAAACAACAAGATGAGATAAATATATAAATTGAATATTCTGAAAGGTTGATGTATTACCGAAATAGTGTGTAGCACACCACTCTCTGACGCAGTGTAACAGCACAACACATTTACACAGGGGTCAGGTTATACCAACGTGTAGTTCCCGCAAACCTAATGATCACCCTTGGATAGATGCTGAACTACGGAATCTCATCAAGAAAAAGGACAGACAGCGTAGAAAAGCAATTAGATCGCAAAAACCTACGGATAGGAGGATCAAGTTCATAGAGTTACGTCGGGAATTAAAAGCTGCTTTGAGAAGAAAGAAACGCGATCATGCATCAGAGTTGAAGTCACATTTATGTGATAACCCAAAACGCTTTTGGAAATACGTCAAATCCATCACTAAAAAGTCAACTAGTCCAAATTTCTTGCGAGACGGGCAGACATTTATTTCAGATTCCATGGAAAAAGCTAACTTGCTTAATGAGTACTTCCAATCAGTTTTTGTCCAAGATGACGATGAACACCTATCACAGGACAACACATGGAAGTCTCCGCATAGCTTATCTGAGTTCGAATTGACGATTACCGAAGTGTACGAGGCTCTCAGAAATATAGATCCTGACAAAGCTAGTGGCCCAGACAGCATCCCTGGAAGATTACTAAAAGAGGTGGCCCTGGAAATTAGTCCAACAATAACTAAGTTATTCAACCAATCTCTAACTGACAGCTGTTTTCCCCAAAAATGGAAAACGGCTAACTTGTTTCCACTTCATAAACAAGAGGATCCTACGTTAGTAAACAACTACCGTCCCATCTCACTGCTCTGTATCCTTTCCAAGGTTTTTGAAAAATGCGTTTTCAATCATTTTTCTCCATTTCTATCTCCCCAACTTTACCATCTACAACATGGCTTTAGAAGTGGAAGATCTATAACAACTCAACTCCTAGTTGTTTATCAAGATATATTAGAATCATTAAGTAAAAGGTCTGGAGGTGGACATTATCTTTCTAGACCTAGCTAAAGCCTTCGACAAAGTATCACATGTCTATTTAATCGATAAACTTAAACTGTTTGGAATAGAAGGCAAGCTGATAAACTGGCTAAAGAGCTATTTGGATGGGAGAAGACAAAGAGTTGTAGTGGAAGGTACTTATTCAGAGTGGCTTGCTGTAACATCAGGAGTACCCCAGGGATCCAATCTTGGACCCTTGTTATTTTTAGCTTACATTAACGATTTGCCAAAATACACGATCAATCACTCTCCAATAGCGTTGTTTGCTGATGACTCTAAACTATTCAGAATTATAAAAAATGAGACGGATCATAGGAAATTACAATCCGACTTATCTGAATTAAACCGTTGGAGTAGTGACTGGATGATGAATTTCAATGCCTCGAAATGTAAAGTTTTAAACATATCAAAGAAAGTTAACAAAGTCGATCGTCAGTATGAATTGAATTCAGTTACTTTGAGTCCAGTGGATCAAATCCTTGACCTTGGTCTGAAAGTTACAAATACCTTGACATGGAATAGACACATAGAGGAAATCTCATTAAAAGCGAATCGCAAACTAGGCTTAATTCGCCGTCTTTGCAAAGAAAACAAAGATGTTGAAATAAGGAAACTGCTCTACTGCTGCATTGTTAGATCATCTCTAGAATACGTGAGTGAAGTCTGGTCACCGTATACCATCAAGAATAAAGCGCTGCTTGAAAATGTTCAACGACGTGCCACTAAATTTATTTTAGGGTATCCAGAACATATGAACTACAAAGGAAGACTAACGAGGTTAGGCTTTTTACCTCTTGAGTATAGAAGAGAAATGGCTGATCTTACTTTACTATTCAAGTTTCAGAAAGGTCATTCAGATATAGAAAACCTAAAGTATTTTAAGAAAGTCTCTGCTCATGCTTACAGAACTCGAAATTTTGATCCAAACAATTACTGTGCGAAAATGGTGAAACAGGATTATCTGAAACATTTCTTTTTTAATCGTGTAATTTTTTTATGGAACAAATTACCGAGTTTTTTAAATACTATTGATAATTTAACTTCCTTCAAAACAAAATTGCAGGATTATTACTTCAAGAAATTCAACTCTGAATTTATATGAACTTGCATGAAATCTGTTTTATAAGACTATATTGTATATATACTTTTTTAGCTAACATATTTAAAAAAAATTTTAATAATAATATACTATAGGTAGGGTGGACGATATCAATTGGGACATCTGTCCTGTTTCTTCCACCTGTCATGAATGTAAATCTTCTTTGACGAAATTATTAAATACAAAAAAAATAAAGCCCTCTGTATACAAGTAGTTGTGTATCGCTTCGCTACTTTGGGAAGTGCGCTCGAGAGGCCTTGCTCCACGTTATGGATAGATGAGATGTCTGTCTGTTGGTGTCGAGTGAAAGAAGCGAATTTAATATGTATATGGAGAAATCACTGACTGTTCTGATCGTGTCTCAATAGCTCAAAGGTTAGAGCCCCGAAACGTTGATTCGGAGACCAGGGTTCGATTCCCGGTTGGGGCAGTCACTTTTGCCATATATGTATATAACATTTATATAACTCATTGAGATAAAAGTAGTTATTAAAGTAGTGTATTGCCTAAACAGATTACTGGCGTTTTGAGCGAGAGCTCTTTTCCGATATACAAAACTACGGAATGTGCGATATCTAGTATTTACACTAATATAGGAACGGGAAAAGCGGCGGAAAATCTGTTACAAGTGTGTCAAAACTTCTCTAAGCCAGCATCAGTAAGTAATCGTAACGGCCAACATCATATGCAACATCAAGAACTTCCGGGTTGGAATCGGGCTCCAGATCCCGTTTACCACACATAATTGGTAAAGGGGCTTTGGTGATGAGAATGATTGGACCAGAATTCTGGAAATCTAGTCAAGCACATTGAACTATAGCTTCGTTGCTTGGATACGAGTGGCAATGATGACGATATTCTAATGCTGGAGAAGTTTATTCTTGTACTCGAATAGTGAGAGAAATTCCGAGTGCAATCGCAAAGATAAAGTGCTTTATGAACAAAGTATCCTACAAGACTGCGAAACGGTTTGTTGCTCTCTGAAACACTGACCCCTAAGAATGCTGTTCATTGATCTTACAACGCCGTTACATAAGAATTATGTTCATGGATCTTACAACGCCGTTACATAAGAATTATATTCATGGATCTTACAACGCCGTCACATAAGAATTATGTTCATGGATCTTACAACGCCGTCACATAAGAATTATGTTCATGGATCTTACAACGCCGTCACATAAGAATTATGTTCATGGATCTTACAACGCCGTCACATAAGAATTATGTTCATGGATCTTACAACGCCGTTACATAAGAATTATGTTCATGGATCTTACAACGCCGTCACATAAGAATTATGTTCATGGATCTTACAACGCCGTTACATAAGAATTATGTTCATGGATCTTACAACGCCGTCACATAAGAATTATGTTCATGGATCTTACAACGCCGTCACATAAGAATTATGTTCATGGATCTTACAACGCCGTCACATAAGAATTATGTTCATGGATCTTACAACGCCGATACATAAGAATTATGTTCATGGATCTTACAACGCCGTCACATAAGAATTATGTTCATGGATCTTACAACGCCGTTACATAAGAATTATGTTCATGGATCTTACAACGCCGTCACATAAGAATTATGTTCATGGATCTTACAACGCCGTCACATAAGAATTATGTTTATGGATCTTACAACGCCGTCACATAAGAATTATGTTTATGGATCTTACAACGCCGTCACATAAGAATTATGTTCATTGATCTTACAACGCCGTTACATAAGAATTATGTTCATTGATCTTACAACGCCGTTACATAAGAATTATGTTCATGGATCTTACAACGCCGATACATAAAAATTCTGTTGATGGATCTTACAACGCCGTTACATAAGAATTATATTCATGGATCTTACAACGCTGTCACATAAGAATTATGTTCATGGATCTTACAACGCCGTCACATAAGAATTATGTCCATGGATCTTACAACGCCGTTACATAAGAATTATGTTCATGGATCTTACAACGCCGATACATAAGAATTATGTTCATGGATCTTACAACACCGTTACATAAGAATTATGTTCATGGATCCTACAACGCCGTCACATAAGAATTATGTTCATGGATCCTACAACGCCGTCACATAAGAATTATGTTCATGGATCTTACAACGCCGTCACATAAGAATTATGTCCATGGATCTTACAACGCCGTTACATAAGAATTATGTTCATGGATCTGACAACGCCGATACATAAGAATTATGTTCATGGATCTTACAACGCCGATACATAAGAATTATGTTCATGGATCTTACAACGCCGTTACATAAGAATTATGTTCATGGATCTTACAACGCCGTTACATAAGAATTATGTTCATGGATCTGACAACGCCGATACATAAGATTTATGTTCATGGATCTTACAACGCCGATACATAAGAATTATGTTCATGGATCTTACAACGCCGTTACATAAGAATTATGTTCATGGATCTGACAACGCCGATACATAAGAATTATGTTCATGGATCTTACAACGCCGATACATAAGAATTATGTTCATGGATCTTACAACGCCGTCACATACGAATTATGTTCATGGATCCTACAACGCCGTCACATAAGAATTATGTTCATGGATCTTACAACGCCGTCACATAAGAATTATGTTCATGGATCTTACAACGCCGATACATAAGAATTATGTTCATGGATCTTACAACGCCGTTACATAAGAATTATGTTCATGGATCTTACAACGCCGATACATAAGAATTATGTTCATGGATCTTACAACGCCGTTACGTAAGAATTATGTTCATGGATCTTACAACGCCGTTACATAAGAATTATGTTCATGGATCTTACAACGCCGTTACATAAGAATTATGTTCATGGATCTTACAACGCCGATACATAAGATTTATGTTCATGGATCTTACAACGCCGATACATAAGAATTATGTTCATGGATCTTACAACGCCGTTACATAAGAATTATGTTCATGGATCTGACAACGCCGATACATAAGAATTATGTTCATGGATCTTACAACGCCGATACATAAGAATTATGTTCATGGATCTTACAACGCCGTCACATAAGAATTATGTTCATGGATCCTACAACGCCGTCACATAAGAATTATGTTCATGGATCTTACAACGCCGTCACATAAGAATTATGTTCATGGATCTTACAACGCCGATACATAAGAATTATGTTCATGGATCTTACAACGCCGTTACGTAAGAATTATGTTCATGGATCTTACAAAGCCGTCACATAAGAATTATGTTCATGGATCTTACAACGCCGTCACATAAGAATTATGTTCATGGATCTTACAACGCCGTTACATAAGAATTATGTTCATGGATCTTACAACGCCGATACATAAGAATTATGTTCATGGATCTTACAACGCCGTTACGTAAGAATTATGTTCATGGATCTTACAACGCCGTTACATAAGAATTATGTTTATGGATCTTACAACGCCGTCACATAAGAATTATGTTCATGGATCCTACAACGCCGTCACATAAGAATTATGTTCATGGATCTTACAACGCCGTCACATAAGAATTATGTTCATGGATCTTACAACGCCGTTACGTAAGAATTATGTTCATGGATCTTACAACGCCGTTACGTAAGAATTATGTTCATGGATCTTACAACGCCGTTACGTAAGAATTATGTTCATGGATCTTACAACGCCGTTACATAAGAATTATGTTCATGGATCTTACAACGCCGATACATAAGAATTATGTTCATGGATCTTACAACGCCGTCACATAAGAATTATGTTCATGGATCCTACAACGCCGTCACATAAGAATTATGTTCATGGATCCTACAACGCCGTCACATAAGAATTATGTTCATGGATCTTACAACGCCGTTACATAAGAATTATGTTCATGGATCTGACAACGCCGATACATAAGAATTATGTTCATGGATCCTACAACGCCGTTACATAAGAATTATGTTCATGGATCTTACAACGCCGATACATAAGAATTATGTTCATGGATCCTACAACGCCGTCACATAAGAATTATGTTCATGGATCTTACAACGCCGTTACATAAGAATTATGTTCATGGATCTTACAACGCCGATACATAAGAATTATGTTCATGGATCTTACAACGCCGTTACATAAGAATTATGTTCTTGGATCTTACAACGCCGTTACATAAGAATTATGTTCATGGATCTTACAACGCCGATACATAAGAATTATGTTCATGGATCTTACAACGCCGTTACATAAGAATTATGTTCATGGATCTTACAACGCCGTCACATAAGAATTATGTTCATGGATCTTACAACGCCGATACATAAGAATTATGTTCATGGATCTTACAACGCCGTTACGTAAGAATTATGTTCATGGATCTTACAACGCCGTCACATAAGAATTATGTTCATGGATCTCACAACGCCGTTACGTAAGAATTATGTTCATGGATCTTACAACGCCGTTACGTAAGAATTATGTTCATGGATCTTACAACGCAGTTACGTAACAATTATGTTCATGGATCTTACAACGCCGTCACATAAGAATTATGTTCATGGATCTTACAACGCCGTTACGTAAGAATTATGTTCATGGATCTTACAACGCCGTTACATAAGAATTATGTTCATGGATCTTACAACGCCGTTACGTAAGAATTATGTTTATGGATCTTACAACGCCGTTACGTAAGAATTATGTTCATGGATCTTACAACGCCGATACGTAAGAATTATGTTCATGGATCTTACAACGCCGTCACATAAGAATTATGTTCATGGATCTTACAACGCCGTCACATAAGAATTATGTTCATGGATCTTACAACGCCAATACATAAGAATTATGTTCATGGATCTTACAACGCCGATACATAAGAATTATGTTCATGGATCTTACAACGCCGTTACGTAAGAATTATGTTCATGGATCTTACAACGCCGTCACATAAGAATTATGTTCATGGATCTTACAACGCCGTCACATAAGAATTATGTTCATGGATCTTACAACGCCGATACATAAGAATTATGTTCATGGATCTTACAACGCCGTTACATAAGAATTATGTTCATGGATCTTACAACGCCGTCACATAAGAATTATGTTCATGGATCTTACAACGCCGTCACATAAGAATTATGTTCATGGATCTTACAACGCCGATACATAAGAATTATGTTCATGGATCTTACAACGCCGTTACGTAAGAATTATGTTCATGGATCTTACAACGCCGTCACATAAGAATTATGTTCATGGATCTTACAACGCCGATACATAAGAATTATGTTCATTGATCTTACAACGCCGTCACATAAGAATTATGTTCATGGATCTTACAACGCCGTTACATAATAATTATGTTCATGGATCTTACAACGCCGTTACATAAGAATTATGTTCATGGATCTTACAACACCGTTACATAAGAATTATGTTCATGGATCTTACAACGCCGATACATAAGAATTATGTTCATGGATCTTACAACACCGTTACATGAGAATTATGTTCATTGATCTTACAACGCCGTTACATAAGAATTATGTTCATGGATCTTACAACGCCGTTACATAAGAATTATGTTCATGGATTTTACAACGCCGTTACATAAGAATTATGTTCATGGATCTTACAACGCCGTTACATAAGAATTATGTTCATGGATCTTACAACGCCGTTACATAAGAATTATGTTCATGGATCTTACAACGCCGTTACGTAAGAATTATGTTCATGGATCTTACAACGCTGTTACATAAGAATTATGTTCATGGATCTTACAACGCCGTTACATAAGAATTATGTTCATGGATCTTACAACGCCGTTACGTAAGAATTATGTTCATGGATCTTACAACGCCGTCACATAAGAATTATGTTCATGGATCTTACAACACCGTTACATAAGAATTATGTTTATGGATCTTACAACGCCGATACATAAGAATTATGTTCATGGATCTTACAACACCGTTACATGAGAATTATGTTCATTGATCTTACAACGCCGTTACATAAGAATTATGTTCATGGATCTTACAACGCCGTTACATAAGAATTATGTTCATGGATCTTACAACGCCGTTACATAAGAATTATGTTCATGGATCTTACAACGCCGTTACATAAGAATTATGTTCATGGATCTTACAACGCCGTTACATAAGAATTATGTTCATGGATCTTACAACGCCGTTACGTAAGAATTATGTTCATGGATCTTACAACGCCGTTACATAAGAATTATGTTCATGGATCTTACAACGCCGTTACATAAGAATTATGTTCATGGATCTTACAACGCCGTTACGTAAGAATTATGTTCATGGATCTTACAACGCCGTCACATAAGAATTATGTTCATGGATCTTACAACGCCGTTACGTAAGAATTATGTTCATGGATCTTACAACGCCTTTACGTAAGAATTATGTTCACGGATCTTACAACGCCGTTACGTAAGAATTATGTTCATGGATCTTACAACGCCGTCACATAAGAATTATGTTCATGGATCTTACAACGCCGTTACGTAAGAATTATGTTCATGGATCTTACAAAGCCGTTACATAAGAATTATGTTCATGGATCTTACAACGCCGTTACATAAGAATTATGTTCATGGATCTTACAACGCCGTTACATAAGAATTATGTTCATGGATCTTACAACACCGTTACATAAGAATTATGTTCATGGATCTTACAACGCCGATACATAAGAATTATGTTCATGGATCTTACAACACCGTTACATGAGAATTATGTTCATTGATCTTACAACGCCGTTACATAAGAATTATGTTCATGGATCTTACAACGCCGTTACATAAGAATTATGTTCATGGATTTTACAACGCCGTTACATAAGAATTATGTTCATGGATCTTACAACGCCGTTACATAAGAATTATGTTCATGGATCTTACAACGCCGTTACATAAGAATTATGTTCATGGATCTTACAACGCCGTTACGTAAGAATTATGTTCATGGATCTTACAACGCTGTTACATAAGAATTATGTTCATGGATCTTACAACGCCGTTACATAAGAATTATGTTCATGGATCTTACAACGCCGTTACGTAAGAATTATGTTCATGGATCTTACAACGCCGTCACATAAGAATTATGTTCATGGATCTTACAACACCGTTACATAAGAATTATGTTTATGGATCTTACAACGCCGATACATAAGAATTATGTTCATGGATCTTACAACACCGTTACATGAGAATTATGTTCATTGATCTTACAACGCCGTTACATAAGAATTATGTTCATGGATCTTACAACGCCGTTACGTAAGAATTATGTTCATGGATCTTACAACGCCGTCACATAAGAATTATGTTCATGGATCTTACAACGCCGTTACGTAAGAATTATGTTCATGGATCTTACAACGCCTTTACGTAAGAATTATGTTCACGGATCTTACAACGCCGTTACGTAAGAATTATGTTCATGGATCTTACAACGCCGTCACATAAGAATTATGTTCATGGATCTTACAACGCCGTTACGTAAGAATTATGTTCATGGATCTTACAACGCCGTTACATAAGAATTATGTTCATGGATCTTACAACGCCGTTACATAAGAATTATGTTCATGGATCTTACAACGCCGTTACATAAGAATTATGTTCATGGATCTTACAACACCGTTACATAAGAATTATGTTCATGGATCTTACAACGCCGATACATAAGAATTATGTTCATGGATCTTACAACACCGTTACATGAGAATTATGTTCATTGATCTTACAACGCCGTTACATAAGAATTATGTTCATGGATCTTACAACGCCGTTACATAAGAATTATGTTCATGGATTTTACAACGCCGTTACATAAGAATTATGTTCATGGATCTTACAACGCCGTTACATAAGAATTATGTTCATGGATCTTACAACGCCGTTACATAAGAATTATGTTCATGGATCTTACAACGCCGTTACGTAAGAATTATGTTCATGGATCTTACAACGCTGTTACATAAGAATTATGTTCATGGATCTTACAACGCCGTTACATAAGAATTATGTTCATGGATCTTACAACGCCGTTACGTAAGAATTATGTTCATGGATCTTACAACGCCGTCACATAAGAATTATGTTCATGGATCTTACAACACCGTTACATAAGAATTATGTTTATGGATCTTACAACGCCGATACATAAGAATTATGTTCATGGATCTTACAACACCGTTACATGAGAATTATGTTCATTGATCTTACAACGCCGTTACATAAGAATTATGTTCATGGATCTTACAACGCCGTTACATAAGAATTATGTTCATGGATCTTACAACGCCGTTACATAAGAATTATGTTCATGGATCTTACAACGCCGTTACATAAGAATTATGTTCATGGATCTTACAACGCCGTTACATAAGAATTATGTTCATGGATCTTACAACGCCGTTACGTAAGAATTATGTTCATGGATCTTACAACGCCGTTACATAAGAATTATGTTCATGGATCTTACAACGCCGTTACATAAGAATTATGTTCATGGATCTTACAACGCCGTTACGTAAGAATTATGTTCATGGATCTTACAACGCCGTCACATAAGAATTATGTTCATGGATCTTACAACGCCGTTACGTAAGAATTATGTTCATGGATCTTACAACGCCTTTACGTAAGAATTATGTTCACGGATCTTACAACGCCGTTACGTAAGAATTATGTTCATGGATCTTACAACGCCGTCACATAAGAATTATGTTCATGGATCTTACAACGCCGTTACGTAAGAATTATGTTCATGGATCTTACAACGCCGTTACATAAGAATTATGTTCATGGATCTTACAACGCCGTTACGTAAGAATTATGTTTATGGATCTTACAACGCCGTTACGTAAGAATTATGTTCATGGATCTTACAACGCCGATACCTAAGAATTATGTTCATGGATCTTACAACGCCTTCACATAAGAATTATGTTCATGGATCTTACAACGCCGTTACATAAGAATTATGTTCATGGATCTTACAACGCCGTTACATAAGAATTATGTTCATGGATCTTACAACGCCGATACATAAGAATTATGTTCATGGATCTTACAACGCTGTTACATAAGAATTATGTTCATGGATCTTACAACGCCGTTACATAAGAATTATGTTCATGGATCTTACAACGCCGTTACGTAAGAATTATGTTCATGGATCTTACAACGCCGTCACATAAGAATTATGTTCATGGATCTTACAACACCGTTACATAAGAATTATGTTTATGGATCTTACAACGCCGATACATAAGAATTATGTTCATGGATCTTACAACACCGTTACATGAGAATTATGTTCATTGATCTTACAACGCCGTTACATAAGAATTATGTTCATGGATCTTACAACGCCGTTACATAAGAATTATGTTCATGGATCTTACAACGCCGTTACATAAGAATTATGTTCATGGATCTTACAACGCCGTTACATAAGAATTATGTTCATGGATCTTACAACGCCGTTACATAAGAATTATGTTCATGGATCTTACAACGCCGTTACGTAAGAATTATGTTCATGGATCTTACAACGCCGTTACATAAGAATTATGTTCATGGATCTTACAACGCCGTTACATAAGAATTATGTTCATGGATCTTACAACGCCGTTACGTAAGAATTATGTTCATGGATCTTACAACGCCGTCACATAAGAATTATGTTCATGGATCTTACAACGCCGTTACGTAAGAATTATGTTCATGGATCTTACAACGCCGTTACATAAGAATTATGTTCATGGATCTTACAACGCCGTTACATAAGAATTATGTTCATGGATCTTACAACGCCGTTACGTAAGAATTATGTTCATGGATCTTACAACGCCGTCACATAAGAATTATGTTCATGGATCTTACAACGCCGTTACGTAAGAATTATGTTCATGGATCTTACAACGCCTTTACGTAAGAATTATGTTCACGGATCTTACAACGCCGTTACGTAAGAATTATGTTCATGGATCTTACAACGCCGTCACATAAGAATTATGTTCATGGATCTTACAACGCCGTTACGTAAGAATTATGTTCATGGATCTTACAACGCCGTTACATAAGAATTATGTTCATGGATCTTACAACGCCGTTACATAAGAATTATGTTCATGGATCTTACAACGCCGTTACATAAGAATTATGTTCATGGATCTTACAACACCGTTACATAAGAATTATGTTCATGGATCTTACAACGGCGATACATAAGAATTATGCTCATGGATCTTACAACACCGTTACATGAGAATTATGTTCATTGATCTTACAACGCCGTTACATAAGAATTATGTTCATGGATCTTACAACGCCGTTACATAAGAATTATGTTCATGGATTTTACAACGCCGTTACATAAGAATTATGTTCATGGATCTTACAACGCCGTTACATAAGAATTATGTTCATGGATCTTACAACGCCGTTACATAAGAATTATGTTCATGGATCTTACAACGCCGTTACGTAAGAATTATGTTCATGGATCTTACAACGCTGTTACATAAGAATTATGTTCATGGATCTTACAACGCCGTTACATAAGAATTATGTTCATGGATCTAACAACGCCGTTACGTAAGAATTATGTTCATGGATCTTACAACGCCGTCACATAAGAATTATGTTCATGGATCTTACAACACCGTTACATAAGAATTATGTTTATGGATCTTACAACGCCGATACATAAGAATTATGTTCATGGATCTTACAACACCGTTACATGAGAATTATGTTCATTGATCTTACAACGCCGTTACATAAGAATTATGTTCATGGATCTTACAACGCCGTTACATAAGAATTATGTTCATGGATCTTACAACGCCGTTACATAAGAATTATGTTCATGGATCTTACAACGCCGTTACGTAAGAATTATGTTTATGGATCTTACAACGCCGTTACGTAAGAATTATGTTCATGGATCTTACAACGCCGATACATAAGAATTATGTTCATGGATCTTACAACGCCTTCACATAAGAATTATGTTCATGGATCTTACAACGCCGTTACGTAAGAATTATGTTCATGGATCTTACAACGCCGATACATAAGAATTATGTTCATGGATCTTACAACGCCGTCACATAAGAATTATGTTCATGGATCTTACAACGCCGTTACATAAGAATTATGTTCATGGATCTTACAACGCCGTTACGTAAGAATTATGTTCATGGATCTTACAACGCCGATACATAAGAATTATGTTCATGGATCTTACAACGCCGTTACATAAGAATTATGTTCATGGATCTTACAACGCCGTTACATAAGAATTATGTTCATGGATCTTACAACGCCGATACATAATAATTATGTTCATGGATCTTACAACGCCGTTACATAAGAATTATGTTCATGGATCTTACAACGCCGTCACATAAGAATTATGTTCATGGATCTTACAACGCCGTTACGTAAGAATTATGTTCATGGATCTTACAACGCCGTTACCTAAGAATTATGTTCATGGATCTTACAACGCCGTTACGTAAGAATTATGTTGATGGATCTTACAACGCCGTTACATAAGAATTATGTTCATGGATCTTACAACGCCGTCACATAAGAATTATGTTCATGGATCTTACAACGCCGTCACATAATAATTATGTTCATGGATCTTACAACGCCGTTACATAAGAATTATGTTCATGGATCTTACAACGCCGTTACATAAGAATTATGTTCATTGATCTTACAACGCCGTTACATAAGAATTATGTTCATGGATCTTACAACGCCGATACATAATAATTATGTTCATGGATCTTACAACGCCGATACATAAGAATTATGTTCATGGATCTTACAACGCCGTTACATAAGAATTATGTTCATGGATCTTACAACGCCGTCACATAAGAATTATGTTCATGGATCTTACAACGCCGTTACATAAGAATTATGTTCATGGATCTTACAACGCCGTTACATAAGAATTATGTTCATGGATCTTACAACGCCGTTACATAAGAATTATGTTCATGGATCTTACAACGCCGTTACATAAGAATTATGTTCATGGATCTTACAACGCCGTTACATAAGAATTATGTTCATGGATCTTACAACGCCGTTACGTAAGAATTATGTTGATGGATCTTACAACGCCGTTACATAAGAATTATGTTCATGGATCTTACAACGCCGTCACATAAGAATTATGTTCATGGATCTTACAACGCCGTCACATAAGAATTATGTTCATGGATCTTACAACGCCGTTACATAAGAATTATGTTCATGGATCTTACAACGCCGTTACATAAGAATTATGTTCATTGATCTTACAACGCCGTTACATAAGAATTATGTTCATGGATCTTACAACGCCGATACATAATAATTATGTTCATGGATCTTACAACGCCGATACATAAGAATTATGTTCATGGATCTTACAACGCCGTTACGTAAGAATTATGTTCATTGATCTTACAACGCCGTCACATAAGAATTATGTTCATGGATCTTACAACGCCGTCACATAAGAATTATGTTCATGGATCTTACAACGCCGTTACATAAGAATTATGTTCATGGATCTTACAACGCCGTTACATAAGAATTATGTTCATGGATCTTACAACGCCGTTACATAAGAATTATGTTCATGGATCTTACAACGCCGTTACATAAGAATTATGTTCATGGATCTTACAACGCCGTTACATAAGAATTATGTTCATGGATCTTACAACACCGTCACATAAGAATTATGTTCATGGATCTTACAACGCCGTTACATAAGAATTATGTTCATGGATCTTACAACGCCGTTACATAAGAATTAGGTTCATGGATCTTACAACGCCGTCACATAAGAATTATGTTCATGGATCTTACAACGCCGTCACATAAGAATTATGTTCATGGATCTTACAAAGCCGTTACATAAGAATTATGTTCATGGATCTTACAACGCCGTTACATAAGAATTATGTTCATGGATCTTACAACGCCGTTACATAAGAATTATGTTCATGGATCTTACAACGCCGTTACATAAGAATTATGTTCATTGATCTTACAACGCCGATACGTAAGAATTATGTTCATGGATCTTACAACGCCGTCACATAAGAATTATGTTCATGGATCTTACAACGCCGTCACATAAGAATTATGTTCATGGATCTTACAACGCCGATACATAAGAATTATGTCCATGGATCTTACAACGCCGTTACGTAAGAATTATGTTTATGGATCTTACAACGCCGTTACGTAAGAATTATGTTCATGGATCTTACAACGCCGATACATAAGAATTATGTTCATGGATCTTACAACGCCGTCACATAAGAATTATGTTCATGGATCTTACAACGCCGTTACATAAGAATTATGTTCATGGATCTTACAACGCCGTTACGTAAGAATTATGTTCATGGATCTTACAACGCCGATACATAAGAATTATGTTCATGGATCTTACAACGCCGTTACATAAGAATTATGTTCATGGATCTTACAACGCCGTTACATAAGAATTATGTTCATGGATCTTACAACGCCGTTACGTAAGAATTATGTTCATGGATCTTACAACGCCGTCACATAAGAATTATGTTCATGGATCTTACAACGCCGATACATAAGAATTATGTTCATGGATCTTACAACGCCGTTACGTAAGAATTATGTTCATGGATCTTACAACGCCGTCACATAAGAATTATGTTCATGGATCTTACAAAGCCGATACATAAGAATTATGTTCATGGATCTTACAACGCCGATACATAAGAATTATGTTCATGGATCTTACAACGCCGTCACATAAGAATTATGTTCATGGATCTTACAAAGCCGTTACATAAGAATTATGTTCATGGATCTTACAACGCCGTTACATAAGAATTATGTTCATGGATCTTACAACGCCGTTACATAAGAATTATGTTCATGGATCTTACAACGCCGTTACATAAGAATTATGTTCATTGATCTTACAACGCCGATACGTAAGAATTATGTTCATGGATCTTACAACGCCGTCACATAAGAATTATGTTCATGGATCTTACAACGCCGTCACATAAGAATTATGTTCATGGATCTTACAACGCCGATACATAAGAATTATGTCCATGGATCTTACAACGCCGTTACGTAAGAATTATGTTTATGGATCTTACAACGCCGTTACGTAAGAATTATGTTCATGGATCTTACAACGCCGATACATAAGAATTATGTTCATGGATCTTACAACGCCGTCACATAAGAATTATGTTCATGGATCTTACAACGCCGTTACATAAGAATTATGTTCATGGATCTTACAACGCCGTTACGTAAGAATTATGTTCATGGATCTTACAACGCCGATACATAAGAATTATGTTCATGGATCTTACAACGCCGTCACATAAGAATTATGTTCATGGATCTTACAACGCCGTTACATAAGAATTATGTTCATGGATCTTACAACGCCGTTACGTAAGAATTATGTTCATGGATCTTACAACGCCGTTACATAAGAATTATGTTCATGGATCTTACAACGGCGATACATAAGAATTATGTTCATGGATCTTACAACGGCGTTACGTAAGAATTATGTTCATGGATCTTACAACTCCGTCTCATAAGAATTATGTTCATGGATCTTACAACGCCGATACATAAGAATTATGTTCATGGATCTTACAACGCCGTTACATAAGAATTATGTTCATGGATCTTACAACGCCGATACATAAGAATTATGTTCATGGATCTTACAACGCCGTCACATAAGAATTATGTTCATGGATCTTACAACGCCGTTACATAAGAATTATGTTCATGGATCTTACAACGCCGTTACGTAAGAATTATGTTCATTGATCTTACAACGCCGTCACATAAGAATTATGTTCATGGATCTTACAACGCCGTCACATAAGAATTATGTTCATGGATCTTACAACGCCGTTACATAAGAATTATGTTCATGGATCTTACAACGCCGTTACATAAGAATTATGTTCATGGATCTTACAACGCCGTTACATAAGAATTATGTTCATGGATCTTACAACGCCGTTACATAAGAATTATGTTCATGGATCTTACAACGCCGTTACATAAGAATTATGTTCATGGATCTTACAACACCGTCACATAAGAATTATGTTCATGGATCTTACAACGCCGTTACATAAGAATTATGTTCATGGATCTTACAACGCCGTTACATAAGAATTAGGTTCATGGATCTTACAACGCCGTTACATAAGAATTATGTTCATGGATCTTACAACGCCGATACATAAGAATTATGTTCATGGATCTTACAACGCCGATACATAAGAATTATGTTCATGGATCTTACAACGCCGATACATAAGAATTATGTTCATGGATCTTACAACGCCGATACATAAGAATTATGTTCATGGATCTTACAACGCCGATACATAAGAATTATGTTCATGGATCTTACAACGCCGTCACATAAGAATTATGTTCATGGATCTTACAACACCGTCACATAAGAATTATGTTCATGGATCTTACAACGCCGTCACATAAGAATTATGTTCATGGATCTTACAACGCCGTTACATAAGAATTATGTTCATGGATCTTACAACGCCGTTACATAAGAATTATGTTCATGGATCTTACAACACCGTCACATAAGAATTATGTTCATGGATCTTACAACGCCGTTACATAAGAATTATGTTCATGGATCTTACAACGCCGTTACATAAGAATTATGTTCATGAATCTTACAACGCCGTCACATAAGAATTATGTTCATGGATCTTACAACGCCGTCACATAAGAATTATGTTCATGGATCTTACAAAGCCGTTACATAAGAATTATGTTCATGGATCTTACAACGCCGTTACATAAGAATTATGTTCATGGATCTTACAACGCCGTTACATAAGAATTATGTTCATGGATCTTACAACGCCGTTACATAAGAATTATGTTCATTGATCTTACAACGCCGATACGTAAGAATTATGTTCATGGATCTTACAACGCCGTCACATAAGAATTATGTTCATGGATCTTACAACGCCGTCACATAAGAATTATGTTCATGGATCTTACAACGCCGTTACGTAAGAATTATGTTCATGGATCTTACAACGCCTTTACGTAAGAATTATGTTCACGGATCTTACAACGCCGTTACGTAAGAATTATGTTCATGGATCTTACAACGCCGTCACATAAGAATTATGTTCATGGAACTTACAACGCCGTTACGTAAGAATTATGTTCATGGATCTTACAACGCCGTTACATAAGAATTATGTTCATGGATCTTACAACGCCGTTACGTAAGAATTATGTTTATGGATCTTACAACGCCGTTACGTAAGAATTATGTTCATGGATCTTACAACGCCGATACATAAGAATTATGTTCATGGATCTTACAACGCCGTCACATAAGAATTATGTTCATGGATCTTACAACGCCGTTACATAAGAATTATGTTCATGGATCTTACAACGCCGTTACGTAAGAATTATGTTCATGGATCTTACAACGCCGTTACATAAGAATTATGTTCATGGATCTTACAACGCCGATACATAAGAATTATGTTCATGGATCTTACAACGCCGTCACATAAGAATTATGTTCATGGATCCTACAACGCCGTCACATAAGAATTATGTTCATGGATCCTACAACGCCGTCACATAAGAATTATGTTCATGGATCTTACAACGCCGTTACATAAGAATTATGTTCATGGATCTGACAACGCCGATACATAAGAATTATGTTCATGGATCCTACAACGCCGTTACATAAGAATTATGTTCATGGATCTTACAACGCCGATACATAAGAATTATGTTCATGGATCCTACAACGCCGTCACATAAGAATTATGTTCATGGATCTTACAACGCCGTTACATAAGAATTATGTTCATGGATCTTACAACGCCGATACATAAGAATTATGTTCATGGATCTTACAACGCCGTTACATAAGAATTATGTTCTTGGATCTTACAACGCCGTTACATAAGAATTATGTTCATGGATATTACAACACCGATACATAAGAATTATGTTCATGGATCTTACAACGCCGTTACATAAGAATTATGTTCATGGATCTTACAACGCCGTCACATAAGAATTATGTTCATGGATCTTACAACGCCGATACATAAGAATTATGTTCATGGATCTTACAACGCCGTTACGTAAGAATTATGTTCATGGATCTTACAACACCGTCACATAAGAATTATGTTCATGGATCTTACAACGCCGTTACATAAGAATTATGTTCATGGATCTTACAACGCCGTTACATAAGAATTATGTTCATGAATCTTACAACGCCGTCACATAAGAATTATGTTCATGGATCTTACAACGCCGTCACATAAGAATTATGTTCATGGATCTTACAAAGCCGTTACATAAGAATTATGTTCATGGATCTTACAACGCCGTTACATAAGAATTATGTTCATGGATCTTACAACGCCGTTACATAAGAATTATGTTCATGGATCTTACAACGCCGTTACATAAGAATTATGTTCATTGATCTTACAACGCCGATACGTAAGAATTATGTTCATGGATCTTACAACGCCGTCACATAAGAATTATGTTCATTGATCTTACAACGCCGTCACATAAGAATTATGTTCATGGATCTTACAACGCCGTTACGTAAGAATTATGTTCATGGATCTTACAACGCCTTTACGTAAGAATTATGTTCACGGATCTTACAACGCCGTTACGTAAGAATTATGTTCATGGATCTTACAACGCCGTCACATAAGAATTATGTTCATGGAACTTACAACGCCGTTACGTAAGAATTATGTTCATGGATCTTACAACGCCGTTACATAAGAATTATGTTCATGGATCTTACAACGCCGTTACGTAAGAATTATGTTTATGGATCTTACAACGCCGTTACGTAAGAATTATGTTCATGGATCTTACAACGCCGATACATAAGAATTATGTTCATGGATCTTACAACGCCGTCACATAAGAATTATGTTCATGGATCTTACAACGCCGTTACATAAGAATTATGTTCATGGATCTTACAACGCCGTTACGTAAGAATTATGTTCATGGATCTTACAACGCCGATACATAAGAATTATGTTCATGGATCTTACAACGCCGTCACATAAGAATTATGTTCATGGATCTTACAACGCCGTTATATAAGAATTATGTTCATGGATCTTACAACGCCGTTACGTAAGAATTATGTTCATGAATCTTACAACGCCGATACATAAGAATTATGTTCATGGATCTTACAACGCCGTTACATAAGAATTATGTTCATGGATCTTACAACGCCGTTACATAAGAATTATGTTCATGGATCTTACAACGCCGATACATAATAATTATGTTCATGGATCTTACAACGCCGATACATAAGAATTATGTTCATGGATCTTACAACGCCGTTACGTAAGAATTATGTTCATTGATCTTACAACGCCGTCACATAAGAATTATGTTCATGGATCTTACAACGCCGTCACATAAGAATTATGTTCATGGATCTTACAACGCCGTTACATAAGAATTATGTTCATGGATCTTACAACGCCGTTACATAAGAATTATGTTCATGGATCTTACAACGCCGTTACATAAGAATTATGTTCATGGATCTTACAACGCCGTTACATAAGAATTATGTTCATGGATCTTACAACGCCGTTACATAAGAATTATGTTCATGGATCTTACAACACCGTCACATAAGAATTATGTTCATGGATCTTACAACGCCGTTACATAAGAATTATGTTCATGGATCTTACAACGCCGTTACATAAGAATTATGTTCATGGATCTTACAACGCCGTCACATAAGAATTATGTTCATGGATCTTACAACGCCGTCACATAAGAATTATGTTCATGGATCTTACAAAGCCGTTACATAAGAATTATGTTCATGGATCTTACAACGCCGTTACATAAGAATTATGTTCATGGATCTTACAACGCCGTTACATAAGAATTATGTTCATGGATCTTACAACGCCGTTACATAAGAATTATGTTCATTGATCTTACAACGCCGATACGTAAGAATTATGTTCATGGATCTTACAACGCCGTCACATAAGAATTATGTTCATGGATCTTACAACGCCGTCACATAAGAATTATGTTCATGGATCTTACAACGCCGATACATAAGAATTATGTCCATGGATCTTACAACGCCGTTACGTAAGAATTATGTTTATGGATCTTACAACGCCGTTACGTAAGAATTATGTTCATGGATCTTACAACGCCGTCACATAAGAATTATGTTCATGGATCTTACAACGCCGTTACGTAAGAATTATGTTCATGGATCTTAGAACGCCGTTACCTAAGAATTATGTTCATGGATCTTACAACGCCGTTACGTAAGAATTATGTTGATGGATCTTACAACGCCGTTACATAAGAATTATGTTCATGGATCTTACAACGCCGTCACATAAGAATTATGTTCATGGATCTTACAACGCCGTTACATAAGAATTATGTTCATGGATCTTACAACGCCGTTACGTAAGAATTATGTTCATGGATCTTACAACGCCGATACATAAGAATTATGTTCATGGATCTTACAACGCCGTCACATAAGAATTATGTTCATGGATCTTACAACGCCGTTACATAAGAATTATGTTCATGGATCTTACAACGCCGTTACGTAAGAATTATGTTCATGGATCTTACAACGCCGATACATAAGAATTATGTTCATGGATCTTACAACGCCGATACATAAGAATTATGTTCATGGATCTTACAACGCCGATACATAAGAATTATGTTCATGGATCTTACAACGCCGTCACATAAGAATTATGTTCATGGATCTTACAACGCCGATACATAAGAATTATGTTCATGGATCTTACAACACCGTTACATAAGAATTATGTTCATTGATCTTACAACGCCGTTACATAAGAATTATGTTCATGGATCTTACAACGCCGATACATAAGAATTATGTTCATGGATCTTACAACGCCGATACATAAGAATTATGTTCATGGATCTTACAACGCCGATACATAAGAATTATGTTCATGGATCTTACAACGCCGTCAGATAAGAATTATGTTCATGGATCTTACAACGCCTATACATAAGAATTATGTTCATGGATCTTACAACACCGTTACATAAGAATTATGTTCATTGATCTTACAACGCCGTTACATAAGAATTATGTTCATGGATCTTACAACGTCTTACAACGCCGTTACATAAGAATTATGTTTATGGATCTTACAACGCCGTTACATAAGAATTATGTTCATGGATCTTACAACGCCGTTACATAAGAATTATGTTCATGGATCTTACAACGCCGTTACGTAAGAATTATGTTTATGGATCTTACAACGCCGTTACGTAAGAATTATGTTCATGGATCTTACAACGCCGATACATAAGAATTATGTTCATGGATCTTACAACGCCGTCACATAAGAATTATGTTCATGGATCTTACAACGCCGATACATAAGAATTATGTTCATGGATCTTACAACGCCGATACATAAGAATTATGTTCATGGATCTTACAACGCCGATACATAAGAATTATGTTCATGGATCTTACAACGCCGATACATAAGAATTATGTTCATGGATCTTACAACGCCGTTACGTAAGAATTATGTTCATGGATCTTACAACTCCGTCACATAAGAATTATGTTCATGGATCTTACAACGCCGATACATAAGAATTATGTTCATGGATCTTACAACGCCGTTACATAAGAATTATGTTCATGGATCTTACAACGCCGTTACATAAGAATTATGTTCATGGATCTTACAACGCCGTTACATAAGAATTATGTTCATGGATCTTACAACGCCGATACATAAGAATTATGTTCATGGATCTTACAACGCCGTTACGTAAGAATTATGTTCATGGATCTTACAACTCCGTCTCATAAGAATTATGTTCATGGATCTTACAACGCCGATACATAAGAATTATGTTCATGGATCTTACAACGCCGTTACATAAGAATTATGTTCATGGATCTTACAACGCCGATACATAAGAATTATGTTCATGGATCTTACAACGCCGTCACATAAGAATTATGTTCATGGATCTTACAACGCCGTTACATCAGAATTATGTTCATGGATCTTACAACGCCGTTACATAAGAATTATGTTCATGGATCTTACAACGCCGTTACGTAAGAATTATGTTCATGGATCTTACAACGCCGTCACATAAGAATTATGTTCATGGATCTTACAACGCCGATACATAAGAATTATGTTCATGGATCTTACAACGCCGTTACGTAAGAATTATGTTCATGGATCTTACAACGCCGTCACATAAGAATTATGTTCATGGATCTTACAAAGCCGATACATAAGAATTATGTTCATGGATCTTACAACGCCGATACATAAGAATTATGTTCATGGATCTTACAACGCCGTTACATAAGAATTATGTTCATTGATCTTACAACGCCGATACATAAGAATTATGTTCATGGATCTTACAACGCCGTCACATAAGAATTATGTTCATGGATCTTACAACACCGTTACATAAGAATTATGTTCATGGATCTTACAACGCCGATACATAAGAATTATGTTCATGGATCTTACAACGCCGATACATAAGAATTATGTTCATGGATCTTACAACGCCGATACATAAGAATTATGTTCATGGATCTTACAACGCCGATACATAAGAATTATGTTCATGGATCTTACAACGCCGATACATAAGAATTATGTTCATGGATCTTACAACGCCGTCACATAAGAATTATGTTCATGGATCTTACAACACCGTCACATAAGAATTATGTTCATGGATCTTACAACGCCGTTACATAAGAATTATGTTCATGGATCTTACAACGCCGTCACATAAGAATTATGTTCATGGATCTTACAACGCCGTTACATAAGAATTATGTTCATGGATCTTACAACGCCGTTACATAAGAATTATGTTCATGGATCTTACAACACCGTCACATAAGAATTATGTTCATGGATCTTACAACGCCGTTACATAAGAATTATGTTCATGGATCTTACAACGCCGTTACATAAGAATTATGTTCATGGATCTTACAACGCCGTCACATAAGAATTATGTTCATGGATCTTACAACGCCGTCACATAAGAATTATGTTCATGAATCTTACAAAGCCGTTACATAAGAATTATGTTCATGGATCTTACAACGCCGTTACATAAGAATTATGTTCATGGATCTTACAACGCCGTTACATAAGAATTATGTTCATGGATCTTACAACGCCGTTACATAAGAATTGTGTTCATTGATCTTACAACGCCGATACGTAAGAATTATGTTCATGGATCTTACAACGCCGTCACATAAGAATTATGTTCATGGATCTTACAACGCCGTCACATAAGAATTATGTTCATGGATCTTACAACGCCGATACATAAGAATTATGTCCATGGATCTTACAACGCCGTTACGTAAGAATTATGTTTATGGATCTTACAACGCCGTCACATAAGTATTATGTCCATGGATCTTACAACGCCGTTACATAAGAATTATGTTCATGGATCTTACAACGCCGATACATAAGAATTATGTTCATGGATCTTACAACGCCGATACATAATAATTATGTTCATGGATCTTACAACGCCGATACATAAGAATTATGTTCATGGATCTTACAACGCCGATACATAAGAATTATGTTCATGGATCTTACAACGCCGATACATAAGAATTATGTTCATGGATCTTACAACGCCGATACATAAGAATTATGTTCATGGATCTTACAACGCCGATACATAAGAATTATGTTCATGGATCTTACAACGCCGATACATAAGAATTATGTTCATGGATCTTACAACGCCGTTACATAAGAATTATGTTCATGGATCTTACAACGCCGATACATAAGAATTATGTTCATGGATCTTACAACGCCGTTACGTAAGAATTATGTTCATGGATCTTACAACGCCGTCACATAAGAATTATGTTCATGGATCTTACAACGCCGTTACATAAGAATTATGTTCATGGATCTTACAACGCCGTCACATAAGAATTATGTTCATGGATCTTACAACGCCGTCACAAAAGAATTATGTTCATGGATCTTACAACGCCGTCACATAAGAATTATGTTCATGGATCTTACAAAGCCGTTACATAAGAATTATGTTCATGGATCTTACAACGCCGATACATAAGAATTATGTTCATGGATCTTACAACGCCGTTACATAAGAATTATGTTCATTGATCTTACAACGCCGTTACATAAGAATTATGTTCATGGATCTGACAACGCCGATACATAAGAATTATGTTCATGGATCTTACAACGCCGTTACATAAGAATTATGTTCATGGATCTTACAACGCCGTTACGTAAGAATTATGTTCATGGATCTTACAACGCCGATACATAAGAATTATGTTCATGGATCTTACAACGCCGTTACGTAAGAATTATGTTCATGGATCTTACAACGCCGATACATAAGAATTATGTTCATGGATCTTACAACGCCGTCACATAAGAATTATGTTCATGGATCTTACAACGCCGTCACATAAGAATTATGTTCATGGATCTTACAACGCCGTTACATAAGAATTATGTTCATGGATCTGACAACGCCGATACATAAGAATTATGTTCATGGATCTTACAACGCCGTTACATAAGAATTATGTTCATGGATCTTACAACGCCGTTACATAAGAATTATGTTCATGGATCTTACAACGCCGATACATAAGAATTATGTTCATGGATCTTACAACGCCGTTACATAAGAATTATGTTCATGGATCTTACAACGCCGTCACATAAGAATTATGTTCATGGATCTTACAACGCCGTTACGTAAGAATTATGTTCATGGATCTTACAACGCCGTTACCTAAGAATTATGTTCATGGATCTTACAACGCCGTTACGTAAGAATTATGTTGATGGATCTTACAACGCCGTTACATAAGAATTATGTTCATGGATCTTACAACGCCGTCACATAAGAATTATGTTCATGGATCTTACAACGCCGTCACATAAGAATTATGTTCATGGATCTTACAACGCCGTTACATAAGAATTATGTTCATGGATCTTACAACGCCGTTACATAAGAATTATGTTCATTGATCTTACAACGCCGTTACATAAGAATTATGTTCATGGATCTTACAACGCCGATACATAATAATTATGTTCATGGATCTTACAACGCCGATACATAAGAATTATGTTCATGGATCTTACAACGCCGTTACGTAAGAATTATGTTCATTGATCTTACAACGCCGTCACATAAGAATTATGTTCATGGATCTTACAACGCCGTCACATAAGAATTATGTTCATGGATCTTACAACGCCGTTACATAAGAATTATGTTCATGGATCTTACAACGCCGTTACATAAGAATTATGTTCATGGATCTTACAACGCCGTTACATAAGAATTATGTTCATGGATCTTACAACGCCGTTACATAAGAATTATGTTCATGGATCTTACAACGCCGTTACATAAGAATTATGTTCATGGATCTTACAACGCCGTTACATAAGAATTATGTTCATTGATCTTACAACGCCGTTACATAAGAATTATGTCCATGGATCTTACAACGCCGATACATAATAATTATGTTCATGGATCTTACAACGCCGATACATAAGAATTATGTTCATGGATCTTACAACGCCGTCACATAAGAATTATGTTCATGGATCTTACAACGCCGTTACATAAGAATTATGTTCATGGATCTTACAACGCCGATACATAAGAATTATGTTCATGGATCTTACAACGCCGATACATAAGAATTATGTTCATGGATCTTACAACGCCGTTACATAAGAATTATGTTCATGGATCTTACAACGCCGTCACATAAGAATTATGTTCATGGATCTTACAACGCCGTCACATAAGAATTATGTTCATGGATCTTACAACGCCGTTGCATAAGAATTATGTTCATGGATCTTACAACGCCGTTACATAAGAATTATGTTCATGGATCTTACAACGCCGTTACATAAGAATTATGTTCATGGATCTTACAACGCCGTTACATAAGAATTATGTTCATTGATCTTACAACGCCGTTACATAAGAATTATGTTCATGGATCTTACAACGCCGATACATAATAATTATGTTCATGGATCTTACAACGCCGATACATAAGAATTATGTTCATGGATCTTACAACGCCGTTACGTAAGAATTATGTTCATTGATCTTACAACGCCGTCACATAAGAATTATGTTCATGGATCTTACAACGCCGTCACATAAGAATTATGTTCATGGATCTTACAACGCCGTTACATAAGAATTATGTTCATGGATCTTACAACGCCGTTACATAAGAATTATGTTCATGGATCTTACAACGCCGTCACATAAGAATTATGTTCATGGATCTTACAACGCCGTTACATAAGAATTATGTTCATGGATCTTACAACGCCGTTACATAAGAATTATGTTCATTGATCTTACAACGCCGTCACATAAGAATTATGTTCATGGATCTTACAACGCCGTCACATAAGAATTATGTTCATGGATCTTACAACGCCGTTACATAAGAATTATGTTCATGGATCTTACAACGCCGTTACATAAGAATTATGTTCATGGATCTTACAACATTGACCCACAGAATGTTGTTCACGAATCTTACCACATTGTCACATAAGTTCTGGAACGCGACGGGAACGCGTTCCGGAACGCGTTCTGAACGAGAACGCAGCGTTAGGTTACTTCTGAGTAGTAAACGGGGACAGGACTAATCACATAGCTGAACACCACGTACAAACAAAACACGATATTGACTGGGACTCGGCTGAATGTATCGCCTTTAACACAAACTACAAACAGCGACTTACATTAGAAAGTTGGTATACCATCTTGGAACTTAACAGATCACAACAATTACCAACACCATACAAAAGACTTCTTCGCACGCACCAACGAACAATAGACCTACAGACAAACATTACACCCAAGCTTGACGCATGACGCAAGACCCACTAACATTGATTATGACACAAACAACCGATGACGTAATGAACCAGACGTATATATATATATATATATATATATATATATATATATATATATATATATATATATATATATATATATATATATATATATATATATATATATATATATATATATATATATATATATATATATATATATATATATATATATATATATATATATATATATATATATATATATATATATATATATATATATATATATATATATATATATATATATATATATATATATGTATATATATATATATATATATATATGTATATATATATATATATATATATATATATATATATATATATATATATATATATATATATATATATATATATATATATATATATATATATATATATATATATATATATATATATATATATATATATATATATATATATATCTATCAACGTCAGTCACCAACAATAGTCTTTCTCAAGACTACAACAACCTGGACGATCAACTTCACACATCTAGAGTGTTAACGTTGAAAATAAACCTGCGCTCACACTGTTTGCGTTCGTTATCATCGAAACATTTTTTGATTATGTGATAGACATATCATCTATGGAGCTGTGACCTACTGAATTAAAATGCTCAGCGATTGGGTAATCACTAAGGTTACGTCTGACTGAACTAAAATGTTCTCGAAAACGATCCCCTAATTTTCGTTTAGTTTCACTAATAATATAAAAAAGAGAGCATTGTTTACAAATTATACAATAAACTAAATTAGTAGCGGTACAGTCAAAATGTCCTTTAATTAGAAAAGAGTAAGATGTGTTGCGTAATTTATTTAAAGGTCTCGTGACATATTGACATGTCTTGCAACGAGATCTATTGCAATGATAAGTACCTGGATCATCGCAAGTTTTGGTATGGTTGCATCTGATAGATCTGTGAAAAAGCAGGTCTTTTAAATTTGGGTCTCGTCTAAAGGCATTAACCGGTTTACCCTTTCTAGAATGCTGTTCATGGATCTTACAACATCGTCACATTAGAATGCTGTTCATGGATATCATAACACTGTAACATAAGAACGCTGTTACATGGATCCTGCAACACTGATCCCTGAACCCTAGAATAGTGTTCATGGATACTACGACACTGACTCCTAGAATGCTGTTCATGGATAGTACGACACTGACTCCTAGAATGCTGTTCATGCTCGGAAACGTTCAGAGTTCTTATTTGTTATCAACAGTTAATAAAATTATTAATATAATTGTTGTAAGATTGTTATTAAATACATACCTATACGTGTACTGCTTACGCACATTAAGCTTACATTATTGTTAAGAAGTATACAAAGTGCATGGTCAAGTACTTACTGACAGCATCAATGAATTTGCTGTACGTTTCAAATGTCACAACAGGCAATGGCAACATCCTAAAGTAGAGTTTAAGAGTGCCAGCGATTATGTTGATGTCGTCGAACCTTGAAGGACTTACATCAACCACGTCTCCTAAAAATAATGATTGAAGGTGAATATTTTGTAGCAAACAAACACACAGCATATATATATATATATATATATATATATATAACGTTATTCCAATCCTCTCGTACGATTAAAAACAACTGTTTTGAATGTTGCTATAATAACGTTAAATTAAAGTCTTACTTTTCTGCAGCCAAGTGCAACGTTTATAAAAATGGGAGGGGGCTTGCCGTCAGAGGAATGCACACAGAACGATTAAGTGAACTCTTACTACGTTCCAAACTTGGTCCAACTCCAATTTAGTTAAACAACTGTAAAGGTATAATACCTTTATCAAATAAATTTTTCAGCATTTCAATATCATCTGCAAATCCAGATACCCTGTAGATTCCTTCGACATTCAATCCTAAAAACAAACAAATTGCATTTTGGGGAAAGTACATAAAAGTACATTTAAGTGTCAGGAACTGGTTGACACATTTGGGCAGTCTGAACCATGATATAGGCATCTTCATTTCTGTACAAGTGAATGAATGCAGGTAATTTAAACTGTTTTACTATATTTTGTAATTTTTCAAAAGGGGGATCCGGTGAGTTTTACTCTATATATATTGAAATTCAATATTAGACAATTTCACTCGATTATCAAAAATTATAATAAGAAATATTTGTTTCAGTTTTTAAATGTTCAATATACATTTAGAACATATTGAGCAGAACAAATTATTTAAAACGTTATTATGCCAACTGAAATAGACTATAAAACAACGAACATTTCAGCTAAAAAGTGGTCACTTCCACGCGCGGCTAAATACCACGTGACTTGTTGGTATGACTTGATATGACATGATAGTGAAGAAAGCATCTAAGCGCTTATATCATCTGACCTCCTCCCGGTCTTCTTCGCACTGGTGCGGTCCGTTCTTGAATACGCATGCGTCGCTTGGCATACGAGTCTCCTAAACTATCTTTCCGTTAAGATTGAACTTGTCCAGAAGCGTGCCCTACGTATATTATATCCAGGATGCCCTTCAGATCGCTCAATGCCCCCGTCTAGACATTAGGAGACAAGATCTGTGTTTGAAGTCCTTCAAAAAGATAAGCGATCCTAGTAGCCGATTGCACCACCTGCTGCCTCCGACCCGTGTAGCTGCTCACGGACGTGCCCTGCGCAATAAGGACTGTGTTTCTCTTCCAAAGTGTCGGACTGATCGATATAAACGTAATTTTATCCCCGCCATGTCTTATTACGCAATGTCGAAGCGATAGTTTTACCTTGTATATATATTAATAACTTTTGTAAACGGCGATATATTGTATTCTTTATATCATCTTATATTCTTCTACATAGTCTTTTATTAGTTGCTTGTCATTGTACAATGTACACATATCATAATTCATTTCATTTTGTAAATGCGAAGATACGTTAATAAACCTTGATGATGATGATGATGATGATGATGATGATGATGATGATGATGATGATGATGATGATTATTATTATATGACTTCAATGTGTTTGCAAGTCGTGTAAAGATAGCAGAAATTAGTGAGAAAGCTACAAAAACACGGTGGAAGATATTGCGTTGCTGGCACTGCTAATAACACTAGTCGCCGAATCGCTTGACATTTTTTATAAAACGCGCTCTCTAATTATCAAACGCCTTGACGTCATCAGTACAAGTTCGAGCTAAATTCGGATCCAGTCTCTATAACAGACTTTTTTAATAAACTGGATTTGGAGGCTTAGAAACGTCTTAAAACGTTTTTAGAAAATAACAAATATGAATAAAGAAATACCTAATTGTTAACGTGTTTGGATGGAAATTCTCCACCCTGCACATGACGTCAGAGACCATCTCATTTACATATCAAACAAACTGAAATATTTCAAAAACGAAGTAAAATACGGAAAAATTGTAAAAGTGTTATTCTGTCACTTTACGAGTTCTTTCATATTAGACAAACTTAATTTTTGTTGCCGAAAACCAATAATTATATTTGTATTTTTTAAGTTTTTATTTTTATTTCTTTACGATTCGACTGTTTCTTACGACAACATGGAGAGAAAATATTATGTACAGCACCAACAGACAGTTTGTAAAGGTCAGGAAAAGCTTCAGTCAGCAAGAGAAGAAAAAGTTCGATGGAAACTCGCCAAGTTTTGAACAGCGATTTTAACGTTCATTTAAAACCTTTTAAAAGGTCAGTAAGACGCTTTATCTAGAAGTGTATTCGAAATAAGCAAGAATAGCGGTCTTACTTTGTCAATGTCTTATATTGTTCCAGAGATATTAAAATTTTTAAAAGATGCACATGAGATACCTGATGACGACATCTACTCGCTCAAATTCTAAAAATGAGGAATATCTGATAGTGCGATTTCCTATAAATTAAGGAGTAGATGACGTCATAAGCATTTGCATCTTTCAAAAACTTGAATACCTCTGGAACAACATAAGATATTGACAAAGTAAGAACGCCATTCTTCCCCATGTTTTGAGTACTAATAGATAAAATAAAATTTAATATGTAGAGAGTGTGTCATTTTCCGTATTTGACGTCATACAAACGTCTCCAGCAATAAACGAAATTGAAAAGAATTCAAAAGGCTGAGTTTGACACCAGGTGCAGAAAATCACGGACTCTTTACTTATTAAAAGGGTCTGTATATAGTCATGCTTATTTTGACGCGCATGCTAAATGTAAATTTTTCAACATTGCACGGGTTTATATTTCTCAAAACTCCGTACGAATTAGTCATATAATACATATCTTATTGAATGGCTTAATACAGGCGGGTATTTTATTTGTCTCATTTTTTCCTCCCTTAAACATATTCACGAAAATATCAACAAAATATACGAACATTATTCAACAAAATATATGAACGAACATGTCTATCATAACCTAAAGCAGGAATCTATTTATTCTCTTTAAAGTATAATTGTTTGGGATATACGTGAAAAGGTGGAGAGATAAATACCTCTTTTTTCAACCTCTTCTACACATTGCTCAACAATTTGAGGGACTTTGGTATTATGAACTTTTACAAGTGCCGTTAAGTCCACTCCAAATACTGAAAATAAATTGTTTTATTTTTTTATTAATCGTAAGAATATGGGTATTCCTGCCATTTCATGATTGATATATATATATATATATATATATATATATATATATATATAATATAATATATATAATATATATAATATATATAATATATATAATACAATATTGTAGTACAATATATACTATATATATATAGTACAATATCTACAGACACGTGTTTCGCTGTTCCACAGCTCATCAGTGTAGCTTGGCACAACCCAGACACGGGCATGACAACTCATTATACACAAGCGATTGCCGATGACAACCGCTTGTTGGACAATCAGCGGTCATGCGCACATCCAGAGAGCGTGAAGCGGTATAGGGCCAGAGTGCTCAAACTACCACAAGGGCAGTGGGCGTTGCATTATCGCCAAAGGACACCCACACCAACCCCACATAGTGCTCAACAACACCGACGTAAAGGAGCGTAATAGTACAATATCTACAGACACGTGTTTCGCTGTTCCACAGCTCATCAGTGTAGCTCATCAATAATCAATAATCAGCTCATCAGCTCAATATATATATATATATAATTAGAATAATTAGAATAATTGTTTTAGTATAAATACACAGGTGATCTTTTTGGAATAGTATTTTCTTTAAAATTGGTTATTTCCTCATCTGTCACACTTACAAATAGGCTGGCAGCATTTTGCCTAAACGCTGTAGGTGATTATCGTGAAGTAGCTTGACCAATCATCGTGCGCGATTTTCTATAATCACCTGTGTATTTATACTAAATATATATATTATGATAAAAATGGTTTATTTACAGTTAAAACATTTACTCGAGTTTCACGCTCACGGAGTAAGAGAGATAAAACGATACAAGTTTACTTACATCTTTCTCATTTCATTTCGTTACAAGAAAACAATTATATTTAAACGCCTGGCTCAATATTCCTGGCACAAAATGTTTCGCGCGCTTTTCCGTAAGCGCAGTTTCCTGATTGGCTCCTCCTGATTCTCTTGTTTTTTTTCGCATGTGCAGAGTGTGTGCGCAATTTTGATAGGACGTATCGCATTTCCACATGTGGAAATATAGATTTTGACAACCAGGCTTTACGCAACAACATTGTTGTGATACATGACAGTGGTGGGGGGCTCACTGGCCGAGGGGGGGCCATCAGCCAATCCAGCAAACTGTTTATTTTTATTAATGATGCTATTATTAATAATATTTTCTTAAAAATAATGGATACACTACAAAAAAAGTGATTTGTGGTCTTTAGATTTTACTTAAAAGTGCTCTCAAAATGCAGGAAATGCCATTTCAGTGACCCTAAATTCAAAAATTTTTCGGCGGAGAACCGGGTGGGGCCCCCACATTTTTTCACACACCGGGGCACCCACGAAGTGCCGCTCCACTCTAAAGTTGAAGATGATTTTTATTCAACTATTACATGGCTTTTATTCTTTTTAGCCGCATTTCGGAGACCTCCAGCAAATATTTTTCTTGACAGACCTCCCATTAGGGACTTTAAGATCTACGACGCGGCAACCTCGACGACGCGATCTTCAAAACAAAGAAATCTTTATGCGAAACAAAGAGAATGAATAATTTGTAGTCCCTGGAAGAGTACTCTCAACACCGTCCTCGTTCTGTTTACAACGTAACTCTGAGCATTTTCACGTCTTCTGGACGACGTGAACTCGCTTAGAGACGTGAGCTGTTCCTTAATGTTAACTTCAGCTCAAACACTACAATCGTTCTAGCAGAACTGGAGCGTTTTAGAGGTCATAAAACAAGCTTCAAACATCAGATACGGTAGTTAATTTACGATGGCTTCTTTCAAATGCTTAAATTCACATGATTGCTTGTTAACGTATTGAGGACCGCGTAGTCAAGGTTGCCGCGTCGTAGATCTTAAAGTCCCTAATGTAGAAATCTAAAACCTTTACTCGGGGGTCGGGCATTAGGTAATACAATAATATGAGCCTCGTTCCCTTTGGGCAGCACCAAAAGGCAGTGGCCCATAACATTGCTACAAAACGTGTTGTTGTTCGAGTGTGATTCGATCATGAAGGAGAGCCTTACGTCCACAGCCTACAGTAGACAAATTTAGCAGAGTGATAATGCCTAGGAGGTAAAGGGCTGACACCTGCCTTGTAAATAGTATTTATATAATAATTTGATATTATTGTTTTCATGTTTCGAGCGGGGACTGCGGGGAATTAGCAGGATTTTTGAAAATAATGTCAAATGCCCGGGGGTTGGGATGGGCACGCTTCGATTTGACTGATACATTACAGCCAAAATGCAAAATTAAAATCCTCCCAACACTCAAAACTAACAAGCCCAGATCATGCGAAACTACATCAACAAAGACATACCTCGTTTTACGAGCTTTTTGTCGGGAGTGCAATTTTTCCCTTTAAGCCTCACAATGCATTGCTTGTGGGCATTATATCCACAATCTAAAAAAATGGTATAAAAAGAAACAATCGTTTTTATTTGCTATAATGATAATAATAATAATAATAATAATAATAATAATAATAATAATAATAATAATAATAATAATAATAATAATAATAATAATAATAATAATAATAATAATAATAATAATATATAATGTAAACTTCATTCTATTGATAATTACAATGATAAACCTCACTTTTACAGGTAGTTTACTAATGTCTACTTGAACTGATTTTATATGATAATAAAAGATTTGATGTTCATTAGTTCTGGGTTATTCCATTCATTGTCACGTTTACAGAAAACATAATAATAATAATAATAATAATAAAAATAAACATAAACGTAATAATAATAAAAATAATAATAAGACAATTATAAGGAAAGTGTTAAGTGGAATAGTACAGTCGGAGTAAGACTCGGTTAACGTCCCAACAATTATTGGTGGGAATGAGTCATTGGCCAGCCTTTTGCTCATGGTTATACATGCTATAAAATAATAATAATAATAATAATAATAATAATAATATCGAGGCTAAAATTGACAAGACTCGCTGTGTCGCTGGTGTGGAAGGAAAGACGAAACAGCTAACCATCTGTTGAGAGAATGCTCCAAGCTGGTACAAACAGAGTACAAACGCAGACATGACGGAGTCGCAAAAGTCCTGCATTGGGACATATGCAAACAGTACGGATTAGAACATGAAGAGAAAGTGATGGAAAGTGATGACATTAAGATCTTGTGGGACTTCTCTATTCAAACCGACAAAAGGATTGATCATAATCGACCTGATATTGTGGTCATACGAAAGAAGGATCGAAGCTGCCAATTAATAGACGCGGCATGCCCAGGAGACAGTAGGGTGGTAGAGAAGAAGTAAGAAAAGGTAAACAAGTACGTGTACCTGGCGATTGAAATGAAGCTGTGGAAGTAAAAGGAGGTTAAGATCGTGCCTATTATGATAGGTGCATTAGGAACTGTCTCCGTTAACCTGAAGGGGTATTTGAAAAACATAAATGTGTCGACAGGAGTGGATGTGATTCAGAAGACAGTGTTACTGGGATCAGCCCGAATCCTCAGAAGAACCCTCATGATCTAAGGCAGCTGGTTGCTGCCTGACGGAGGAGTTTCCAGTGTCTATTTACACTGTGATTATATGACAAAATAATAATAATAATAATAATATTTCATTGTTATATTACGCAGTTTCCATATTAATATCATCAAATGCGCATTACAAATCTTCCCTACTTGCAGCCGGTGGATGAATTGCGAACGACGCAGATCAAACGTGTCCGAGTCGAAGGCATATTAAGGAAAAGGTTAGATGGGATGACGGCTTCGGTTAACCTTCGGAAGACCGTGTAAAGGGTTAGGGTTATTTAGGGTTAGGGTTATTTAGGGTTAGGATTGGTTACGGTTAGCGTTAGGGTTGCACTGTTTGCCTCGGAAAAGGTCCCATAGAGTCATCTCATGTAACCTCTTCCGCATATTATAGTGTATATAAACCGTCCACAGTTTTTAGTTATTTGTATAGAGGATGCTCAAAGAGCTGGTAAGTTATTTTACAGTTTTTTATTTAGTCCGTTAATTCCTGAGATATTTGCTTCCAAAAAGCCCAATTTTGGACTCCACGCCAGAAATTGGCGAGAATGTTTTCAATGCTTTAGGGCCTGGGAACCAGAAACCGACGCCGCTCGCTCACTGTTCTCTGATTACCAAAAACTGCGTCCTATCAGTTCAAGCATGTGTGTTTTTGGTAGTAATGCCGGATATAGTTTTTGGTAACTCTGTGTCAAAACGCTTATGTATTCCTTGTTGTGTGAAATCTAATCGTTCCTGACTCCCAGGCCCCTCTTAAGAATAACGGCGCGCGGCTTTTTCATTCAATTGGCTATGTTTAGATAGATATATTTAGGAAAATAACGGACCAAATCGAATACTGTAAAATAACTTATCAGCTCTTTTCGCATCCTCTATACAGTGGAGATTTTATATGCACTTTAAAGGCGCTCCAGGCAGCCGCCATACGACCCATGTCTGACTACGTGGCACAGCTAAGATCTTAAGTGTTGATTTATAGTAAAAAGGAAAAATCCTCATAAAAACATCATCGCGAGTATACCTTGACATTTGTGTCCCTGTTGCTTTAAGCCCCACATAAAGTTCTTGCAAAAATCACACCAGTAGAAGCCTTTATATGTATGAACCTTAAATTCCAAAGCAGCATTAAGTATTAAATTAGCACAACCTAGATAAATTCTGAAACTATAAACATCTTTGGCACTTTCTGATAGAAATTTCTTAATATTATCATCAATTAAAGTTTCATCTTGATGCCTTTTTCTTCTGCTAAAGTTGGTTTACTATTCACAGGAAGTGACGTCAACCCAGGAACACGCAAACAGTTTGCGTAGTGATTCAACAGTGAAAGTTTGTGTCGGAGACTATATGTATAATTTAATTAGTAACAGCCAATGGGATGCTCCGTAGATATGGGGTGATCGTCACGCGAAGTGATTGACACTGAGACAGTGAATAACACTGAGATGGTGATTGAGACGAGGATTGTGAGTTGAGATTCAATAAATTCTTCCATTTGTTATTTCGAGTGAATATTATTGCGGACGAATTAATGGAACTTATTAAAGAGATGGTAACAATTGAACTGTTGTGGTCTAGTGGTTACCACACATGTCTATGAGCTGGCAGACACAGGTTCAAATCCTGGGTCGGACCACCACTCAGGGACTTAATAATTGAGGAGAAAATAAATAATTGAGGAGAAAGCGCTGTCTTTGCAATAATATCAGCAAATGGTACTGAAGACTTTTGGGTCTTCTCGGATAACGACCTTAAATCGTAGGCCCTCGGAACCCCTATAATTCGGCTTCTAGCCTGTTGGGGTATTCCGTTCACCTAAAAGAGTGATAAATCTAATAAACTAAACTAAACTAAACTAAACTAGATGGTAGATAAAACTGGAATCGAGCCTGTTGTGAAGTTAACTTTTCGAGGTAAGTGGATAGAGCGAAGAGTATTTTGAAAGAAATTAGGTATGGAAAACAATCTGAAATAATTAAAGCGTACACTAAGCAGATCTTTGATCTTCCCACGATTCCGAATACGAACATAAAACGAATTCACTGATAAACTAACCTACATGTATGCTATACAGTCGATGGAAACGACGATGGTGGCGACCCATTTTGTAAAGTTAAGAAACCCAATTGACCAAACTGCGAATGAGAAGGGGAACGAGCATGAGCGAATCGGTTATTTAGGTCCAAAATACAAGATACCAAACCGAGAGAGTGTGTCTACTGTGATGATGCATCCCACAAACCAAATGAATGCCCAAACATGATATTCACTGCAAATATTGCAGAAAAATGTTTTAATTGCACCGGAAGTAACGATCGAGCAGAGAGTGCCCAAGCAAAGCCAAGTGCCAGAAGTGTAATCGACACCACCATACTTACGAAAAGAACGATACCAAAGGCAGAAAGGAATCGGAATTGGTGGATCAAAAGAGCACAATGCAACCCTGTGAACACTGACCAATTTCAGAAAGATAAAATTCAACTTGCCCAACTCAAGTTGCACTTCCACTCGATTGAATTCTTGGCCAGGTAATTGACTCTCTCATCCTTGTTAATCTTCTTCAGCTATTCAGCAGCACCCTTGAAGGTAGTTCCATTGTCTGAGTCCTTCAATCTGCCTCTTCTAAAGACAAACTGTTTCAGACATCTCAGGAACTCTTTGGGTTCCAGGGTATATAGGAGCTGTAGACACAGTCCGCGCGTAAAGCTGCAGGCAAATAGGGCTAAGTACGCCTTCTTATCGGTTTTCGCTCTAGCTTGATACTCGATGGTCCCAGAAAATCAACTCTTACTACTTAGTATAGCGACTCCCCTTCTTCTCACCAGTTTCATCAACGTCGGAGTCCAGCACTGTAGGTCTCGCGTAACATTGCCATTGTAAGGGTTACTCTCCCGTGAAGCGTGTCGATATGGGCTTTACGTAGTCCTTCTGTGAAGGGTGCTGCTGTGTCTGGTAGGTAATCTGGATATCGCCCAAAGATCTTACCTCTGCATTCCAGGATTCCCTCCTCATTTTCTTCAAGGTACCCTGATGGGGAGTCGTTCTGAAAGGCTAATCGGAATATTCGCATTCTACAAGACGATTGGGAGTGACACCTAAAAGTGGTATGAACTAACCGAAGCTGTAATGGACGTGGAGGATGCGATCAACGGCCGACCGTTGGGTTACGTAGAAGACGATGTTCAAATGCCACTGTTTTCTCCTAACGTCATATGTTCCTTCAGTCGAATCAAATACTCGAGTTGGGAGTTTATCATATCGAAGAACCAGAACTGCGTAAACAAGACCAAGGATGTAATGTGGTCAAAATGGAGCAAGGAGTACATAAAGAGTCTCAGAGAAAGGCACCCATTGCAAGAAAACAAAGAAACCCACCATCAAGATATCCGAGAGGTAGTCATTATCAAAGAAGATGAAAAAACCCCGAAACCAATGGCAACTAGGGAAAATAGTGGAGTTAATTCATTGTAGCATGTCAGAGAATGGGCCTATATAAGTATAATTTAATTAGTAACAGCCAATAGGATGCTCCGTGAAAATAGGGTGATCGTCACGTGAAGTAATTGACACTGAGACTGTGAATAACACTGAGATTTCACTATATTGAATCACTATGCAAACTGTTTGCGTCGCCATGCAGGGTTAACTGACGTGACTTCCTGTAAATAGTAAACCAACTTTAGCAGGGGAAGGCATCAAGATAAAACTTTAGATCAGAAAGTCTATCAGAAAGTGCCAAAGATTATAAATATATAAAAAGCTCACACATGGGATAGGCACGGGTATTTACCGTGCAAGCCTGCGCTTCGACAAAAAGCATGCAAACTTGTACACAGTCCATCAAAGGTAACTGCGTGAGCCTCATAACACCGCATATATCAAATTACCGAAACAAGGGATGCAGGTCTAATGCGTACTCTGATACATTTATTACTGTGGTGCCCGAGTTGAAATCTGTCATTCCTATTTTTTGTGCAACAAAATTCCCTAAATCGATTAATCCTCCATGGGTGAACTTTATGATTGGACGATAGATAATACTTTAAGATTTTAACCAATCAGATTATGCCGTTGCCAAGCATCGAAACATCCGTAAACCATACCGAGTTGATGAGCAGACAGCAGTTTAGCCGACACCGGCTTTGTTGGTATTAGGGTTAGTTGTAGGGTTAGTGTTACTGTTAGTATTAGGGTTAGTATTAGGGTTAGTATTATGGGTTAGTGTTAGTGTTAGGGTTATGCTTAGTATTAGGGTTAGTATCACCGTTTAATATGTTAGCCTGTATATAATTAACTTCGCTTTTTGTTCCGAGTAGACTGCAGCCCGTATAAGAATCACATGACGACTGTAGAACGACGACGGAGTTGAGATTAATCTTGGGACAAAATTATTATTCATTCTCTTTGTTTCAAGAATTCTAAGCAGTTAAAACTCTTACTATAAACAAACATATCTCGACATTTAATCAGACATACATATAGTGAGCAGTTACCTTAAAATTATGTCCTTTAGTATACGCTGAAGCATTCACGCTCGGCCTTTTGTCAAAGCTCATTCGTCGCCCTTCTTCCTACATAAAAAGTCCAATAATAAATTTAAAAAATATTTTGGAGGATTTACATAATTAGAATGATTAGAATATGTTCTTTACCGCTCCTTTCTTCTCATCGTGAACAGACACCATGCTCGGTGATACCTCTGAAGTACGTTCGGATAGAGCTGGGACATTCGAAGGTATATCTAGCATCATCGTATCGATGTAATCCTTTGCGTTTAATTCAATATGCATGGCAATAAGACCATCCTCTACCAGATCATTCAGCGTTTCAAATCTCTTCTCAGCTGTCGTATATAAATGAAAAATGTTCTTCGTGTTACTAGATGCAGAGTTTCTATTATGTTTCAGTGTATATATCTTACCAACATAATGCATTCCATCGTAGTAAAGTCGAAAGTTCTTGGTTTGGTTACCAAATCTAAAACACATCGTGTTGTAAAAAGAAAGTGAAAACATTACTTGGGAAGGAATGTAAATAACTTTAGCAAACTCAAAAATAATATGGTAATTCCTTGAATGTTTGCATTTGTGATTGCGACATATAGTATAATCTCAATAATAATTTTAATTGCTTTTTTTGTTTACTGCTGAGTTTCCGACGTATTAACTGAGACCTTCATCATAGTGAATTGTTTGCTATTCAAGCTTTAACGCAAACTCAGAAAAAAGTATATGAATCGAACCCGTAACCTTCTGATCTCCGGCTCTCTACCAGAATTCAGATGGAAGAGCGAAAGCTACGTTGTGTATCGGTAAATCTTTTATCAGATTAAGTATTATCTCCAGTTATTTCGTAAGCGACCGGTCATTAAATAAGGAGAAAGGGAGGATGAAGGAGAAAGTGTGTGTGTGTGTGTGGGGGGGGGGGAGGGGTGTCCTGACTTATTTCTGTATTGTGACATATGAAAACAGCTCTTCATCGTCTAAGTGGTTGCACAAGTAAACAGACTTGACAATTTTTCGATTAACAAGGTCGATTTGACTTATTTATCAATAAAGCAAATGTGCCTGTCAGATACCAGATAGTGCTTTTATCTCTTTTTACAAATCAGATTTTATTGATGTGGGAACATTAAATCATGGTGCAAATGTTTTAACCTAACTTTCTACCCCCGGATCACGAGAATGAAAAAATTCGGGGGATGATTCCGGGGGAAATTTTTTTTTTAATTTCCCTGGAGAAAGTGTCTGTTTCTAAGGAGAAGCAGCATGTTTGTACGGAGAAGAGGTGACCCTTGTGGGCCATCGTATAAAAGACCTAAACAGCATGTTCACAAAAATATGAGGAGGTTGTGGGGGTCGTGAGATTGTAAAAAGTTTCAAAGGGTGACCTTTAAAATTAATTTTCATATAAGTGTTTGAAGAAAAATGTTCTTGAAATAATTAATTTCTCCTCCAGCCCCCCCCCCCCCCCCCTTCATATTTAATTAGCGGTCCCTAAACAATAGAACGTCTTACCGTTTTACACTTGCTGGTTTTGTTCTCTCACAGACTTACTGACTTACATCTTACAGTAACTTTTGACAGATGAATAGAAATTATCTTGTTCTGTAATCAAACAATCTATTTATATCCAGTTGATGTAAAATTGTTGACTAGAATGTCGTAACAAACTTCGGAAGTTAAAGTGCCCCTAACCTCAAAATTTGTTATTGTCTTATTTGGAAGAACCTTTGAAATGATAAAGTAACTTATTTTGAAGATTTTCGTTTCTTCGCTTTCTTTTTGAGATATATCAGATTGTTTGATATGCAAATGTTCGGAATTTACGTCACACATGCATGACTTATCAGAGAATGTTATATATCTTTGCGTTCATCAAATAAAAACACTAAAATGTGAATAGCACGTGTGTGCGTTTCTCCCACAACACCAAACTTCTCGATTTTAAAGAATTTCGTTCGAGAATGAAAGAGATACACACATTTCTCCAATAAGTCATTATGCATGTGTGACGTAAATTCCGGACATTTGCATATCAAACAAACTGATATATCTCAAAAAGAAAGCGAAGAAACGAAAATCTTCAAAATAAGTTATTTAACATTTTAAAAGTTCTACCAAATAAGACAATAAAAAATGTTGAGGTTAGGGGCACTTTAATCGAGCGAAATTTTGAAATGTGTTTTCCTCAGTTATTTCAAATAATCAATATAATCATTTTACCATTTCTTCTTCTTTTTGTTCTCTCTAAGACAGTAATTTCCCTTAAATCTTAGCTCATTTCCACTATCACGGCAAATCTAAAGACGCCATTGTTGATGTTTGACCACAAGCTCTTTCTGACCATTGCTTGCGTTTCGTGTGCGATTTTTTAATGTTGCGTTTAATACGCTCAAGACAGAGACGGGCAAGTCGACAGATTTCCCGACAAGCATGTCTCATTGAAAATCAAAAGTTTAAACCCGAGTCTTCGTGACGAAAGTTACTCGCCTAAAGTTATCATGATGATATTATCCTTGTGCAGATAATCGATGGAATCGGGCTACCCTGGGTGCCAGAGGTTCTTCCGCGGCCCGCCTCGCCCGGAAGAACCTCTGGCACCCAGGGTAGAATCGGGCCGATTACGACCACTGATCTCAAAAATAGGACTGGATTGAGCTTTCTATTGTATCTGATGAGCTGATTTTGAAGCTTGCATATTTGCATAATGTAAATTGACGAGAGATCATTAGAAGCTCCGAGTTTGCAAGCAAATCAAACTGACGCTCGCGAAATAGGTTTAGTGTCTGGCCAATATAGTTTCTTTGTTAACATTAAATGCATAAAATCTTGAACCTAATTTGACGTCTCATATTAGACTTCTCTCACTGGATAATTAGAGCCAACGGCGGCCATTACTAAGGGACCAAAGTCGCAGTAAATCTGTAGGTAGGCCATGAATCGTTTTACCCAGTAATTTGAAAAATGTCTTCTGGTTCTCTTTATAGTAAAATTATTTTATTTTGTCGATGGTATGAGCACATAATCCAACAAAAAACCTCATATGATCCTCAGTTGGTCCCTTAGTAATGACGGCATTCCGGCTTCATTTTCTGAACAATAGTTGCTCGATCCAGTCTTCTTTCGAGATCAATGATTACGACATGGATTGTGCCGGTGCACGATCGGTACCAAAATTGCCAAAGAGCACCGCACCCAAAATGCTTACATTAAAATTAAGTAAATGAGGAATAATTATCTACAAGTACTACAAGCCATCTGCCATTATATAGTATAGATCTACTAAAAGTTATGTTGTACCTCATTGATAATGCAAATGTTCCTGGGCTATTTTTACTCTCCCTTACTAAATAGCAACCACTTTGAGCCGACACCAGTTGGTCAGCTTCTTGTCGAGATAACAAACCATGAAACCTAGGAAAAGTAAAGGTAAATGACATTACAAGTGTGATATATTCTAATATTATATCTGTCCAATATATGTCCAATCAGAGAGCTAGATTTGTACCACGAGCTCAAATATCCCGCTGTGTCGGGGAATTCGAGCTCGAATAGCATGCGCGAAAACCAATTATAAAATAACATGTATGCTACGCAAGCTCTGATTGGTCAATACCCGTGTTTGGATCAGGCCATCCAAACACGGAAATTTCCCGTCAAAAATTTCCTTAAGTTTTGCTGCTCGTTCTCTTGTATTATTTTATAAAAGAAATACCTAATGATTTTTCCGTATTTGGATACTGTAATCCAAACTATGGGAAGTTGCTCGACTTTCGAAAAGCTAAAAAACACTCGCCTAGCGGCTCGTGTTTTTTTACGCTTTTCCCCAGTCTCGCAACTTCCCGCGTGTTTGGATCACAGTATCCAAACACGGAAACCATTAGGTATTTCTTTAATACCACGCGCGAAAAGCAAAAGGAGCCTGTCAACAATGGAGGAACAAGAAGGCGTTTGAAGACAGTATTCAAGATTATTTCGATATAATATATATCATCCCTCGGGGTAATATCTCGTTACAGAATATTGTAAACTCTGAAGTATTTTATCCTGAATAAATATTTACTACACCCTGCAGGCCTCCATAAAAAGCGACAACGAGAAACTATCGAGTGAAATATATGAAATGTCTTATGAACTTGTGGATTTTTAAAGTGCATATAAACCCAGTTTTATTTCTCCACAGAGAGGACGCAAAAATAGCAGCTAATTTCTTTGACAGTTTTTGATTTAGTCGATTCCTTTCGGAGACATCTCTCTTCACACATTGCCAAAAAACGTTATTTTGAATTCCCCGCGAGAAATTTTCGCAAATGGCAAAGGGTCTGGTAACTATGACGTAACTTAACGGAAGTCGCACATAAAATTTATTTGCTCGTGTATTCTGGTAGTCTCCTTCGCAGCCGTTCTTAGTGTCGGTCCTATTACTAAGGTCCTATTACTAAGAACGGCTGCGCAGGAGACTAGTATTCTGGTGTATAGTTATCATAGAAGCGAGATACATGCCAGATAGATGTGTTGTGTTTGGGTTTTCAAATGAATCAGACTTTCACTTCAACACATTCCTTGAGCTATGGTCCGCGTCTTTGGGACGATGTTTTTTTACTATAACCAAATACAGCCGGGGGTTAGGAAGACACTTAAGGCGGGGATTAGAAAACTCGTTAGGCGGGGGGTTAGGGTTAGAAATCTCATTAGGCGGGGCTGGGGGTTACGGTCAGCATCTAAGTTGTTTTGGGGTTAGTGGTTATTTGTATGGTTAAGTGGCGCTATGGTTATACTAAAAAACATCGTCCCAAAGACGCGGAGTTAGCTCAATATGATCTAACGCCAACCTAAGTCACAGGTGGCTCGTCTCAGGCCTCTTTCGTCTCTCGAATTTTTCTTGCAACTATAACAATGTTTAAGTGCCCCTGTGATCAAATTTTTGGTATCCCAAATTTTTACACATTTGTAAAGAGCATGGTGTTGTTACTTAACTTGGCAAATTTCAAGCAATCGCGAGCATGGGAAGATGCCTGTAGGTTGCGCTGATTCCCATAGTTAACTGTATGCGCTTAGCCAATGAGAAGACAGGAAATGACTACAATGTATAATAAATACTGTAATACAGCATACCACATACAGTGTAAATACATTATAAACTTACTCTTTTCCATAGTAAGCAGGTTTTTCAGGAATCTAAAAATGATATATGTATATATTAGAGAAATTTATTTTAATGGCGGGACGCATTTAATTGGACGTCCAAATTAATATAGATTATTAATTGCCCCCGCCAAGGGGAGGCATTATAGTAGTCCCCGCGTATAATAGATTTGGTAATATGATATACAGATATATTGGTTATACCAGAAAAAATCTCGATTTGTTCAGTCTAAACCCGCAATGCGCTTTCGGGTAATAGCCGCAAGTTCAATCGGGAATGATTTTGAGGTTACAATGAATCGTGGGATGCTCACAGCTTCATTGTTAACAGTAAGTAAGGTGAGGGATTTTAAAATAATCTATAAAGGATATAAACGTTAAAGGTTAAACAGTAGCACGGGATTGAAAGACTTGATCCAACAACTACGATTTGTCAGCCACAAATCATCACAGGACTTGAAAGACTTAGTCCACAGTGAAGACGCAGTTAAATCGAAAGTTAATAAACACAGATCGCATCAAGACGAAGCTCAATCAATAAAGATTTGCAAGACGCAGTCTTAACTCTATAACGTGCTGGCTATAGGAGTCCACGGGTATAATAGATTTGGTAGTATGATATATAAATTAAACACGATGAGGATATTACAAACAACATGTGTGACAGAAATTAAAAGCGAGCCGTATTACAATATCATATATAATAACCGCTTATTGTTTGAGAATCTTTAATATTCAAACAACAAACACTTTGAAGAAATGCTTCATTGCTCTTGAAGGAACCTCGCAAACATGATCTTAGCATCCAGCCTTACACCAGTCTCCACAGGTATTATAAACAAACGAGACTAGCTGGGGCCATTTTAGTGTTAACTATTCCTAGTGGTAGTGTATGTGGTGTATAACGCCGGAACTGGAAGAATAATCGTTCGTATGCATGATTAACTTCCGGTGTAAAAATGTATATATAAGTTGGAGTCTTGTTAGCTGTAAGGCAGTGGCGGATCCAGGGGTTCCGAGGGTTCCATGGAACCCCCCTTTCTGAAACCGAGCATGTTCTTTACGCTCAAAATAATTAGATTTGTAGAATGGAATTGATTAATTGATTTTAGCGTACGATACTTCCAACATGGTTCCATAGAACTATGTCTATGGCTCTCTATAGAATATATCTTAAAAATGACGAGATACACTGTTAAAAAATGGGATTTCAGAACTTCATATTTTGCTCAAAAGTGCCCTCGAAATGCAGGAAATGCTGTTTTAGAGACCCAAAATGTGTCGTCACTTAGGACTGAGCTTGGAACCCCCCTTTCCAAACTCGTGGATCCGCCACTGTAAGGGAGTTGTTCATTAAAAGACGAGGATGGGATCGAAGATGGAAGTACGGCTTGTCTTGTTTATCAGCAATTTTCATTGCAAGGATTTTGTGGAATCGTATACATTCCTTGCCCATTGCTCCATTAGTTCCAAAGACCAACGGCGTAAAGGCTCCATGTTCGATTTCCAGGACTCTTCTGTTATAAACTCTCTTCTTTTCCTTTTCGTATCTCAGGAGGATTTTCTCGGTTGGTTGGGACTTATTTGATTCGGCGTTGAGATGTGCAATTCTAATATCAAAGAATGCAACCCTCTGGCTTTGACGTCAAGCCTTGAATCATCTTCGATGTTGGTAGATCTTAAATCAAATATTTCTCCAGTGACTGGAAGCAATCTAGGTTCGATTGGATACTAGAGAGGCCTCCAAATTTCTTACAGCATCATGACGAGCATGAATGAAGCCTCCGGTTTTACAATCCATCGCATGGGTCGTATTGAACTGCTTTCCACATGAGCAATAACTTGGGAGGTTTGGAATATATTTGTCATATCTCATCAACGAGAGCATCACGAAATTCTTCCTTGTTCAAGACATAACCTTCATCTTCCAGAGAAAGCACATTCAGCCAACCAGATGCACCATTGTCACGAGCTAAAGAGATTGTTCTGAGTTGGTCCTGGGATAGACGTTGATCCAAACCATCTGCTGAGTTCTTTAGTCTTGTTGTACGTGAATTCTTCAGTAATGATCTTGTGTTGACAATGGTTTGATCATCTTGTACAAGGAAAGTTGATTGATGTACGATTAGATCAACCAACTGAGCACTACGCAATTTTGAGGCGTTAAATTCAAAATTGGACTTAGCATGGAGACAAGGAATACCAAGACCGCCAAGACGTGTAGGTAGAGTGTAAATGTCCCTGTCCGTCTCTAAAATTTCTTGGTAAAAAAGGGTGGGTAGAAATTTTGTAGCGATGATTTCCTCAACAGGAATGGAGTAAATCTGGAATATCAGGGATAGTTCTTACATAGTACGTAAATTTATATCTGTAGCCATGAACAAAAGCACAATAAGCAGCTTGTGGTTGAGATTTAGCAATCGAACTGAGTTTTTCCAATTCATTACACCACACAGAAACAAGATTAGCCACGAATTCTTCTTTATAAGAAGTTGAACCAATGACAGCTCCAAGTAGCTTTTGCCCTTCAGTTGTAATTTGGATGTCGAAATAATTAAACAGATCAGTAGCAATTGACAAGTCCGACGGATTTTCAGAATGAACCACGATTTTCTTGGCTTAACGATGTATTCAAACTTCGCAACTTCCGTTATAAGGCGATTTAAAAAGGCTAGTAACGTGTGAAGATTGCCAGCAGCAGAAGTATTATCAGCCAACCAAACCTGTTTTACAGATTCTAACTCTATCCTCAAATTGAAATAGAAACTGCGTAAAAAGGCATAGCCTGCAGAGGATCGACCTGCGTAGTACCTTCTTGAGACACCAGCTCACCACTGAGTTTCCTTGGGCAGCAAATAGCTGGATGGAGCTGCAGGGCGACAAGCTGCTGGTATATATTATATCTGCTGGGGGACACGGGGTTTCCCTCGGTAGATTGAATGCTGGCTATTGCATCAGCAAGGGACGCGGTTCCCTGGTTGTCCAATACTGTCGGACTCGAACGTAGTCCATTCGTTCTGCTCGTGGGCCACTGGTTCTTCAGTTTTTAACTGTTATGTGTTTCACCTTCTCTTATAAATAAAAGTTGGCTATTATTATTATTATTTGTTATGGTTGTGTTAATATTGGAATAATTCAACAATGAAATTTTTGAGGGTATGCCTAAATATTCGTCCGGTCGTTCGATTCGTTCAATTGGTCCGGTCGTGACGAGTGGAACAAGTGGTGAAGTATTAGTAATGATGTGTTGTGGTGACTGCCTAAATATTCGTCCGGTCGTTCGATTCGTCCAATTGGTTCGGTCGTGACGAGTGGAACAGGTGGTGAAGTCTTAGTAATGATGTGTTGTGGTGACTTAGTGTGAGGGTATGCCTAAATATTCATCCGGTCGTTCGATTCGTCCAATTGGTCCGGTCGTGACGAGTGGAACAAGTCATGAAGTCTTAGTAATGATGTGTTGTGGTGACTTAGTGTGAGGGTGTGCCTAAATATTCGTCCGGTCGTTCGATTCATCCAATTGGTTCGGTCGTGACGAGTGGAACAAGTCATGAAGTCTTAGTAATGATGTCTTGTGGTGACTTATGTGAGGGTATGCCTAAATATTCATCCGGTCGTTCGATTCGTTCAATTGGTCCGGTCGTGATGAGTGGAATAAGTGGTGAAGTCTTAGTAATGATGTCTTGTGGTGACATAGTGTGAGGGTCAGAGGGTATGCCTAAATATTCGTCCGGTCGTTAGATTCATTCAATTGGTCCGGTCGTGACGAGTGGAACAAATGGTGAAGTCTTAGTAATGGTGTCTTCTGGCGACTTAGTGTGAGGGTGTTTGGCGATGGAAAAGTACAGCAAAGAGGAGATAGTGAAAGAGAGAAAGGACATACTGAAACTGCTAGACGGAGATGTGTTTTATGCAGTGCCGCTTTGGCCATCGTGGGTGAAGTCGTTTTGGGAAAAGCTGATGTGTGACGAAGGGTTTTTTAAAGTTATGTTTTTTGTGTTGGTAATGGTTGTCCGCCGCATTTGATTGGAAAGTGGATCATGCTTTCGCAGTATTGGAGTTCCTGTTATCAAAGAAAGTGTTCGAGAGCAGATTGACGTCATTATAGACAATTTAGATGCTAAAAGCAGTGAATCGTTTTACTATGATTTATATTACAGGAAGTTGGCATATTTAAATGGGACTATATTAAGGTGGACTGAAAATCGTTGAAATTTTTTTAAGAGTGTTGTGAAAAAAATGTCACTAAAATTTCAAAAATGGTCTAAAACACGATATGTGTAATTAAAAGGAAGAATGTAGTGTACATGTGTATTTTAAAGTATCATGGGCCTTGGTAATTGAATAAGAAGGGGAAAACGTAGCCTGCGTAGCGACCAATGTTGTGAAAATTATTTGGAATAAAGGCATGCGGTTACGGGTTGAGTAGAAAGAGAAGGTTAATGTTTTATTTTTTACTCTGTGACAAAAACGTCATGGAAGTTGTGATGTTGCGGATTTAATAGTTATTTAGATTGTGGATATGTGAAATTGTATGGGGAGAATGTCATATAGGTAAATTATATAAAATAATGAGATGTGATAGAAATATAGCGGTATATGACTGAAGTTGGACACAGCTATATGAAGTTGGAAGTTCATACGTCGGTCCAATTTAGCGCTCAGGTTGCAGGTAGAAATGTGGAAAAGCAGCAGGAACCAGGGTAGTTGAATTTAAGTATTTGCTATAAGAGGAATGTGAATGAATTAAGTAGCAGAGTTTATATTTAGTTAGATATGCAGATATGGGTGGGTGGTAGTTAATGAATTTAATACGGCATCCATTCAATGGAATGGGGAAGTGATTTTGTATGAGTGACATGGGGAAAGAAATAGATTGAATTAGATGTAAATGAGTACCATATTTCGCGGCGTATTTGCGCATCGGTTAGATGGGTGGTGAATAGGTTCATTAAATAGGTGCAGGTATGTTTTAAAATATTTCGTATATTAAAGTTTGCATTATGAATACTATTCTGTGTGTATAGTAACTATTGAATTTGAAGGACTGGAGTTATAGTGAGGGTATGGTAAAAATATGAAGCAAAGGTAATTTGAGGGTGTTGTAACGAGAACAAGAGAAGGTATTTGAATGGCAGTGTGTAAGAGGTGGGTACGGTAACGACGTTGGACAAAAAAGATCTCATTTCCAAAGATTTCGTATCATGATGGTATTCGCCGAAAAGGCGGGGAAGATGCAAGAATTGAGAGTAAGGGTTGGCTTGTTTATTGTAGTTTGGGTGGGAGGGGAAAACAAAAGGCAGCTGTGTGAGTTGGTGCGGTTATAAGTCGCAGATCAGCGCTCGTTAAGTTTGTGGGTTGGGGATGGGGGGTTTAAGGATAAAACAGATTAAGGGTTAAGGTACGTTTGGGTGAGAGTATCTCTGGGGGGATTAGATTAGGTTTAGGGATTGGGGTTACAAAAGCTCTGATCAGTTATGCATATGTTATTAATGAGGCAGGTTGTGTGATTTAATTGAAGGACTACAACGATGTTTAGCGTTATAGTCGTTTGGTAACTTTGATGTGGACGACGGGAGATGTGATATGTGGGCCTTCGTAAGAGTGTTTAATCGGCACTTTTATGTAGTTTGGCGTTTACGCGAGTGCGTGGGAATGAACATATGATATTGATGCTGGAAGTTCATTTGTTGATTTGTGTGGATTGCAGAATACCCTGCCACATAGCTTAACACTGTGTACAAATCAAATATCGAACTAGAAATACGTTCCGCAATAACCCCTCGCTCGCCTATTCTATCCCCCATACCACTGCTGGTCCCCAGGCCTCACACGCCATGTATTTGTTTATTCAGGTAAATTTTGAATATTATCTCAGTCAATGTTTAACCGTTTTGAATTCTGAAAACAGATTTAGAATTAGCTAGTCCAAGTACATAACACACATGCCTATTATCTTACGCAAACGTGCATAAATGTATATAAAACCTATTCTATCCCCCTGGCCTCACACGCCATGTATTTGTTTATTCAGGTAAATTTTGAATATTATCTCAGTCAATGTTTAACCGTTTTGAATTCTGAAAACAGATTTAGAATTAGCTAGTCCAAGTACATAACACACATGCCTATTATCTTACGCAAACGTGCATACCCTTCGTAAAAATGTATTTAAAAACCTATTTATTAAAAACCTGTTTATGTGTTCGTTTACCAAATATTGTCCGATTAAAACGGATCACCCAAAATGACTTTTTACTTCCATATAAGGAGTTGGATGCGATGAAAATATCCCGATTTCAGGTTGTAAAATGTCACTACAATGTATTACTGCTTTTTTGTTTTAAAATGTCCAGTTTATTTCAATTTTTAGTTGACGTTTACTGTGATACAAAAGTACACAGTACAAGTCAAAATACAAGTCAAAAATTTGTATTTAAATATTTTTTTTATTCCAAAAAAATGTCTTTTCTTTCCTTCTTTGTAAAGGTACAGTAACAAAACTCAGTAAACTTACACGAACTTTTATTCTGTGATGAAGAACCTCTCTAGCGTGCTTTGATGTGATCTTTCGCTCACGGAATTATCACGATCTTTCGCTCGCTTATTATTATTATTATTATTATTTATTATTAACAATCTTTATACAGGTTATATCTTGTTCAGTACGGGAGGTAAGATACATATATACATATATATACTTTTATACTGCTATCAACCAAGGACCTGTGTTTAAACTAAGAATACAATACTAAGATAAAGATTAATACTAGTAGATAAAATGGAAAATTAAGAGTAAGATAGTCAAAATCAATAGTTAAAATTAAAAGTTTTGATTTTGTTCTTAAACGTCAAATAGGACGTCTCATCTCTGAAATCTACTGGCAAAGTATTAAAAATTAACGCTCCTTGGTGCTTAAAACTCTTACGTCCTGATTCTGTTTTCATACGCGTAAGTTTCAACAAGGAACCATTTCCACGAGTGGCCTTGCAGTGAGATAAACGTGTAAAATAGTTGTGGAACATTTCTGGTTGAGTAGAATGTAAGGAACCAAAAACCATCAGCAGAGCGTTCTTCTTAATTGTATCATCCAAACTTGACCATTCATTATTGTTTTTACCACAACATAGTTTATATGCTTTGTCTTGAATATTTTGTAACTTTTCAACATGATGGCGGGAAATTCCGAGCAAAATAGGACAACAATAGGTCATAAGTGGTTTTATCATTGAGTTATAAATGGAATGAGCTACCAACGGTGAAATATCTCTGCGAATTCTCTTAAGTAATTTCAATCTAGATGAGGCTTTTTTAAAAACTGAATTTAAATGTTCATTCAAGTTCATGTGGTGGTCAAGGACGACTCCAAGATATTTGTAGGATTTTGTTTCATGGACAACAGTATTATTTATTTCGATTTGTATCCTACTGCTTTTAGAGAGACGTTGTGGTGTGCCGTACAAAACAAACTCTGTTTTCCCTTTATTTTGGTTCAAATATAGGTTGTTCGTATTTAGCCATTGGAATACGCTGTTACATTGCCTAGTGAGCACTTCTTGGATTTGGATAGGGTCCTTATTTGCGTAGTATACAGCAGTATCGTCGGCATATAATATCGATTCAGCCTCATCAATAGCCATCTGCATGTCGTTTATTAGGACATTAAAGAGTAGAGGACCTAATATCGATCCTTGCGGAACACCATAGGTTATGGGTAACGGGTTGGACTTTACCCCATCAAATACAACTATTTGGCTTCGATTGAATAGATAATTCTTTAACCATTCAATCTCGGTAGAATGGATCCCATAATACGGAAGTTTCTCTAATAAGCAAGCGTGATGGACCGTATCGAATGCCTTTCGGAAATCCATAAAGACCACACCGGTAAGGAGACCACTATCCATATTACATCTTATGTCGTCCACCAAACGAGTAACTGCATGGACTGTGGATCTGTTTGGTCTAAATCCAAATTGATTTGGGCAAAGCATGTTGTTGGTCTCAAGATATTCACTTAATTGTTTGTAGACAACTTTTTCAATTATTTTAGAAAAAACCGTTGTGACAGAAATAGGACGATAGTTATCTAGGTTAGATTTTTCATTAGATTTGTAGACAGGCAGGACTTTTGCTTGTTTTTCAGATGTTGGAAAAATTCCTGATTTTAGGCTTTGATTAATCAGAACTGATAAAGGAACAGCAAGTTCCTCAGCACCGTCTTTTATCAGTCTTGGAGGTATGTCGTCGATGCCAGGACTTTTGGACGCCTTAAGTGCTTTGATAATATTAAAAACCTGTATTGGTGTTACTTCTGTAAAATAGAAGCGGTAATCATTTGGGTTGATGTAATTACCAAGAGATGTAAATGAACATGATTTCCAGGCGGGATAGGACAAGTTGGTGATTGAGTTTTGCAGCGTCAAAGCAACAGAGCTAAAGAAGTTACAAAAGGCATTCGATATAACGGTCCTATCAAATGTCATTAAATCATTGATAAGAAATGACTTAGCTGTCGATTTTTTGTCGTTTACAGGATAACTTTGTTTGATCCGAGACCAGAAGTCTTTAGGCTTATTAATGCTTTCATGAAATAGATTTCTGTGGAAATTTGATTTTGCTTTCCGAATGGCAGATGTAGTTAAATTTCGCATACGTTTATAATCATCCCAGTCCTTTTTCTGTTTTGATCGTTTAGCCTTCTTCAGGAGGTAGTCGCGGCTATTAATTTTAGTTCTAATATCAGATGTCAGCCAGGGGCAGTCTCTTCCAGCCACTCTTTTTTTCCATTTTTGGGGCATGTTTGTTAACTATTTTATTAACATATAGTTTGAATAGGTTCCATGCTGAGTTAAAGTCATCAATTAGGATTTGGTCCCATGGGAGTTCCTGAAGATCAGATTTAAAAGATTCTTTTGAATAGAACTTATAGTTCCGGGCAAATATTTTGCGGGGCCTGTATTTCTTACAATTCATCTTTCGAATAACCCCAATCAGATGATGGTCGCTAAAGCCAGACTCAATAGAGAAAGCATTGGAAATATTGGCGTCATGAGTCACAAAAGTTAGGTCAATTAGTGTATCTGTTTTGGTAGTTGATCTAGTCGGTTGTTTTATCATTTGTTGGAAATTATGAATTCTCATTATATCCTTCAAGTCCCTTTGTTCGTTTTGTCGTAAGTAATCACAATTGAAATCCCCAATGATGATAATCTCTTTGTCGTCGACCAGAGCTGTCGTTAAGACATTATTAAAATCAGCATTAAAATTTTTATTCAAATATTTTGAGGAATGAGGAGGGCGATAGCATACACATAGAAGAATTGATTTCGAATTTTTGACAAATAATTCCACCCAAATATTTTCTATTTTGTCTACTTCAAGATCTGGGCGTCTTTTCCATTCCAGGTCACTACCCCCTGATCCCGTTCTCCTATCGTTTCTTACAACATCATAACCATCAATACGGATTTCATAGTCATTAATTGAACTGTTAAGCTTCGATTCAGTAACCCCAAAGGCATGAATATTTTTTCCTGTCTCTTGAAGCAATAATTTTACGTGACTCAGCTTCGATAATAGACCATTAACGTTTTGATGTAATATTTTTAAGCCCTTTGGTTTTAAGCAACTTCTCAGTTTATTCCAAATTGTAGGCCCTTGTTCAATATCTTGAGAATCATTAGCATTGCAAACAGAACAATACAAATGTTCTTGCTCTTCTTCAAATTTATCAATAAGACATTTCATATGAAACAGTTCTCCACATACCTCGCACTTGCCGTTCATTTGATTCTTCCTGATAGTTTTAGTGCAAGTAATACACCTTATAGGCGGTCCAGGACATGTTTCAATATCTCCTCCAAGCAGTAGTAGAATTTGAAGTGCTACCTTCGGACTAATTTTCAAACCAAACTCTCGCTGGTGTTGCCATAAGGATGAGTAGATATATGAATCGTTGTAGTCTACAATAGGTTCACCATTAAAGGAGTAACAGACTGAACCACAACTTGTGTTTGTAGGCTTTTTGACCATAAAAATCAGGACAAGACAGACAAGAGCTCTAAGCATAACCGCCCCGCCATCTTAATATGTCGTTTACTTTATATCTTTCTGTTTGTCATTTTTGTCGACAGAAATGATGACTAACGGAATCTTCAAAGTACTTCCGCTGACAAATAGCAAGATGTAAATATATCACACGATAAATTAAAAAGTCATTCGCTTTCATGTGTCGAGAGAAAAATACGTCCAAGGTGTCCGTTGTAACGAGAGTAGACCAATAAAACTGTTTGTTGGGGACCACATGAAGTGTCCGCAATTCCGTGATAGCGAGTGTCCGTAATAACGAGAGTTATTTCAATACATTTCATAGTAGTTTCGGCCGGGGATTTACCAATTGTCCTTAATAGCGGGGTGTCCGTATAGCGAGGTGTCCGACTGTATATACAAATTTTTCGTGAGAAATAGATCCCCTGCCGCGGCGAGATGATCACCCTCGCTTCGCTCGACCTCGCTTGCGAGGAGGAAAGGTTGGAATACTGCCGAAATAGCGTGTAAGTTGTCTAACGTTTCGAGCGAAGGCTCTTCGTCAGAGAGTGAAACGTAAAGTGAAGTTTAACTATACGTTTCACTCTCTGAAGAAGGGCATTCGCTCGAAACGTTAGACTACTTACTGTACACGAGTGTTTATATGGGCAGTTTCACGGAGTTTGGCGTTTACGCGAGTGCATGTTTTTTCTAGAACGAGGCAACAAAATATGATCAGTTATGCATATGTTATTAATGATATTGGTTGTGTGAGTTCATTCAAGGACAGCAAGGATAACGGTTATACTCGTTTGATAACTTTGATGTGTGTGACGGGAGATGTGAGATGTGGGTCTTCGATTCGTACGAGTGTGTTTTTTTGTATATGTGTGTTTTAAAGTATCATGGGCCTTGGCAATTGAATAAGAAGGGGAAAACGTAGCCTGCGTAGCGACCAATGTTGTAAAAATTATTTGAAATAAAGGCATGCGGTTGCGGGTTGAGTAGAAAGAGAAGGTTAATGTTTTATTTTTACTCTGTGACAAAAACGGTAGACGAAAGTGTCATGGAAGTTGTGATGTTGCGGATTTAATAGTTATTTAGATTGTGGATATGTGAAATTGGATGTACTGTAATATGGGGAGAATGTCATATAGGTAAATTATATAAAAATAATGAGATGTGATAGAAATATAGCGGTGTATGACTGAAGCTGGACACCGCTATATGAAGTTGCAAGTTCATACGTCGGTCCAATTTAGCGCTGTTGCAGGTAGAAATGTGGAAAAGCAGCAGGGACCAGGGTAGTTGAATTTAAGTATTTGCTATAAGAGGAATGTGAATGAATTAAGTAGCAGAGTTTATATTTAGTTAGATATGCAGATATGGGTGAGTGGTAGTTAATGAATTTAGTACGGCGTCCATTCAATGGAATGGGGAAGTGATTTTGTATGAGTGACTTGGGGAAAGAAATAGATTGAATTAGATGTAAATGAGTATACAGGATTTCGCGGTGTATTTGCGCATCGGTTAGATGGGTGGTGAATAGGTTCATTAAATAGGTGCAGGTATGTTTTAAAATATTTCGTATATTAAAGTTTGTATGAATACTATTCTGTGTGTATAGTAACTATTGAATTTGAAGGACTGGAGTTATAGTGAGGGTATGGTAAAAATATGAAGCAAAGGTAATTTGAGGGTGTTGTAACGAGAACAAGAGAAGGTATTTGAATGGCAGCGTGTAAGAGGTGGGTAGGGTAACGACTGGACAAAAAATATCTCATTTCCAAAGATTTCGTATCAAAATGATGGTATTCGCCGCAAAGGCGGGGAAGATGCAAGAATTGAGAGTAAGGGTTGGCTTGTTTATTGTGGTTTGGGTGGGAGGGGAAAACAAAAGATAGCTGTGTGAGTTGGTGTGGTTATAAGTCGCAGATCGGGGTTAGATTAGGTTTAGGGATTGGGGTTACAAAAGCTCTGATCAGTTATGCATATGTTATTAATGAGGCAGGTTGTGTGATTTAATTGAAGGACTACAACGATGTTTAGCGTTATAGTCGTTTGGTAACTTTGATGTGGGTGACGGGAGATGTGATATGTGGGCCTTCGTAAGAGTGTTTAATCGGCACTTTTATGTAGTTTGGCGTTTACGCGAGTGCGTGGGAATGAACATATGATATTGATGCTGGAAGTTCATTTGTTGATTTGTGTGGATTGCAGAATACCCTGCCACATAGCTTAACACTGTGTACAAATCAAATATCGAACTAGAAATACGTTCCGCAATAACCCCTCGCTCGCCTATTCTATCCCCCATACCACTGCTGGTCCCCAGGCCTCACACGCCATGTATTTGTTTATTCAGGTAAATTTTGAATATTATCTCAGTCAATGTTTAACCGTTTTGAATTCTGAAAACAGATTTAGAATTAGCTAGTCCAAGTACATAACACACATGCCTATTATCTTACGCAAACGTGCATAAATGTATATAAAACCTATTCTATCCCCCTGGCCTCACACGCCATGTATTTGTTTATTCAAGTAAATTTTGAATATTATCTCAGTCAATGTTTAACCGTTTTGAATTCTGAAAACAGATTTAGAATTAGCTAGTCCAAGTACATAACACACATGCCTATTATCTTACGCAAACGTGCATAAATGTATATAAAACCTATTCTATCCCCCTGGCCTCACACGCCATGTATTTGTTTATTCAAGTACATTTTGAATATTATCTCAGTCAATCTTTAACCGTTTTGAATTCTGAAAACAGATTTAGAATTACCTAGTCCAAGTATATAAACACGTGCCTATTATCTTACGCAAACGTACATACCCTTCGTAAAAATTTATTTAAGTTAAAAACCTGTTTATGTGTTCGTTTACCAAATATTGTCCGATTAAAACGGATCACCCAAAATGACTTTTTACTTCCTTATAAGGTGTTGGTCCCACCACTTTACACACGCGAGAGCGCGAGATGCGATGATTTCAGGTTGTAAAATGTCACTACAATGTATTACTGCTTTTTTGTTTTAAAATGTCCAGTTTATTTCAATTTTTAGTTGACGTTTACTGTGATACATAAGTACACAGTACAAGTCAAAATACAAGTCAAAAATTTGTATTCAAATATTTTTTTTATTCAAAAAAAATGTGTTTTCTTTCCTTCACTGTAAAGGTACAGTAACAAAACTCAGTAAACTTATTCTGTGATGAAGTACTGTACCTCTCTAGCGTGCTTTGATGTGATCTTTCGCTCACGGCATTCTCGCTTACTTTATATCTTTCTGTTTGTCATTTTTGTCGACAGAAATGATGACTAACGGAATCTTCAAAGTACTTCCGCTGACAAATAGCATGATGTAAATATATATCACTCGATAAATTAAAAAGTCATTCGCTTTCATGTGTCTTGAGAAAAATACGTCCAAGGTATCCGTTGTAACGAGAGTAGAACAATAAAAATGTTTGTTGGGGACAACATGAAGTGTCCGCAATTCCGTAATAGCGAGAGTCCGTAATAACGAGAGTTATTTCAATACATTTCATAGTAGTTTCGGCCGGGGATTTACCAATTGTCCTTAATAGCGGGGTGTCCGTATAGCGAGGTGTCCGCAAGATGAGAGTTGACTGTATATACAAATTTTTCGTGAGAAATGGATCCCCTGCCGCGGCGAGATGATCACCCTCGCTTCGCTCGACCTCGCTTGCGAGGAGGAAAGGTTGGAATACTGCCGAAATAGCGTGTAAGTTGTCTAACGTTTCGAGCGAAGGCCCTTTGTCAGAGAGTGAAACGTAAAGTGAAGTTTAACTATACGTTTCACTCTCTGAAGAAGGGCATTCGCTCGAAACGTTAGACTACTTACTGTACACGAGTGCAGTTTATATGGGCAGTTTCGCGTTTACGCGAGTGCATGTTTTTTCTAGAACGAGGCAACAACATATGATCAGTTATGCATATGTTATTAATGATATTGGTTGTGTGAGTTCATTCAAAGACAGCAAGGATAACGGTTATACTCGTTTGATAACTTTGATGTGTGTGACGGGAGATGTGGGTCTTCGATTCGTACGAGTGTTCACGGAGTTTGGTGTTTACGCGAGTGCGTGATTTTTCAAGAAAGAGGCAACAACATATGATCAGCATATGTTTGTGCGTGGTTTATATAGAACGAGGCAACAACATACTGTATGATCAGTTATGCAAATGTGGTTTTTCTAGAACAAGACAACAATATATGATATTGATATTGGGGGAAGTTGATAGACAACAACATACACTATAATATTGTTCGATTCAATAGCCATATGTTGCGTGGTTTTGAAATAGAATGAGGCAACAACATATTGTAATATTTGTAGCAATTGGTTTCAAATGACGAATTTGATGACTCATTCGACCTGTATCTGTTCGACAGTATTGGACATGTAACGATGCTTGGTAGATTGAATGCTGGCTATCGCATCAGCAACGGACGCAGTTCCATGGGCGCTGGATAGCAGTCTATTGCATCTGCACACAAACCGTCTGCATGGGATGAGTTTCCCTGGGCAACCAATAGCTGGATGGAGCTGCAGGGCAACAAGGTTCCCCTCGCACGCTGCTTGCAGGTTATTGAATGCTTGCTATTGCATCAGCAAGGGACGCGGTCCCCTGGGCCAATGATAGCAGTATATTTCATCTGCATGCGATGCATTTCCCTGGGCAGCCAGTTAGCAGGATGGAGCTGCAGGGTAGGTTATTGCATCTGCTGGGGGACACAGGGTTTCCCTTGGTAGATTGAATGCTGGCTATTGCATCAGCAAAGGATGCAGTTCCCTGGGTACTGGATAGCAGTCTATTGTGTCTGCACACAAACCGTCTGCATGGGATGAGTTTCCCTGGGCAGCCAATAGCTGGATGGAGCTGCAGGGCAACAAGGTTCCCCTCGCACGCTGCTTGCAGGTTATTGAATGCTTGCTATTGCATCAGCAAGGGACGCGGTCCCCTGGGCCAATTATATTTCATCTGCATGCGATGCATTTCCCTGGGCAGCCAGTTAGCAGGATGGAGCTGCAGGGCAGGTTATTGCATCTGCTGGGGGACACAGGGTTTCCCTTGGTAGATTGAATGCTGGCTATTGCATCAGCAAAGGATGCAGTTCCCTGGGAGCTGCAGGGTGATTAGGTTCCCTTTGCTTAGTGGTGGCAGGTTGATTCTACTGGGGAAGAGTTTCCCTCGGGAGTAGATTGCAGGGCTCAGCATTCTGCCAGAGGATGGAAGTTCCCTTGGTGGGGTATGTGCAGGGTTGGCCACAGCCATGGATGCGGTTCCCCCAGCACATGTTGAACAGTTAGTGGTGATTGCTGTGGGACGAGGTTCCCTCAGCATGTGTTGCGGCATTTTACATGGGGGGAAGAGGTTCTCTTGGAGACCAGGTTCTCCTGCTCGCTGGCGGTTTATACTGTATACCGCGGATGGGCCCTTCGACAGTGCTTCCAAAGTGCTACAAGCACAGAACGTTGTGTGTCTTGCTTTCCCTACTGCATGTGTGTGTTGTCACTTAATTGTCCTTGTATTGCATAGTTGCCTTATGGCTTTTTCATGCATGTCCTTTGTGTACATTGCACATATGTTTTGTTTGTTCTCGTTCTTTTATTTGTTCTCTTTATCTTAAGCTTTTGGGATGTTACAATTCTGACGTCGGTTTTTGGTTGTGGTTTTCAGGTTTGTCTGGAAGACTAGGTGGTAAGTGAATTCGTTATTCCAGTCTCGTTAGATCATCCTCCACTACGGTACTTGTGGTATTACGGTAGTGTGATTTGTAGTCCCCGGGAGGTGAGTGGTTTTCTCGGCCGCACAAGAAACACCACAAAGGACCTAACCTGGTAGTGCCGATTATTGGCCAGGGCCACATGGAAAGGCCAGGCCTTGGCGATTACAGGAGGGCCAGGCCTTGGTGTCTCACTGGACTGCCAGGCCTGTGGCAACTCACTAGAGGGGTGGTGTATTGGTATGCATGGCTCAAGAGATTCCCTGGGGACTGCGACCCTCCAAATTTGTATTGTGCTTTGCCAGCTCGTGAAGTGGTGTATGGTGCCTTCACCCCGGATTGTTATTAAACACCATTAATTAGTGCTGGGTGAGTTAGACCCTGTCTATAGATTGTAAAAATTGTGGCAAAAAGCATGAAGTTCCAAAATGTCCTGCATATGACAAGGAATGTCACAAGTGCCATAAGAGAAACGATTTTGCGGAAATGTGTCCATCAAACCAGAAGGAGAATAAAGAGGTCTCATCAGTCGGAACTGAAGACTATGTAATCGAGACAGTGCAAATACACAATCACCAGCATTGATCACTTTGACAATACTGCAGGAAGAGAAAGTGCAAGTAAAATTGGACACTGGAACTGAGGTAAACATTGTGCCTATAATTGAGTGTATCAGAAGCTTGTAGCTGCAGATAGCGAGATGCTAATAAAATTGACCAAAACAAGAGTGACCAGTCAGTACATGTATTAGGTCCGAATTAGCACTTCGCAAATCGCGAAGCGATTTTGAAAATTTCGAAAATCTGCGAAGTGATTTTTCTGAGAATTGCAAAACTGATTTTAAGAAACCAAGTTCACTGTGGACGCAACGCAAGTGATGTAAACGTCAATTATAGGACTTAATGATTTTACACTACGTTGTAAGAAGTTAGGCTACGTTGTAAAACGTTACGCTATGTTGTAAGACGTTACGCTACTTTGTAAAACCATGGATAATAAAAAGTCTTTCTACTATCCATGGTAAAACATTACGCTAAGTTGTAAGACACTATGTAACGTTGTAAGATGCTACGCAACGTTGTACGATGCTACGTAAAGTTGTAAGACGCTACGCAACGTTGTACGACGCTACGTAAAGTTGTAAGACGTTACGCTACGTTGTAAGACGTTACGCTATGTTAGAAGGCATTGTAAGACGTTACACTATGAGTGTAAAACGTTACGCAACGTTCTACGACGCTACGCTAGATTGTGACACTAAAGAAAAATGCTAAGCTGTTTTGGAGCACAAATCTTATAAAAATAGACAGGTTAATCCCAAATTTTACCTAATGGATATACTGACAATAGATCGATTCTTAGTTTAAAGTCTTGTAAACAGTTGAACCTAATTAATGTTTTACACAGCATTAAGTCAAGTCCCGAAACTACTGAGATCACAGAGAAATACAAAACTATATATTTCAAAGCAATATTAAATGGACCAAACTTCATTTGCACGAGGTCTGGCATTGGCAGATAAAATATATACAGGTATGTCAGGTACATTAAGTTAATATTGGCCAGCCATGAAATTTTCAGATCGTGGGTATTTGGTGGAGGTTCTTGCATTGTTGAACAATAGATTTCTGGATGAACAATAGATTTCAATTTAACTAGTTCAACTTTGTTGCAAATGAAAGTTTATGTCTAATTAATACCAAAATTGTCAATTCCAATATATATATATAATTAGTAAAAAACATCATTCTTACAGCTAAGCTAAAAAGGTGGTCACCATTTATTTTCTTTAAAGTTGTCACATTCCATAGTTCGCCAAGTAGCAATTAACGTACAGTAGCATGAAATGGTTTGAAATAAAGGAAGCAGGAAGTGAGGTAAAGTACTTCCTAAAACAAGTCTTTTGGAATCGTAGAAGCGGATTTCGATTAAACTAAAGCTCATAAGATAATAATTAAAATATAAGAGCAGAATAAACAGACCTGTCTTTCACACCGAACTCTCTTTGGTTTCGGTGCCCGTAGCTGCATTTCGTACACTACAAAGAAAAGGTTACATAATCTTTAAAATTAACAACACTATATTCTTTTGAAAGCTACTGCCCACGAGGACTTCCACAAGAACAAAACATTATTTTGTTTACAGATGACATGATAATCATTGTCAGATTATGCTTGTGTTTGTGTGAATTTTAATGTCATATTTCGTAATAACTGAAACATTACCATGATACACAGATACAGTATTATGGGCAACTAAATTAAAAGGTTATAACTTATATAACTTATTTCGGACTTTTTCCTCCAAAGTATTGAGGAATATCAATTTCAATACTTACAATAGCTCTTCCATACCGGCGGTTGCACTTCGTGATACAAAGCATCTTGATTTGAGAATATAAACAAAAATATGTCAGCTGAGTTAAAGGTCACAAAGCCATATCAGCTGTGTTATGTTATCTAGTGGCACTTACTGTCTGATTCATTTTCTTCGTCCTCGTTCATTGTCCACCTAGATTTAATTTAATCAAGTTGAAAAGTAAAGAGAAGATAAAGCGGTGTTTCCCTTCCTATACGCTGATATACGCAGCTGGTTTAGGCTGTTTACCCTTCGCGTTGTTCTTCTGCATGGCAAAAATATTCATAGTCAGCGGTTAACCTCGTAAAAATTGGTACTGCGCGCGACGTTCGTCGTCAATTTCAATAGAATCTTGGATTTAAACATTAAAACGTGCAAATGGAGTGAAATGACTGAAGAAACCGTCCTTAAACCTAGAAAGAAAGTGTATTGTGAGGTTTGCTCTGTGTTTGTTTCATCAGGTACGTTTCATATTGACATATCTAAGATTAATTTATTCTAAGTATATGTCATATGATGTTATTAAACGATGTCGTGACGTCGTCTGTGTCTGTCCAACACTCCAACTAGGGGAAACTAACCCTAATCTAGGGGAAACTAACCCTAATCGTATCCCTAAACCCACGAAACGTTACAAGTAATCGTTACTTTTTGAATAATTGTAATGGTAACCAGTTACTTTTTTAAGAAAGTACTGTAAACAAAATTTCAAAATCAACAGTAACGATTTTAGTAGTTGTATACATTTTTGCCACTGATGGCCCATTACTTTTTGCTTGTTTATAATTGTATTACTTTTTGCTTGTTTATAATGTTATTAGTTAGACTTTTATTTGTCCCAGGGGGGCAGCACCAAAGACGCTTGAAAAATCCAGGAGGGTCCGGAGGTATGCTCCCACTGAAATTTTTTGAATTTGTAAGTCTTGGAAACGCCATTTCCTGCATTTTGAGACAAGTTTTAAAGTGCCTATACAGCCCTTTCGATTTTTAGTTATCTGTATAGAGGATGAAAAAATAGCTGATAAGTTAATTTATAGTTTTTGATTTGGACTTTTCGTTTGGAAGATGGCTCTTTAAACATTGCTATTTATATAAAAAAGCATTAGAAAGGCCTGGAAAGAGCCATACTGTGATGTCATTTAAGAGACGAATACATGTGTTTTGCCTTGGGGAACTTGTAAACACTTTATTAAAAAACACACTGCAATTTCTCTTTGTGATATTCATATATACTGTCCGCATCTCGTTCAAATAAAGAATCGGTCAAGTAAGGTATCGTTTAAGTAAGGAATACGATGGACAGATATTTTTCTTTCAAATTCGCTTCATTAGAACTTCCATATACTGCGCATCTGCCTGGCATGATTGAATATAGTTCAACACAAACGATAAATTTTATAGTATAATCTGGGAATCGAGCTTGTTTTACAAAGCTGGGGAGATCCTGGACCCATCTCTTAATGATGACATCACAATCTAGTTTCCAGACTCTAGAATTGGCAGAAATACATTTTTAGTTTTTAATTGGAATTTGCTTACATTTCTTAATTTGGATGCAAAATATCTTCCAAACGAAAAGTCCAAATCAAAAACTGTAAAATAACTTACAGGTATCAGCTATTTTTTGATCCTCTATACAGATAATTAAAAAACGAAAGGGCTGTATACCAGCACTTTAAGAGATATCTACTAGTAAAGGTTATAAATTACACAATTTCTTAACACATAACTCTGTCAGGCTTCGCTGCTTTCGCTTCATAATTTGCACTTTAATAAAAATACGAACTGTGGTAATGGCAGCGAGATGGAGGTCAGCTAGGCCATGTCAGTCAAACTGGTTCTCAGTTTTCCTCAATAGTACTTCTGCAGTTACCACAGAGCCAAAATTCCTTAAAAGACTTTTGTTCCATACACTTGACAGTCTGCACGACGAGACCTGGTAGTTTTGTGGACTGTGGAGCAGCAGTTGCTGATTTTGGCTTTCATGTATGCTTCTGTTTTATTAGGGGGGGAGGAGTATGGGGCGGTGCCGCCCCTGATTTGTCGCCTCACAAGCGAGGTTGCGAAGCGAGGTTGCAAAGCGAGGTTGCGAAGCGAGGGTTCTAATCTTGATGGGGTGCTTGGGACACTGTATTAAGGGATTGAATTCTGGCCTGCTGCACATCCCTACATTCATTTTGTAGGTCCAACATCCTCATAAGCAGGTGTAAAGTGTCGTAACAGCCGAGTGTTTAAGAATATTGATGGCATTTTCGGGAATATTATATGTTTAATATTTATAACAGTAGAAAATGGCAGGACGAAGCAAATTTGGACATGATGAACATTTTGGCAAAAATATTGGAAGAATGCTAACAATACGACTTTCACTTCTTTACAGTACTGCAATAAACCCGCGTACACAACTTAAACTAATATTGCTTTCAAGTAAGTTTATAGCATCCAAAGGCCAACTAATTTTCACTGTTTTATGTTGGCAATTAATATAAAGTTAATACTAGATATTGTGTAGTACAGTGTGTACGTATGTCCAAGTCAGTTAGGGGCTGTTTATATGAGCCGGGCTTGCCTGGCTAACTGGGCTGAGTTTGTGACATGAAGATCTTTCGTTGACTCAAAAAGATCATTTGAATTAACATTATACTCTTCACTACAGTCAAACTAAGCCACTTCTGCTTTGAAATATCATTCTGGGTGTCTATAGTAGCCGTGATAAGAACTTTGTGAAGCTGATCAGTCCAGCTGACCAGGCTAGCCTGGCTGATATAAACAGCCCCTTAGTCAAGCTTTCAGTAGTTCAAAATATATCATCATCGGAAGCTGTCAAATTTGACAGTTTGTATAAAATTCAAAAACCGTTCAAAGGTGAACCTGTTTTCGCTTTTTTAAAGATGTTAACAATCATTGACAAAGATTTCTTCTACGTATGTCCGAATCTATTATTCAAGCTTTCATTTGATGTATAGCATGAGTTTGTAGAGCCAATATTTCAAAAGATAGGAATATGTTAAAATCAGTTTATATTTTATATGATATATGAAAATAAGTTAGTTGCCATGGTAACAATTTCTTCACTAAATATATCTCGAGCGATAAAAAAGCGAAAACAATCAATTCTGCAATATATTATGAGAAACGGTGTTACTATAATGCAAAATAACGAAATAAGTACAGAAATGTTTCTTCTGAGTACAACTTATTTTGTGTCTGTTGTAAACATGCTCACAAGAAACTATAAATACGTGTATGCAACAACCCCTGGGTGGCTGGCAACTGGTCTTAACTGGATCACCCGCATGTCACATTTCATAATTTAAATTTCGGTATAAAAAGGTACCTACCCTGAAGATCGGAAACTTCTACTAATTTTCACTTTCGGACTTTAAAAGATTGATTTTTGTTTTTTCTATTTTCAAAGTTCACTTAAAATTATTTTACTCAACACACTGGCAAATTGAACGTTGTTGGAATGGAAGAAATTTAAATGAATTTCATTGTAGAAACTTTCCGAAGTGGTGACGCTTTGTCGAAGGTGTACATATAAAGCTAAAGTTGTTGGTTGTTTATTTATAAAATGTACGAAAAGTTTATTACTGAGTTTCTATCTTTGAGTTTTTCTTTTCTTTTCTGTTTATTCAAAAACAACTATTATTTATTACCAAAAGTAACCTATTTATTTTGACCATTTATCGTAATTAGGATGCGCCAAATTGCGTGCATTGTAGCGCGCAGTATTACCATACATCGAGCGAGGGGTTGTTGCGTACACGTATTTCTAGTTTTTTATATAAAAGGAGGATGTTGCTCAAATTTATACCTAGGTCCCAGAATCTTATCTCTGTTCGACGTTTTTGCAATTCATTCTGGTCAATATATACAGTATGTGTGCAGTTGTTCTGTTCCTTAGTACAGCCTGCAGGAACTTGATGATACAGTATAATCACTAATCCATGGCCATATTTGGGTAATACCGGTATACATGTATGTTCCATTTTAAATCACGAACATGCCAACTTGTTTACTATGTTCACCAAAAGGAGTGCTTGGCTTGCCTAACTTTGTTATCAAATTTGCATCAAAGCATGTCCATGTATTTACTTTTCATGGGTTTATACTTTCTTTAAGTCAAAACTTGCATTGATTTGGTCAATATATAATTACATGTAAATTAACCAGTGTCCACTTGACTTGAGCCTTATGGCTTTGATCAAACAAGGATGAGAATGATTGAAAGTTGACAGTCACGCTACCTACTTAGTCTAAATTAAAAATGCTTTAAATACGGAGCGAGCGCATAAGTACTGAAAGTCATTGCCGAAAATCGCACAACCATACATGTAGTTGAAAGCACACAAGAACAATCAACTATCTTATTCCGTGATCGGAGGTTGAACGCAACACATCAATTTGGCGAATTATAGCTTGGACTACGATTTTTCACGACTATTCTATGATGGCTTTCCGTGACTTTCTACGTCAACCAGCAAAGTCGTAAAATATCTCTTGTATACAGTAAATATGGCGGAGCGACGATCATCTTGTTTCAACAAGATGACCCTACGAATCGGAAAATGGCGAGAATTTCCGGATATGGCCGAACCGATCACGACATCGATAGCCTGAAAACCGGGACGCATTCTAGACGCAATTTGGAACGCGTTTTTTGTTAGGTTATTTCTAAGCAGTACTGTATTTTATCAGTTTATGCATATATTTTACCTTACATGGTCAAGTAGAGTTTTCTTTATACTCGCCCTATAAAAATTTATTCTCCCACACACTTCATTGTAACCCTTTGTTTATAATAGGACGGCGACGTCGTTCAAACAAAAGAATCTTTATGCGAAACAAAAAGAATGAATAATTTTTATTCCCAAAAGTAATCTTAACGCCGTCCTCATTCTGTTTACAACGCCAGTGAGAACATTTTCACGTCTTTAGGACGACGGTAACTCGCGGAGAGATGAGAGCTGTTACTTAAGACTGAGTTAAACACAAACACTACAATCGTTTTAGAAATATTGAAGAGTTTTGGAGATCATAAAACAAACTTTGAGTGTTAAACACGCTAGTCAATCGACCGTGGTTTCATTCAAATACTAAAAAATATATTGCTTTCACTGCCGTCGCCGTCCTACAGTAGGTTGCCGTCGTAGATCTTAACTTAAGGTCCCTAATATACTATATACGGCATCAAATCATCAGTATTACTGGATCACAATTGGTATATATATATATATATATATATATATATATATATATATATATATATATATATATATATATATATAATAGGTAATATTTGGCATTTCACTCGATCAAACTACATGTTGAAAGGATTTATGGTAAAGCAAAATCCCGAGTGTTGGAATACATACATTTTAAGACCAAACCGGGACCAGTTGCGAAAAATGCAACTTAGCGGCCTTCCGGCTGGAATTGAACCCCCGCGACCCTGCGATTGCTAGTGCAGTGCTCTGACCACTGAGCTACGGAAGCCGTTGCCGAGAGCCTAGTCACGAGTTCTGTATATATGGTGGTAATGCCGGGATAAGATTCTGGGTATATTATAGGTAATATTTGGCATTTCACTCGATCAAACTACATGTTGAAAGGATTTATGGTAAAGGAAAATCCCGAGTGTTGGAATACATACATTTTAAGACCAAACCGGGACCATGAGTTGCGAAAAATGCAACTTAGCAGCCTTCCGGTAGGAATTGAACCCGCGACTCTGTATATTCCAACACTCGGGATTTTCCTTTACCATAAATCCTCAGTTCAACATGTAGTCAGGGACGTGGCGAAGGAATCACGATTGGGGGGGTGTCATATGATAGTGACCAACTTTTTGCGAAAGCGGTTCGCGTAAAAGTATCCAAAATGTCTCCAAAATATAAAATAAGTTCAAAAACGAATTACATGAAGTATCGCACTTCCAAGGTTTCATAAGGACCTTTATTCAAAATGGCTGCCGAACTAGCAAACAGAGTAATGTCTCGATCAATTCCAAGCGTGACCATCCCGCCCCCCCCCCCCCCCCCCGGGCGTTTAACGGGCATTTGACATTTATGCATTTATGCATTAGAGCATTGCAAATGCCCCACCGTTGGGTCAACATAATCATGCAAAATCCCCACAGAGGAGTCGTAAAATTGATGCAAACCAGCAAATGCCCCACCCATGGGATTATAATAAACGTTTTTTATAATAAAAGTATTAAGCATTGAGCCAGTAAGCCACAAACGGCACACCTTTCCCCTCAAAATCTTCCAAAGCAATGTTTATGCAAACGATCGTCAACCTCCTCCCCAAAGCTTCGCGCGGTGCGATGTGGCTCGTACCGCGAAGGCCCTGGGGAAAAGGTTGACGATCGCAATCATTATTAAAAACAAGCGACTTTTTTGGCGCTTGTTTACGTTTTATATTATATCATTTGAATGCGGAAATATATTTTAAGATATTATTAAAAAGTCGACGAGTAAAGCTAAATTAAAGAGCAAAGGACCATATGAAATGTGCGGTGTTCGAAATTCAGTATAGATTTACGGGATACGCATCTGCTTTCTTTGAACTATTTAGATACTTTGACAAATTCCCCCTGTAGAGGCAAATGCCCGACCCTGGGAACAGGTGAGTCGTCGAATGCCCGTCGAACGCCCGGGGGGGAGTGAGAAATTTAGAAAGGATAAAAATATGACCTTTTTTAAGAAGTTTTTAGTTGGGTTTGGCAAGGGTTTATGTTCAAACGAGTTTAATAAATGCGTTGACAAGCGTATGTCAGTATGTGAATAATTTGAGCTGGCCGCTTCTAAAATGATGAAATTAGACTAATATTAACATGCATCACAACATTAAATTGCACAACTGACTTTTTTGTTTTTTTTGGTTTGTAAATTAGCCAAATGACATGCGAGCTTGTGTCCTTCAAACAATTGAGCCTCGGATTTCAATGGTCTGCGGTCTCCCGTCTCCAGATCGGAAATACTTCACTACGGAATACACTGACTGTACTCACTTAAATACAATTTTTGCTGGGGATGTTTGAGCGCTATTGACCAACTGTTGACCGACAATTGATAAAAAAAACAAATTTTATTGACCAACTGTTGACCGACAATTGATAAAAAAAACAAATTTTAGCTTTTTTTCGCAATTCTGTCTCACCATTTTTATTTTAGCCAGCAGCAATCCCTTGTGTGACCAACTTTTTGCTATTTAGAATTATTGGGGGGGTGTCGCACCCCCCCACACCCCCCCCCCCCCCCCAGTCGCCACGCCCCTGCATGTAGTTTGATCGAGTGAAATGCCAAATATTACCTATAATATACCCAGAATCTTATCCCGGCATTACCACCATATATACAGAACTCGTGACTAGGCTCTCGGCAACGGCTTCCGTAGCTCAGTGGTCAGAGCACTGCACTAGCAATCGCAGAGTCGCGGGTTCAATTCCTACCGGAAGGCCGCTAAGTTGCATTTTTCGCAACTGGTCCCGGTTTGGTCTTAAAATGTATGTATTCCAACACTCCGGATTTTCCTTTACCATAAATCCTTTCAATATATATATATAAGCCGTACATGGTAGGACCAAATCTCGTACACATGATTGGCTAAGACCAACCGGTAAGTTGCGTGATCCGTTTTAATCGGCCAATATTCGTTGGGGAGAAAATCTGCACAAACATGGCCGACTAATTTTAAGTACATAAGCAGGTTTTTACGTTTACGTAACATAATAGGCGTTATGTACTTTGACTAGGTAATTCCAAATCTGTTTTCAGAATTGAAATCTAGTACGTACAACGAACCGGCCTTTTGGGATTTATTATCGACAGAGACTACAAATACAAATACGCGGTCTGGGCACTGAGGACAATGGATGGGGAAAAGAAACTCTGGTGGTGGGGTTTGTGGGAGAAAAGGCGAGCGAGGGGTTATTGCGGATTCGTATTTCTAGTTGATTACATTTCCAATCAGGGATTTGAACCGCAACCTTCGATTTACTAGTCTATAACGCTCTACCGACTGAGTTACAAGGCAATGATGCTCCTTAATATTGTGAGACTTACTATGCGCATTCTCATTGGTTATTGCGAATGCGAAAAACGAACAGACGAGACGAAAAGCGAACAATCGAAGCGAAAGCAAATAATCGATGCGAAAACGAATCAATCGCTGCGAGAGCGAATAGTCGATACGAAAATGAATAGTCGTTGTACAAGCGAATAGTCGATGTGAATGCGAATAAATCGGTGCGAAAGCGAGTAAATAGTTGCGAAAGTGAATAAATCGATGGAAAAGCGTATAATCGATGCTATATCGAGTAGTCGACGCGAGTGAATAGTCGATGCGAAAGCGAACACACATGCAACGGTAAAACAAAAACACTTGAAGGATAATGAAACAAGATCTGTTAGGAGCATACACGTTTTAATTATAGGGGATTAAAAGTTATTCGACAAAACTCATTGTTGAGACAATTATATCAAACGTGAAACAGAAATTATAATTCCTTTTCTATAATTTCTCGGGTGTTTGTCTCGTTTAAGTGGTTCGAAATGTGTTATACTTTTGTCATTATAAGAATGCTCCTTATACATTACGATTTATTTTGATATAAGATTCGTCACACGAATGTCTTCGATGAAAACAAATCACAATGTATAAGGAACATTCTTATGCATGACGAAAATATGAGACGGACCACCTACCTCTAATAAACGTCTAGCCTCAAATAAACGCCTCCCCTTTTCATACAAGAATGCCAATAAACGCCTCCCTCTAATAAACGCCTCCCCTTTTCATACAAGAATGACAATAAACGCCTCCCTCTAATAAACGCCTCCCCTTTTCATACAAGAATGACAATAAACGCCTAGCCTCAAATAAACGCCTCCCTCTAATAAACGCCTCCCATTTTCATACAAGAATGCCAATAAACGCCTCGCTCTACATCAGAACGCCGCATACATCAGAACGGCGTTTATAAGAAAAAATACAGAAAGTGCAAGAAAAAGGATGCTAAAATTGACAGATTTATTTATTTTTATGTGGCTACAATGGAACCAAACAAGGAATCTTTTTAATTTCTTCTTCCACAGACGTTGACTGACTTCATTGTCGAAGTGATGTTAAAGTTAAATAAAGTAAAGTAATAATAAAAGTAAAAACGAAAAAAGAACTGAACCTCGCGCTCGGTACGCTCCCCTCTAATAAACGCCGCATCAAATTGTTTTAAAATTTAATAAATGCCTGGGGCGTTTATTAGAGGAAATACGGTAAAAGCGGCAAACTGTCAAACACTCTATGAAGGCCAGGAAAATAAGCAAATCAAGAAATTATAATTATCATTGACATTGTCTCTATAATGTGTTGTTGTGGAACAATTTTCCGAAGAATATATCCCTTGAATTTCACTTACTGAAGAGCAAGATGATACGTATTTTTATCCGTCCGTCCATGTTTTATGTTGTCCGTCCACAACACGACTATCAACAATGCTGATGTACTGTTGTACGAGTGAAAAATGTCGCACCTCGCGCGGCGCGTTCAGCTGGAACTAACAGTATGAATATGCGAACCGTACTCAACGACATGCTGCTCCGTTGCCAAGTCAGAATCCGATTCTGAGTTCGACATTTCCAAATAATTTGATACCACAATTCACAATTATTCACTACGTCTACAGCATGCGAGGCTTGAAATAATAGGGGTTCCATGAAAATAAAAACACAAGCACACAAAGCATTACGGTGGCTCAGAGATGACATTTATTTTTTCGCGACTTTCAGATTCACGAGAAGGAACTTAGCCCTTTATAGGTGTATTTTCGAAAGGAATAACCATTCTTCTATTACTGTATTTTGTATTTGTATATTACAAATTGTCACTGTTAAGGCTATTTTACCACAATATTCTCCTGTGACGCATAGGCGTACCTGACCAATTATGTTGGGGGGGGGGGGGGGGGGGGGGGGTAGGGAAACGTATTTTGCCCGATAAATCGACTGTGGATCATCTGATGCAGTGTGGCAGGCGCAACTTCATATGTGACTAGATTTCTCAGCGGTTTCCTCACCGAAATCATCTATCGTATATGATATAGCACTTAGTATAATTTTAAACCGGGTTTAAATTTAATTTTAAATTTAATTTTATTAATTTAATTAAATTTAATTAAATAAAATTTTAATTTTAATAAAAACTTTAATAAAAATTAATAAAATCTTAATTTTAATTAAAAACTAGCTAATATATTATGTTAATGTTAAAACATATTACTTTAATATTAAAACAGTTCAAAATATAAATTTTTCATGAATATTTACAGCAATATTACCCGAACCCTAACCCGGCCTAACCCGCCTGGTACGCCTATGATAGGACGCAATGAAGCAATCGTGAACTACTTTAGGCTTGGTTTTACTGCAGCAGAAATTTTAGGTTTTCTCGTCAGTATTCACGGAGTTCGACTTAGTAAGGAGCCTACCACTACCTCTCAATTCTTGTTCCACAGCCTGAACAACAACATTCATATCGGTGGTATTCACCTAGACTAAGTCGAACTCCGTGAATACTGACGAGAAAACCTAAAATTTCTGCTGCAGTAAAACCAAGCCTAAAGTAGTTCGCGATTTCTTCATTGCGTCCTATCGCTTGATTCACGGGAGAATATTGTGGTAAAATAGCCTTAACAGTGACTATTTGTAATAGACAAATACAAAATAATAGAAGCATGGTTATTACTTTCGAAAACACACCTATAAAGGGCTAAGTTCCTTCTCGTGAATCTAAAAAGTCGCGAAAAAATAAAAAGTAGCGAAAAAAATCACGAAAATAAAAAAATATGTTTATGTCATCTCCTAGCCACCGTAAAGGCCCGTTTACATAGGCGATTTTTGCTGCGATTTTTCTGACCCTGACGTATGCGATATAGTGGATGACTCACTAAAGTATTGAACGTCAGATCTGTACAAATGGTTCAATACATTCGTAAGACAATCCATTCGATCACATCTGTTAAAAAGATGCTGGAAGATGCCCTGCTGAGGTCATCAAAATAAGCGGAGCTGCAGGTCACAAGCACTGCGGGAGCACAAACGTCATTTCCCAATAAATACATTTATTTGGCTAAATCTACCAATAGGGTTCAAAATAAATACTTTGGATTTATATATTTTGTAGGCTGTTTTATATATATGATATTTTTTATATATATTATAGATATTTTTGTAGAGTGTTTTATATATGTAAAAACAGCCTACAAAAATATCTAAATCCAAAGTTTTTTCGCTACTTTTTATTTTTTCGCGACTTCTTTAGCCGGCACAACTTTTGTGCGGGCTGTTTTGGTACGTTCTGTTTGCGAATGCCCATAGGCGTAGGAACCGGGGGGCTGGCGGGCTGCAGCCCCCCCCAAAAAAATATTTTTTAATGGGGCTGAGCCCCCTAAAAATCAGAACAAGCGTTGCTAAATTTAATGTTTTTTTCCAATTGTATTAGTACGACTATAGAGGCTAAGAGAGAAGCTACTTAAGGTAATCAACATACGTGCTTCATCTACACGAGATCTTACAAACGGGTGTAGGCTGTAACCTGAAGTGTTAGCCAACCCTTAAACCTTTGCCACTCGAGTGTTAGATTGGTTCCCAGACCCTTCTGTCAGTACTAGGTGCAAAAAATGGCGTCACCTGGTAAGAGGCAGCAGGCAACTCTTGGATTCATTTGAACTTTGCTCGCTGCAGAATTAGATGAAAATTTTTGCTCAAATTGCTGAAAATTGTCTTTCTGAGCTTCTAGTTTTCAAAATTTTCCGGGGGACGACCCCCGAACCCCCTCTAAAAATGCGGTCACTGATTACCTGCTTGTCGACTTCAGCCCCCCCCCCCCCAACTTTAAATCCGTTCATGCCTGCTACGGGAATCCACAGACATACCACGAGAAGCCCACGCAGGAACCTTTTAGTTATATCATGCTTGCATTTCTAGCTGAAAATAGCTTTTAAAAGAAAAAAGGTGTTTTATTATTGTACAAACTGTGCGTGTTTCCTCATTTGCATGGCCATCAGTCGAACATAAACATCAACAAGAACAGAACATGCGCAAAGTACCTTACCGTGTACCAAAGACTGTAGGCTCCGCTGAAATCGCGAATCTCGATTCTCATAGCAAAAAATTTCAATTTGGAAAGTTAAATTTTGTTGAAAAGTTAGAAATTTATCGTATAATGAATCGTTAATTTTTACCAAAGAATGAACTGACGGCTGCGAAGCAGACTATAGCTAGCGTCGTGAAAATGCCTGCTACAGCCAGCTGCTATTTTGAACCCTGTTTCACTACAAATTAATATAGATTACAATGGACTGGATTTAATTACGATCAACCGATCATGTTCGAATTAATTATGACAATCGATGTCCTCTCTTTTTAGAGTCATTGTTAGCTATACATAATAATGGCAAAAAACACCAGCGGTTGTTAAAAGCTCGTGTGGAAAGACAAGTTTGTGCAGAACGCAGTATCTATGCTCAAGGCTTTTGTAATACAAAGTCACTTGAAAATGACCTCCATGATTATTTCTCCAAGTTTGGGAATGTATCAAGTGTATTTGTTGATAAAGAAAAGGTTGGTTGATACTGATTTTTATTTGAATGTATATAAAGAATAAATAAGGAACTTACTAAGTTCTCAAAAGAACTGGATAATATGGTGTGAAAAGAGAACTTCAAAAATATGTCGAAAAATACTTAAGAACATGTGATCGCATAAGAGCCCAGCTCAATATACGTAAATGTATTGCCATAATAATATAGAAACAAGTCAAGTTTTAGAACATATTTACTAACGTTTCGTTGTGAGCTTACAACATCTTCAGAAGTAACAATTACAGGTGTGAAAACTATATAAATTAACTTCTAGATCGATATTCGTTGCAATTGGAGGTTGGTGCCGTAGGTAGCAAACGCTAGTACGCAAACCTGCCATAGCAATCGAGCTAAGCAATGAGCAAGCAATTGAGCAACCTGGGTTCTGGAGCAAAGGCTAGCAATCCACAGCTGGGAGCTGCATAGCAATTAAACGTTTAGTAATACTAGCAACTATAGCAAGCACGAGCGACCAACCAGCAGCAATGTGTCAATGCTGTAGCGACGTGCTTGCAAGCGTGAGTGATACTCGTGCGCGCCCTTTGTCTTCTTAAGAACTTGGGACTCCCCAAGATCTATGAAGGAGAAGATCGCTGGCAACTACATCTGCAGTTAACTTTGCCTAAATAAATTTAACCACATTATAAGTCTATATTACATAGGAGAATAATTAATTAGACCGCTATAACCAATGAGATAACGAGCTGACAAAACAGAAGGTGACATAAGTAATATAATCCGGGGGGGGACCCAAAAAAACAACGAAATATTAAAATAGAGAAAGCGGTATGGAATAGATATTCTCATAATCTCATTGAGAGATGGTTTGAATTTAGAAATCAGTAAACTCTCTCGAATGAGGAGTTCAAAGTTGGAAGAAGAACGAGAAGAAGAAATAATAGAGAAATTAGAGAAGTCATCAGGAGTAATAGTGTGATGACTGATGGGTAAAATGAGTATGAGACTGGATGGCAGAAAGGGAAGTGCTCGGTCAAAGGCGATACCCCCCATGTGTTCTGAGATTCGCGTATGTAAATGGCGCCGTATTTGGCCCAGATACAATGCACCACAGCATTGACACGTGTATTTATAGACAACACGTGATCTCATCAACATAGGGATCCGATCTTTGAAGGGAAAGAAACTAGACAACCTTCGTCCTGATTGAAAAATAAAACGCAACGAGATTTGTATGCACCACAAGAACTTGTGGGCTCTTAAAATCATGCAAAATAGGAAAGAAACGGAATCGTGGTGTTGCTTATGTTGGTTCTTCGGTTGCTGAACCTCGTGACAACTTCCCGAATGTTTAATTTTTTTGTAACATTTTATAAACACAACATCTAACAGGCAGACCTAACTTCAGGTTGGACTGACATTAATTCAGATGTATTGTTTTTCCTGTAGTTCACTCAGATAACGACCTTAAATCGTAGGCCCTCGGAATCCCTGTCAGTTGGGGTTCTAGCCTGTTGGCTGTTGGGGTGTTCCGTTCACCTAAAAGAGTGATAAATCTACTAAACCCAAATACTTCAGGCCGGCCTGACCCATGTAAACAAGAACTTCTTATAACGAGCCTTCTAAAGTTGTAAGAACAACCTAATAACAATCTCAATATTAACATAAATATTAATTGCATTGATGATGGTCATATTTGAAACTAACCAAGGCCGAATATGTATAGTCGCGGTTTCATGTAAACAAGTTGAAATGAGAAAATACATGTAGCCAGGGCCAGAGTGGCACATGCCAACACTTAACCTTTCGGTTGCAATGTTTGTACACAATTGTAACCTTCTGGAGGTGGGGAAATGTGAACAGCTGCAGTAATAACACCATAATGACCATCCGGAGGAGTGAACGCATCAACAAGAGGAGGGTAGGCATCAACAGCGGCAGTAATAACACGATAACGACATCCGGGGGAGTGGATGCATCAACAGAGGCATGAACAGCGGCGACGACAACACCAAAGATAGGCAACCCAAGAAGCGGACATGCAGGAACAGAACGATGTCAGCGGTGCCCGCCCGTAGGCGACTGATGATAAAGTCCATCGTGGACTGTGACAAACTGTCGAGGTGCCGGCACATCGTTGACACGGGATATGCTGAGAAGGCCGGCGACATGTAGTGCCCTGGGGAAACCTTATCGTAGATCCCAAATCCCGTAATTTGGCTGAGGTTAATTTTATTTATTACATATCTTCATGAATCTGTTGTAATCACGTACAGTACTGTTGCTTTTCCCCTAGTTTTCAACCTATCGACTAGGGAAATGTAACTGACCTTAAAGTGAATATCGGTCCATGCACTAATTTAACTTTGTGTTTGTAAATTACACTACTCCTACAACAAGACTGACGAAGTCGTCAATCGAAAAACATGGGACACGGTAACGTATTAAAAATTGAAAATCGACAGGAAAGAGTTAAAGTATTTACATCACCTTCCTTATTGTTTGCCTGAACCTCTTCTCATGTTTCTGCCGCAGGTTCTTCTACTTCTCATGGTGGTTTTTAATAATAATAATAATAATAATAATATAACTGTGATATTGGAATATAATATTGTGTGATTGGAATAATAAGCACAATGCAGAGGACGGTGCTCTTTGAAGGGGAAACAATAATAAGGAAGGTGCTTGGCGGGGTGGTACAGACAGAGTAGTGGGACACAACGGGATCATGTGCAACTCGCTTACCGCCCAGCAAGAGTTGGTGGGTGGATGCAAGGGCCAGAGTGTGTTGAGCTGGCTAATTAATTAACAATAATAATAATAATAATAATAATAATAATTTTCTCTCTGAACTAGAACCCAAGCATAAATTACATCAGCTTAGTTACAAATTCTAATTAGTTACATCTAAGCTTCATTATTAGTTGTTCAAGACAGTAATTTTTTAACTCTATGGCGCCAAATATAGTTTGACCATACATCTTTGTGAACTGTTCCAAGAGAACCAAAACGTAGTACAAACAGTTTCGTGTCGCAGCCATTTTGCTTCAAACAATCCACCAATGGATTATATCGAACCATTTTTGAATTTTTAGCCAAGTCATGATATATGTCAAAACATACCGTTATCTCAACAATTTGACAACATTTAGACAATTCATTTACTACAATAATATCCGGACGACGATGATGCAGCTCATTCATTTCATCTTTCAGTAGGGGAAACACTGTTTCTACATTCCTCAGACATAACACGAACTCGTCGACAACACCTCCTGAGAATATTCACGACTATACTCACAATTCGATCGTGGCGTCTGCTGTAAAAGTTTCCAAATGTTCTGATACACCCATTTAACAAATGAGCCATACTTTCCGTTTTTTGACAACCAAAAGGACATAACGGATTATTTTCCCTATTCCAAATATATGTTGTAAATCTCGTAGGCAATATACTCAACCTGGCCTTCGCTACAAATCGAATTAGATGATCATCAACCTTCCAATTATAAAAGATTGAACTTGATAATTTCGGATTTATCTTTGTCATATTCAGGAACTGGCCTTGGATGGATAATTTCTCTGCGTCTTGTACATCGCGATCGCCACACAACTTCATTAAGAGCTTTTGTAAATTATTTGGCGGTAATTCTAAACCATTAGCGTGAACGGTAATTATGTCATTTACAAATGTAATCGTTACATTCAGCTTTCTTGCATATCTAACCAAATCCGGCCAATCCGACTGACAGCCATAAGACGTACTAATAATAATAATAATAATAGGACATGGTGCTATAACCTACTACTGGAATATGGACGCTCCCGCCCTCCTGAGTCTGGGGTACTACCTTTGGGAAGTGCTAGTAACCCCTAAGCCACCACTGTTAGGGTTACAACGAAAGGATAGATGGGGTTCTTTAGTCTTGTTTGGCAACCCATCTAGGAGAAGGTAATTACTCCGAATTCAAATACCCCATCTATAGGGGTTAATATAGACCCAAGCTACGATGTTTACCTTGTCAAGAGCTGGATGAATGAAGGGTAAAGACAGTTGTGTACCGTTCCCTTCTCAAAGTGGCGACCCTGAATTGTAACAAGCCTTATCCTATGTGCCAGGCAACGTAGGACGGACTACATCCCCTGGCGCCCACTACCCTCTTATAATGAGTGAATAATGTCCAATGATAATTTATCGAATAATGATAAGGCCTACACTGAAAGGTCTAGGTGTTCTCGGAGGTTTCAGTAGCAACCAGAGTACTTCTTTTCCCTCAAGCTCAGAGAGACGAATAGAAGCGAGGTCATTCTTAATATAAGCCAGAACAGCTGGGATGTAAGTATTTCCAATGTCAATTACGGCATCTGGGACATCGGAGGATAACCAAGATTCCGTAATCAGAGGCATTGAAGGTTTATTAATAGCGATAATTCCGGACAGTTCGTCCACTTTGTTGGTGATGTGTCACAAACAGCATGTGTCACAAACAGCATGTGTCACAAACAGAGATGGAATAAAGCATTTATCCTGAACAAGATTAATTGATATCCTAATACAGTTCTCAGGATTGTGGGCATTGAGTGTCTTTCTTGGTTGTCTGAGAGAGTTCTTTGTCTGGTTAATTATGCAAGTTATTGGCTATTGCCGGTGCGTGTTATTAGTTGATGTTTCGCAATAACATTGATCTCCCTGAATTTCGTTCCCGTTGAAGCAAAGTTTTATATGAGATGTTGGTATTACCGGTGTAGTGGTAGTAAATTGATGGGGGGTTTGTTCCACGGGGCGACAGAGGCAACTTTGGACTAGATCTTCGTGTTTCTATCAGTTGAGTTACCTTACGGATTTTAGATCTTGCCAGTATCCCAGCACGGTTTTGGCGGGTCTTCAATATTGCTTGTTCCTGGGAGAGTTGATTTTGTTTTTAACATTCAGGAGTTGTTGTTTTGAATATTTAATGATTCCATTGGACCATTGGTAGCAGGTAAATTTGAAGATTTGTTTTGATCCGTTGTAGGCCGTGAAATAACGTTACAAGGCTGAAATGGACCAGGGTGTTTATGTATATCCATATGGATTGTCAAGTCCATTTCAAAAGGTTTGCTCATTGGAAGAGTCAAACACAGTGTACCGTGTTTTGTAGTCTTGAATATAGGGCGATTGATATTGAACTTCGATTGCAGGACACGAAGGACATTCGGATAGCAACAGAATACCATTTCGAAAAGTCCGTTAAACAGACATCGTGGTCACGAAATTGGTATTCCTGGTGGTAACTGTTGTGTTTAGAAGGTAGAAGATTCCTTTCTTTCGACAGTAAACTTCTCCACATAGCAAGAACTACGACAAATAGCCGGAGCATATTAAAACATGCAGCCATTACGAAGGCGCATTGCATTGCCGGATAGTTGAAAAAAATACGGCCGGATACAAGGCTCAGTCCTTCTTTTGAGGTAGTATATATAGCTGAATTGCCATATTTTGACTAGTTTCTGAGCTATAACGGTATAACCTGCATTGTGACCGAAATTTTATTCAATGCATTGAAAATCACTAACCCATGATTCAATTCAGGGTTTGAGCCTGCAGTTATACCAATAACAATGTTATAACGGCAGTCTCAAATAGTAGGTAGATAGACAGATATATAGATATATAAAGCGTTTATTAAAAAAAACATCGCAGTCCATAGACTGAATTACGTGCTTGAATTAAATACTGAAAATTAAGTACTGTAGTTTGCAAGTATAAATAGTATTAAACTATGAAAAATTGAAAATGAAATGATTAATCCAACTTGGTCTATGAGCCCTGCCTTTGTCTATTGTAATGAACGTGGGAAATGTCAAGAAACTCGGTTACAAACTCGCACGTTTGAAACGTAAACATATCCGTTAAAATGCTCACGCCTAATGATTGCTTGCAAATGGCAGTAGTTGTTACTTGCTGAACTTCATACCCCATCAAGAGGACATACATATCAACAAACAGAAAATGAAGTTGCAGTGCCGAACTGGAAAGCGCCAGGTTATGATGGAGTATTACAAGGATTTTGGATCAAGAAATTAACATCATGCCATCAAACGATAGCGGAGCAAATTGCAAAAGATCTTGAACGGAGAAGTAGAAACCCGTGACTGGATGACCAGTGGAAGAACGGTATATGCCTAAAGGAACCAACGAAAGGTAATCCTGTGGATAACTTTAGACCCATATCGTGTCTACCATTAACGTGGATTATGAACGGAATTATAGCTGAAAGCATGTACGGTTTCCTTGAGAGCAATGTGGATGCGAAAAGGATGTAAAAGGAAATGTAGAGGAACTAAAGACCAGTTGCTTATAGACAAGATGGTTTTAAAGGACTGTAAGAGAAGGCGCATCAATTTAGCAATGAACTGGATAGACTATACCAAAAGACATATGATAATGATATGGTAGCAAATTCTTGTTGAAAATGTTTGGGATTGCCAAGAATGTGGGACAATTCATAACTAACAACATGCGGAAATGGAAAACAGACTTGACATTATGCGGAGAGAGTTTGAGTTATGTGAGAATCAATGTCTTTGCTAAATAAATACACAGTCTTCACTATAAAGGAGTTAATTTGGGCTTCATTTTTGCCATAGAGCTTGAGGTCGTCCATAAACAATAAGTGATTGATCTTTTGCTAATTTACCTTGAAATTCATAACCCCCAACTTTCCTTAGTAAAAGACTTACAGGTTTTTACGCATAACACAAAAAGTATTGGCGACAAATTGTCTTCCTGAAATATTCCTCTCCTCCTGGAATTAGGAATCAACAAGTGTGGAGTACTGATACTGAAAAGACTGTTAAGTACAAGGAAGGAAGGAAGAAAGGAAGGAAGGAGAAAAGATAGAGAAATATGATGAATTGAAGCGAGAGGTTAAACGACTGTAGTCGATGAGGAAGGTAGAAGTAGTTCCCGTTGTAGTTGTAGCTCTAGGAGCTGTGTGTAAAAAGTTTGAACAGTGGACAGAAAAGATTGGAATCAAGGTGAAGATTGAGAAAATCCAGAAAACGACGCTACTAACAAGAACAGCAAGGATACTAAGAAAAACATTAGAAAGCTAAACAAACCAGTGTCACCTGAGTCTACTGGTTGTAAACAGCTGCCACTCATAAACACCAACTTATCAAGTTGTGCGAAGAAGACAATAATAATAATGATAATAAATTAGCCTATACATCACTAAATCTATAGTGCTTCTCAACAGGGCTCTGTATAACATACGTTTACATTAAAATTCAAGATCATTACACTGTAAAAGTCAAGTAATAGAGTTGTACAATTATTATAAATAACAAGAATTAATCTACGCGTCAATAAAAATTTAAAAAATAAAATTTAAAAATCTCTATAAATATTTAAAAAATTGAGAACGTGTTTAAACTGGATAAACAAGACAAATTTCTAATTTTATCATCCAAATAGTTCCAGTCCGTGATAAATATTACACTTAGATCTAAGAAGTCATTTGCAGTATTAACTTTACTGTCTTGTTATGTTGTACTTGAGGGTATCCATCGATATCTTATTATTATCTCCCCAGTGATACTGTAATCAAATGAGTTACGTCTCTATAATAAAAGGACGCGCGAGAGAGATATTCTTGAGAATAAGTATAGGTAATCACAGTGCAGCTAAAGTGCCTATTGGATAATCCGGCCCTAGGTGATCATATAATATCGAGTACAATTAAGGATTTACACTACAAGTGATATTTGAAAATTGTGCCAAAATTGCACGAGCTGTTAAGTGAGTGCAATTTGGAGCACTTTTCAAATATCACGAGTAATGTAAATCCTTAATTGTACGAGCAATGTCTTTTTTGTTTGTTTTGGAAAAATCATTAATTGTTCTGCAGTACAATTATAAACAATTATTGGATGAGGTTTTTGTGATCAAATTGTAATCAAGGTCGAGGTAAGTGTTATCAGAGATATCACAAAAACTGAATCCAATAATTGTTTTACTATATATTGTGTTTTCAGAGTCTTTGTCTTCAAGTAATTTTTCGATTTCTTCTACAGTCGAAGACGAAAATCGAGCAGTCGTGTTGTTTTTGCTTGTGTGAAAAGCTACCGCTCGTTAGCAAATCTCGCATCGCGGGCGCAATCTACAGATTAGTGAATAATCTGCTAGCAGATTATTCACTAATCTGTAGGTTGCGCTGATTCCCATAATTAACTGTATGCGCTTAGCCAATGAGAAGACAGGAAGTGACTACAATGTATAATAAATAAAATAATTGTACTTCTCTCAACCAATCAGAATGCAGTAATTTTGTCATGCATATAATAAGTGCTATTAACGACCAAAGAAAACGCAAAGAATGTGCGTCTTAAAATAAAACGTTATAAAAGATCTAACGTTTTGTTGTTTGGCATAACATCGCTTCAGAAACAAAGGGTACAGTATTTAGCGGTTTATATTATAGCCGATATTTGGTGTGTGAGGTGATGCCTGTGTTTTTGCAACTTGCAGGCTAAATATGCTATTGTGGAATTTCAATCTGCGACAGAAGCTAAAGCTATTTTGGATTCCAAAGAGCGGCCATTGTTCCATGGAAAGCATTTGAAAATCAAGCAAAGATGTTTAAAAGAACCACCGACAACGAAACCGCAAGCAAGACCTCGCAACAGAGGTAAAACACCAGGAGATACTGGGAATGTTAACCAATTTCTTGATGAAGATGTCATAGATCGAATGAAAAGAGCAAATACGGTATGGAATGCTAGGGATAACATAAATGCGGGTGTGGGGATAAAACGCATGCATGTAAATGAGAATTATGAAGCCCGTTATAAGCTCAAGGTGTTGTTTTTTTATATGTTTTGGTAAACATCAATATCCAATCGACCAGTAAAATCACTATTCCGCGCATCCTCGGTTAAAATATTATATATAATACACTGTACATATGAGCTGTGCTTGTTGTGGTCATTGTGCTCCCTGCTTGCGATATAATCCTCGGTTACTGCAGCCTACAGTGTATGTGTTGCAATTAAAGTACCCAAACTGTACCCAAAAAATAAATTACTTTTAAATAAAAGGCCTTTCAGTATAATGTTTAGAAATGTTAATAGTTTTACGGTATCTGCTAGCTTGTACTCAGAAATAACGTTTCCTTCTCGTATTTTATGCTTCTGGACACCGCCATTTTAGAGTTTGCTCGACGGCTCAACGTTGATGTTCAGCGGTGGTTTTCTTTTCAATTTTGACGTCATTGAGTGCTTGTCTTTTGTTCTTTGCACTCAATGACGTCAAAATTAAAAGGAAACTCCCGCTGTACATCGGGTCTGAGCCGTCGAGCAATCTACAAAATGGCGGCGTCCAGAAACATAAAATACGAGAATGAAAACGTTATTTCTCGAGTACAAGAGCAGATACCGTAAAACTATTAACATTTCTAAATATTACACTTAAAGGCCTTCAATTTAAAAGTAACTCATTTCTTGGATACAGTTCCCCTTTAACGCACTTGCAGTTTAATCAATTGAATGCTACAATTTGATCTGTTCAGCTATTCACTTTTTAACGTTTTCCCAGGTCAATATAGCGAAATAAAAACACAAGAGAAGTGTAGGGAGGCGGAGCCGCCACGGCGAGTGTTTTCCCAACTTCTCGAGTATTTGTATTACTTCACGAGGGTTTCGATCACGTTATGGAGAATCGCGAATGTGTTTTATTATTTTTATAAAATAATTAGGAAACAATTGCTTATGTTTGAATAATCACGCGGGGACAACACGCATCACAATGGGATAAAATGAATAATTACGCATCACAAGGGGATAAAATTATCATTAGTTACTGACATTCCGGTCTGTAGCCTGATCGCGATCGACAAGATGACCAATCACAACGTGCGTAGAGTAAAGATTATTTTATAACAATGGAACTTCCACTATAGCGGACACCTCCCGTAAGCGGACACCAGTCCGAAGTCCTGGCCATTTCTGTCCCTAACCTAAAAATATTTTATTGTCTTGTTTGAAAGAACTTTGAAAACGATAAAGTAATTTCTTTTAAAGATTTTCGTTTCTTCGCTTTCTTTTTGAGATATATCAGTTTATTTGATATGCAAATTAATGTTCGGAATTTACGTCACACATGCATACTGACTTATTGGCGAAATGTGTGTATCTCTTCATTCTCGAACGAAATCCTTTAAAATCGAGAAGTTTGGTGTTGTGGGAGAAACACACACACATGTTATTCACACTTTAGTGTTTTTATTTGATGACAAATATATATAACATTCTCTGATAACTCATTATGCATGTGTGACGTAAATTCCGGACATTTGCATATCAAACAAACTGAAATATATAAAAAAGAAATAGAAGAAACGTCAGATGAAATCGCAAGACACTTACAAGAAGACATGCAATTGGTGACACATGCAATGGATGGCTAAAATCCAACTAACCATTAACCACTCGAAGACAAAGAATATGTTGTTTGGGACGAAACAAAAATTAAAAGAATGTGATAATTTTGAAATAAATATAATGTGGGAAATCCATGGATCGGAAAAAAAGTTTTGATTATTTGGGAGTCATCTTGGACGAAAGCATAGTTGGAAAGAACACATTGAAAATCTCAGTGAAAAAGTAAAGTAAACAAACGATTGAACATGTTCCATCGTATACGACCATGTTTAACCATCAAGGCGGCAAAATGTATCTTTAATACATTGGTTCAACCTCTCTTGGACTACACAGTCAGACACTGTTTGGAGGAACTTGGGGTTGCTTCTCAAGGACTTCAACGCTTACAAAATCGGGTAGCTATGATTGTGCTTCAAGTGGAAACATCTGAAAGCACCTGAAAGCACATTTCAAAAATTAAACTGGATCAAATTGAAAAACAGGCGAATTATGCGCCAATGTATCTTAGTTTATAAATGTATAAATAATTATACGCCAGACTATCTTCAACAATATTTCTTAAAAAGAAACTCACAGGTATAATACCAGACGTAGGGATGATATAATGCTGCCCAAGCCGAAACTTGAACTTTTTAAAAAATCATTTTATTATTCAGGACCGTTTTATTTTAATTCTCTCCGGATAACATCAAGAACGCGGTATCATTAAACAATTTTAAGGTTAAGATTTTTAATAATTTCCTTGTACGTTAATACAGACGAATTTTCACATTATTTCTAATTGAATATTGTAGTATAGAACTTATTCTCAAACTCATTAATAATTCATGAGCTAATGATCCAATAATAAAGACCCATCTAGTCACGGGATTGCATTTGGATGTAATAGATCAAACACGAGTTTGAGTGTTTCATCAGGGGTTCCAAACACGAGAAAACAAATGAAAACCGAGGGCGTAGCCCGAGGTTTTTATTGTTTTCGAGTGTTTGGAGTCCCCTGATGAAACACGACAAACGAGTGTTTGATCTAGCTTCTCAAACGAGTATTCCTTTAGCGATTTGCTCCCATAGCGATTTTTTTTTAATATGTAGATTAAGAAATGTGATCCAGTTCACTAGGAACTTTCCTACAGGTTTTCATTGGGTATCAAAACTCATGCATGTGATGCGGTATACGTTCATGGATTGGCTATGATAATTCATGAATTATTAATGAGTTTGAGAAAACTAGTTCTAAAATTCATTAATAATTCATGAGTAATTAAACCAATAGCATGTAAGCATTCGGTCACATGATGCTGTTTGGATACCCCGGTCAAACACCGCCAGACAAAATATTTCAGCTGCATACGTAATTAAGATATTTGATCCAAACACTAGTTTTTGGATCAAATATCTTAATTACGTATGCAAAATCAAGTCAGCAAACAAATTCACACACAAAATTCCTTTATTCACTCTTTGTCGTCTACCACAAATCTAATGTTACAGCCAGTAAACACACACTTGTCCAGTTTAATACTCGCAGAAACAAAACCCTCTACCATGCATCACAATCATCTCAACTCCACTATTTAATTTATCATTATCTATTCATCGTGGAAAACCCACTTCAGTTATGCATTGTGTAATATCTCAATAGAATTCCTAATTACGATATCCTTCGTTAGAAATTCTATTCAAATCAGCAAACGAAAACATTCTCTTACCTCTCCATTCATTTCAGAAGCTATATAAACAACTCGAGCTCGTGTCCCACCGGGATATCCAAACACTCGAAAACAATGGACAAAAACACTCGGCCTTCGGCCTCGTGTTTTCACCATTATTTTCTCGTGTTTGGATATCCCGGTGAAACACTCGCTCTCGTTGTTCATATATTACGTCAAACACCGTGTCTCAGAACACTACAATACATTTGATCGGCATACGTAATTAGGATATTTGAGGAAGATCACTAGTGATCTTCCTCAAATATCCTAATTACGCATGCAAAAACCTCATTTGAGAAGTTTCGGCCTCGTGTTTTCATCCATTGTTTTCTCGTGTTTGGATATCCCGGTGAAACACTCGCTCTCGTTGTTCATATATAACGTATAAACTTTTGTAATTCTTCTAAATTTTGTAATTAAGGGGCTACCCTGCTTAAATAAAGTTTTTACCTCCCATAAGCGGACACCTCCCCTAAGCAGACACTTAAGAGAACATAAAACATTAAAGGCTTTAATTATCAGTTTCTCAGCGTGCGATTGATAATCATCTTGTTGCCGCGCAATCTAGGGATCAAATCGCGAAACATCGGTATCAGGGCCTATTTTAATGTGCAGTATTGCACACTTTGTGTAGTATTGATTGAAAAGTGTGCAGTATTGAATTTGAAAGTGTGTAGTATTGGAAATTTGAGGTTTTCAACTTTTTATTAAAGTATAGGAAAGGTGTTAAGGCATTAAGCAAAATGGCTGATGGCACATGGGCCGCTATTGTTAATTATCATTTGTCATTTTGATTTTTTAGTTGTTACCCCCAATTTTGATCGAGCAATGGTTGATTATACAGAATTTTCCAAAATTAATTGTGATTCTAGATCTGATTCTGATCTGAGTTTATTTTGTGTTGAATGCAAAGAGAGCCTGGAAACTACCATAAGAAAAGAATATGTATGATTTTGTTATGCTTTTCAAGTTTAACATTACGTCTGCACATGTAATGTTTACTCAAAGACTAGTGTCTCCACACCCCGTAAGTCATAAAGTCACCTGATTTTGAGGCCTATGTACACAGACCGGAAAAACTTGGTATGTGACCTAAAAAGGTCCTATAAATAACTGGAATATCGTATTTTGAGGTTGAAAAATGCTTGTAATGCGTATTAAAGGTGAATTAGGGTTTTCTGTCCTGGGTATAGCGGTCAGTGTTGGCGGAAATGCAAATAAATTAAGCTTCTTCTCAAAGTTATTTTAGTTATCGCTATAACAACATAAACTAGGCAATACATGGCACCACGAGAGGTAACACAAAAGTACGAAATACAACACTTCCCAGCACATGACGTCACGGTATATTAAAAATGGCGGCGTTTTGACATGGTTTATTCAACTTTTAAAATGTGTTACGAGTATTTTCGTAGCTCCTAACTAACTATATTCCAACTAGCTAAGTCGTATACTTTGATATAAAAAAGTATTTATTTTTTGTTGCCAATGTCCTTTAAGTGTGCAGTATTAAAATTTTCTTAGAATAGGCCCAGATCGGTATACATTTGCAAACTAAAGTATAGTAAACTCGTGAGCTCTGCACTTATAAGCACTGTGCTCTAGCTGGGTCGAGTAACGCTAGTTATAGTCAATAACAAAAGTACAAAGTATATCCAAAAATCAGTATACATCATCTTTTCGTTTAGTCTGCCATATCAAATTTTTCCTTGCAACTTGTTGGTTAGCCAGTCGCAAGAAAATCTGTCCTCCTTGAACTACATGTAATACTCACAGGGCATCTCAAGTCCATAACCGATGTTGCATGGTGGACACGAAAAGCTGTCCAATACACTTGTTAAAGTCCAGTACATTTTATGTCATATGCGGCTTACTGAGCCAAGGAAACAATCATCAATTGACAATTTCTTCAAGCCACGCGTTTCACCGTGAAATATTTGATGACCGAAGCATAGCTGTAGAAACTTTGAACATGCAGTATAAGAAAATGGATACATTTACCGTTTACATTTTGTTGAATTTTAGATCTGTTGCCATTTATCAAACAAGAGTCATATGGCCGACTTTATAATGTCCTATGTGTATTGATTAAAAAACTGCCAGTTCGTGCTGCTTGTGTGGATGTTGAAATTTCATCCTCCCGTAAGCGGACACCCCCCGTAAGCGGACACCTCGACCAAGTCCGCCCAGGGGGTTTCCACTTACGGGAGGTTCAAAGGTTCCACTGCAGTAATAATCGTTATAGCGCCAGAAGCAGTTGAATTATTTACTCTCGATTTCTTGAAGCAGTTTAAGGTCATAGAAACCTCGAGTTTTCTTTAAGAATCATTATATTGACGTGAGAACCTTTTATTGTCCCCTTGCTTATGTCCATGTGTACTGTGTTTTTAGCTCGATGATCAAGTGAAAATATTGGTATCTGCTACCTGCTTAAGTGACGAAGATAACCAGCTGAGGGATCTTATAGTTCAGTATTTACATGAAATGTTCGTGGAAGCGTTCCCAGAATGTGAAGTGGTGCCATTTGGTTCGTCCACTACGGGTCTTGGTTTAAAAGGTTCCGATCTTGACCTTTGCCTTTTCGCTGATCCTGCATCTCTGAAGCAGCTGGAATGCGGCGAAGACAGCTCTTCGTCATGCAACGTAAGCGATCAACTGGAATTTATCGTTCAGCTTTTGAAGCAGTTTGCTGCAGGATTTCAAAATGTCGTTGCTGTGGTTTCCGCGAAATGTCCGTTGGTAAAATTCATCCATCGTGATTCTGGATTATCGTGTGATCTGAGTATTAATAACAGGTACTAGCATGAGCGGCGTCGCTATTGGGGGTACATGTGTTGGGGGGGGGGGGGGGGGGGATAACACCCCCAAATTTTAAAAACCATATAATTCGGGTAAAAACGGCAGTGGAAGTATTAAATTCTGGCAAAATCTGGTTTTGGAAAGCAGGACTGAAATAAAAGTAAGCAAGTTATTGGATAAAAAGGACATTTAGTAAGGTCGAGCGTAAGCAAAAATGAGCTACATTACATTGGCGGCCATTTATGAATAAGGTCCATGATTTACTATACACATAATTGAAAATAATAACGGAATATGTTTCGTGGTTTACCAAAAATCGTAAGAAAATACTATAGACACTTGGTATACTGAAGCCCGTTTTGTGTTTTAGGTTGGCTACACGGAATACTGAGCTGATTAAGGCTTACGTTACTCTTGATGATCGGATACGACTTTTGGCGATCACGCTAAAAAACTGGGGTGGCGCAAAATGTCTTACTGGAAGTGGTGGACGTCAAATATCCAATTACTCTATGGTGCTCATGCTCCTGCACTTTCTGCAACGCACCCGACCGCCTGTCATTCCCGTGCTGCAGAAAACACATGAAGACAACAATGTAACAATGTCCACAGATACTACTAACAAGACGGTTATCGATGGTTGGGATTGTAGTTTCATGTCAACAATGAAAAAAGGCGAAAGTGCCAATAACGAGTCGTTTGGTTAGTTGCTTACATTTTTTCAGCAATACAAAACTTGCTTTAGTGTATGCCACACAGGTGAATAATGTTTTTGTGCTGCTGATGCCTCTACCATACTTTGGAATACCTATAGATTACCTAGTTCCAGTCCCCAGGAAAGTTGTTTGCAGAGTAACGAATTGACTTGTGGCTGGTATTAGTGAAATTAAATATCAACAATTTTAAAACATGATATTGAATTGAATATAAAAATATTGAATTGTTGGGAATTTGATTATGAAATTGCACCCCAGTTTTTTATGATTGTATTTGCAAGAACAGTTAAAATAATGAAGAATGGCTTTTACAGTTCTTTCATTTGTTGTCCCGTTCTTGAGTTATTACGTTGCCGGTATGTAATTTGAATTATGACGTCCAAGTATCATGACACGGCATTGTAGCGAAACTGAAAATCATCGATGTCCTTGGATTGATTTGACAAAATTGTCTCAAACTTTGTAGACTTACTCAGTCAACAAAATTAAACATTGATATAGTTTAGATATAGTTTCCATGGCAATAGATTAGTTTACAGGCTTCTTTTATTTAAACATGGATTTTTCCGTTTTTGTTCATTGCAGTTAAACAAAGGAAGAGGGAGACCTGCAAACTAATCTGTTTCCATGGCAACCATATACAAACTATAATAATGTTTATTTTGGTGACTGAGTAAGTCTACAAAGTTTGAGTCAATCCAAAGATATCGATGATCAATGCCGTGTCATACTTGTGACGTCATTTTTCAAATTACATAAAACGGGACGACAAATGAAATATCAAGAACGGGACGACAAATGAAAGAACTGTAAAAGCCATTCTTCATTATTTTAACTGTTCTTGCAAGTACAATTATAAAAAACTGGCGTAAATTCTCATTTCGTAGGGCTGCTGTGTTCTGTAAACAGACAATCAAGCAAACAAACTCTCAATTAAATGATAACTTAATGGTCTACTGTTCTAGTAGACACAATGATAAATTCACATATTTTAAACCTTTTCAGCAGTATCCGAAAAAGAAATATTTATATTACGTATTTATATTACTGTCAAGACCTCGGTCTGATATTTTCCCGTAATGACCGCGCTCTCGGTTAATAAGAAGTTATTAACCCGTAGACTAACAAGAGAATGCTTCATCCTATATTTCTCAGAAAATATATTTGTTTTGTTTTTGTTTTTTGACGCTGACTATGTTCGTTTTGCAGGAGATCTATTAAAAGGATGGTTTTATTATTATGGACATGTATTCGACTATGGCAATGAAGTGATTGTTATTCAAAACGAAGAGACTGAACGTGTGGTGAAAATTGATATAGCCAAGAGCATTTTGAAGGCCTCTTATGGTGAACCTAACATGCATTTCAAGCTGTCGCCATTGTGCGTGCAAGATCCTTTAGAATTGTCGCACAACTTAACTCAAAGCGTCTCCGTAGATGATCTCAGGTGCTTTATCCAGTCCTGCATGCATGCCCACTCCAGTTTAACAAAAGGTATTGATGTGGCCAACTTTGCTGGAAGCTCAACTTCTAATACTAAAGCTAACAAAGACGAAGCTTTTGTTGAGCTCTTCGCTGTGTCAGCAAAATCAAGAAAAGAAGTTTATTCTTTCGTTATTCCCCTGCTTTCAAGTGTGACGAAGCGTACTAAAAGTGAAGAAGTGCTCGACAAGTTTGAACGAACTTGCGAATTCATTACTGAGACACTAATTCGTGAGTTACAAGTATCCGCGTGCGAGCCTACAGACGGGTGTATACATGATGCAGGTGCAGGTACGGTTAAAATCAGCAGGGATACAAGTTTTGACTGTCTCGAGAACAACGCCTCTTGTGTTGCACACGAAGATGTTTACATATCTTCTAGCAAGCGTGCTAGAGAGGATGATGATTGGACAGAAACAGGAGTTGTTAAAAAAGTTAAATATTCCAACCGAAAGGAAAAGAATAGTTTCTTCTTAGTTTGTAAGGCTGCGCATGTCACTTGGCAAAATCGACGAAGACAACGCCGCGTAAGAAAACAAAGCGAATGCTCGGGTGTTAAGGAGTTCCGAAGTTCCAACACGGTAGCGAACCAAGAGAAGCATCTTGTAGATGAAACGGTAGAACATGATACGAAGTTTAGAGATGCGGGATTGAACCCAACTGCCCCAGTAGAGTCGCCCGTTCGATCAAACGAGACCACCTCTTTTGAACAAACGACATGTGCTGACAAACTCCAAAGCTTAGAGTGTGGCCAAAACCAAGTGGATGAAAAACCAAGCCAAGTGGATGAAAACCAAGTGGATGAAATGTTACAGAATGAAAAAAACATAAAGGAGATAGAGTTGACACAAACATTTCTTCAACTAAATCCATCTAACGAAGATATCTCTTGTGAACGTACAACATGTGTTGAAGGTTACAGAAGCCCGCGAAGTGATCTAGCTAATACAGCAACCAACAACGAGAACGGCAATAAGGTGGATGAAATGGCACAATATGTAAACGAAATGAGAAAAAATGGGTACACTAAAAAAAATCAACGAAAAACGTCGGACGAATCGAATGAGAATGTCACTTGTGAACGTACAACAGATATTAGCCATTCCCGAAGCTCTGCAGAAAGTGATTTGGCTTTTACAAGTGCAAATTTCCAATGGACGAGTGAACCTTGTGGAATTGTACAAAATGAACAGAACACGAAAGAGACCGGTTTAAACCAAGCACTCCTACAGTCTTCACCTGATGAATCAAGGGGTAACGTCCCTTGCGAACGTACTACTCCTGCATCTCTTGGGAATGCTAAACATACTTCGGTGAAAAATGACCAACCCTCAGTCGAATTCACGTTGAAGATTGAACTTAGTAACAACGGACAAGTTGGCCCCAACATAAATGAGTGTATTGTGATATTGTCATACCTAAACGGTTCCATTCATCACTTCGCTAATTTCTACGCCTTTTTTAAGAAGTTTATTGGCAGGAAAATCGCAGAACACACGCAAAATTGATGTATTCGAAAACCTACAGGAAATATATAAGGTTTAGCATTAAATATGTCTACATAACAAATGTCTACACTTCCCACACAATATTTCAGTAGGACACCAGCCTTGTGGCGTCTACGTTTCTAAGCAACGTAAAAGGCTAGCGATGTATCTGGCTCACGGGGCTGACAAGTTTTTATGACGTTTTGTGACGTAAGAGAGATTGCGCCTCGTGAGTGCATATTTTGATGATCGTCCATCGAAATATTGAACGTGCAGTGCTTGTGGTCGATTTTGTGAATTCTTTGAGGCGAGGACATATTTTCTTGTCAAGGTAAGATGACTAATGACTAAGATTGTAGTTGTTAAACGAAATTTGACACCTGGAGATGTCATCTGCATTTTTTTTGCCATGGCATCATATATTTTGGCATGACAGCTAATATCAAACCTGTTTCGTTTGTGAATAGAATTAAAATTCATCTTACAAACAATAGTTTATTACTTTTATGTTTTATCGAAGTTTGTCAGCATATTTCTCAGACGATTTGATGGCTTTTTTCTTCTATTTTTAGGTGTATATTCGGTGAGTTCATTTACTCTCACAGCCGGAGCCATCGTGTTCGCGCTGATCAGCATTCCGATCAGAAACAATCTGCCTGGAGATATCAGGGAAATTAAATCAAAAGAGGCCATTGTGCTCGTTAAAATCAAACTAAACGAAGCCATTGTGCTGCTCGTTGAAAACAAATACATAGCCGATTAATTTGTAAGTAGTACATAAACAGGGTTTTTATCGTAATATAATGGACACGTATGTTATGTATTTAGACTCGGTAATTCCAAAACTGTTTTCAGAATTGAAATCGAGTAAATATTAATAATAGACGTATTAGGAGCATTATACAATAGTCTCAATGCTCTTACAACAATATATTCTTAAATATACTGATAAAACTTATTACAGTTTCATTATAAGATAATTGACTGAGATAACGTTCAAAATCTACGTACGATGAACAGGCCTTTTGGGATTTGTTATCGACAGACGCGGTCTGGGCACTGGGGTCCATGGATGGGGAAAAGAAACTCTAGGGGTGGGGGGTGGGTTGGGGTAGTGATAGAAAAGGCGAGCGAGGGGATTATTGCGAGGATTATTGCGGATTCGTATTTCTAGTCCCATCCGTATTCGTGTCCGTTCGCTTGTACGTTCTAAATCCGCGTCACCTGCGCCGTGGTCAGACGGCCATACATCTTGTATCATATTTTAGAAAATTAAAAAATGTTAAACTTCCAACCGTATCTATAGTGTATCGTTGAATTCGACTAATGCCCGTCGAATGTTCTCGAATACAGGATTAAAAACGCTTGTCTATATAGTCTCTCCAAGTATGTAACATAAATAACGTTTGGGAATAAAACTAGCAGGGGACACATATCTGTAATTGTTTATGCATTTTCCTGTGTGAATTCCGGCACAGAAAGTAACTATTTAGACATATACGCGGTTTGATCTGGACTACAAAGCTGGCACATAGTTTGCCGTTTAGCTTGCTTGCAGCCCGTAATTTTCGTTTTATGGAATCTCAGCTGTAAGCAGGCTATTTGGCGTGTTGTGTTAACAATCTTTGGAACGCGAAATTTCTGTATTTATCGCCGGCAGAAGAGTTTGATAACACTTATGATGATGAAATACACCATACTTTATTTGCCAACATTTTCTAGCCCACTCTTCAGAAAAGCATTCAAAACCGAAAGACAAGTAATCTCCTTTTATGGCCAACAATCAAACTGCGGAGTAAAATGTTCCCGGGGTCAGCCAAACAAATGAACTGGTTTGGAGCGAAATCCTCTTGCTTTATCAAGCGTTCTGGTGACAGGTGAGCGATTCGAGATTCCTTGGCAAGACGTTATCTCCTCACCGCAGCCCGCTAAGCTGCCCAATGAGGAATCAGTGCGTTTCGTACACAGGAAACTGTTGCACGTAAAATTGAACTAAACAGTAAACAACTTAGTCCAATAATTTGATACGCCACCACTAATCTGTGCAATTTCATTCGCGCGGACTGCATGCTTGACAACAGCGAATTATAAAGCGAAAGTGAAGGGTTTACAATTGTCGAACGGTCGGAGTGACTCGATTGGCGACCTGCTGCCGGCTTTACCTCGGTGTAAGAACCTCACGAGTGACGTCACACCACTCAATATATATATATGTATATATATATATATATATATATATATATATATATATATATATATATATATATATATATATATATATATATGCGAATAAATATAATTGGTTATTGTGGTTCACTTGGTTCACTTGGTTCACTTGGTTCACTTGGTTCGCTTGGTTCGCTTGGTTCGCTTGGTTCGCTTGGTTCGCTTGGTTCACTTGGTTCACTTGGTTCACTTGGTTCACTTGGTTCACTGGTTCACTTGGTTCACTTGGTTCACTTGGTTCACTTGGTTCACTTGGTTCACTTGGTTCACTTGGTTCACTTGGTTCAATTGGTTCACTTGGTTCACTTGGTTCACTTGGTTCACTTGGTTCACTTGGTTCACTTGGTTCACTTGGTTCACTTGAGACTTTTAGTCAATTTTATGCAGAAACAATATATTTTTCCATTTTCAAACATTAGTTTCACGATTTTTTAAGTAAAAATAAAAGGTCAAAAATGTTTTTGACCACTATACGCCGTTTAGGGTACACTTGATAGAGTTTTCATTCTATGTGACTCTATTCTTCGTAGGTGTCAAATAGGTCTTCTGGTTAATCGTCGGGTGCGCGAAGTATTTTGTCTCATGACGGCATATGAGCCTGTTTTGCCGTTGCTGACAAAAGTGTTTCAGTACTCGACAAAATAGCAGCATTTTAGTGATTTAAAAGTCCGCGAGCGCTATAACAACCTATAAACTTGAAAGCTAAGTCGCGGAATTGGAAAGGAATCTTAAAAATAATATTATAATTTTCTCAATAAGGTCAGCGTGTGGCGCGCTCATGAGGTCCGCGTAGCCATGCCCACGGTTGTGATTAAATGTGGTTCACTTGGGTTTTCTGGACAATAAAACATTGTAAATTGTCTCTGTTGTGCCTGCTAGTGCTGCTAATGTAAAAGGAATTCGAGAAATCTTCCCAAAACTTAACCTCCACATCTTCTTAATTTTAAAACAAAACTCAATGTGAACTTTTGCTTGCAATGAAATAACGTTTTATTGATTTAAAAAATCTCGATTACATGCCCTGCTGAAATTTACCTGAAATGTTAAATTTTATAGAAAAGTCTAGTGATCGAGCCACCTTAAAATGAAATTCGAGATAAACGTTATTAGCGAACATTAACAATACAACAAACAATAAATCATTCTATTAAGCTAAATTAAACCAATTTTTAGAATCTTACAAAACTACACGAACCAATTCAGACGCACTTGTTCCTTTAACAAAGTAGTGAATAGTTCATTGTCATTCAGGTACGAGACTACTTTGCCCGTTACTTGCTGCTGGCTTTTTGGGAAAATCTCTTTGTTGTCAACAAATTCCATGTACTGCATATGAATTGCAGCAAGGTCGACATCATCATGAATTAGTTGGGCCAGGATTATTACCTCCAGAAATGACCAGCTATTTATACTTGATATACAAGGCCGCTTCAGAATAAACTCACTTCCTGATTTTAATTGTGTTGTTATTCCCGATGATCGTCTTTTCCTCGTTCCAGTGACAATCATTTGCACACCTTCAATATTTTTACGATAGCCATAGGGGTTTTTGCATCCTAAGCATTGACATTTTTCAGTACATCCCATAACACCTTGGAAGCACTTGCATCTCTTCTTGAATTGGTCGCAAGAAGATATTACTGTCTCTTTCTTCTTTGCACCTTGCCCACAACGACAACCATCAGAACTGACATGTTTTTTACAATCATCGTCTGTTGATTTTTCACTTGTTGGTTCAGATAGTTGCATTTGCATTACTGCGTCATAGTGACCAGCGCCAGTATGATCAAAGGCAATAAAAACTGGAAGAGATTGCAGACTTTCTCTTGGCGTAATCGGAATGATCGAAAAGTTATCCATTTGGGTCATAACAACTATTGGAATTTTCAGCACATTAGCCATAGCAAGAGGCATGGAATTTCCTAATTGTGAAGCAAAATGACCGTCGTTGAGAAATAAACAAGCTTCTGCCTCGAATTCAGTTTGACTATCAAGGAAAGGCTTGTACTGATCTGGATAATTCATCCATTCCTGAACAAGTAGGACTCTCAGAGCAGAAGATAGTTCATTCGTACCGCAAGAAGTTTCTTTTGTTAAACCAACAGCAGCGAGGTGTTTGTGGGCATCGCTTGAAATATTCTGATTAGGGATGATGTCATTTAGTAAGGCATGTGCAACTGATAAGAAAAAGCAGTTTCCATTGGGTGGAATGTTTACTCTGACCATGTTGTAATTGGTCAAAACATTATCTAGAGCTACAGGCTGCTTTTTACTTTGCAAATCATTGTTGAGGAGTGTCAACGAGCTTTTCGCAAACATTGCCATGCTAGGGTTAAATCGTTCGAAACCATGACCAACTGACCCTATATGTGCACATAACTGCTCCATAGACTTTGACGAGCTGATAATATAGGTTTTTTGGATATCCGTTAAAGAAGGTGGTGTTGTATCAGATCCATTGTCGGAGTCACACTGTTCCTCTTCATCTGATGAACTCGAATAATCATTTTGAACACAATCATGCAAATTGTTTACCATGTCAGGAGATGTTGTCTGTTGTTCTCCATCCTTGAGACTGAGCGTGTCTGGTGTAGTTTCGGTGGCCTTTGGTAGGTCGTAATGATGTTTTTCTCCAAAGGTTTCGGTGCTATCCGTACGTCTAAGTTCTTGTGCATTGAAATGTGATTCTATAGGAGGAACTACTCTGATATTGCGTTGTTTCTTATTGACCGTCAGTCGTTTCTCGTTCCACTTATAAAAAAAAATTCCAAGTAGAGCAAGGGCAAACTGTATTCCAATTCTTGATTTTTTAAGTGTTTTGTTAAGAACCCTGTGAATCCCCTCATTGCGGCTTGTTCCTCCAGAAGGCGCAATTCCCGACAGGCAACCTTTTCGCACGTGTACTAAAAGCTTGTCAATTTGTTCCAAAGCGACCTGGGGAATTATTTTTGTACCGTCGTATGTGACAGTTTTCCACTGTTGAAGAAATTGTTTTATGTTATTTTCAATCTGATCTTTTGATGGTGTTTCTTTCGTTCTCTTTTTTCCACAATCGGTTGGATTTCGTATGACTAGTTTAAAATCACAAATCATTCGATAACGTAGTTTTCTTAAAGGGCAACCCTTTGACTCCTTTTTTGGAATTTTGGATGTGAAGCGCTGAATTGCGTGAAATGGATCAAGTAATATCAAAGAATTCTTGAATATACTTTTAATTTTTGTTCTCCACTGGCAACAATTGTCTATGTAGAAGTTTTTAATGGGACATTGCAAGTTTTCTAATCGTTTTTGAAGGCTACTTAACTGGTCTTCTACTGCTTGAAAGCTAGTTCCTCTGCAAAACTGCCATGTCAATACAATGCCAATTTCATTCATAACTATGAACAAACTATTGTACAACTGTACCCATTTTCCTCTCAACCAGAAACCAACATTGGCTGAAACTTTAAAAGTATGATCTGCACTCAGCGATACGGCAGTCATTTGGCACATTCTTCTCGCATACAGGTGTTCCTTTTTAAAGTAATTATGCATATAACATGCAGTTACTATTTTCTCACCCACTTTTTCGCCATGTACTAAAAATTCTGGAAATTGTTCGATCTTTCCCTTTACTTCATTCGCAAAACACACTTTTCTTAATCCATAATTATCGTAAAGATTTTGGTTCCATAGGATCAACACGTCAGCAACCGTCATTCCCGCTGTTATGTGAGATGTAAAAAAATTAAAAAGTTCTCTTGTAACTCCAGTTTTATAAAACAGCACAAAGGGTGGGAGAAATTGATCGTCTATTTGCGTCAGAATGTGATTATCGTGACTGAGAATTTGATGCTTGTTCTTACACAAATATGTTCTACTAACAAGGAGCACGTTGTTGGAGAGGCCATAAAGAAAACGAGGCTGATCGTTGATTGTACGGCCATCTTTCCATCGAATTGGGTGAAGACCCACATTCATTCCAACCTCGGAACAGGACGGGCAGACCAAATTGAGGCTTGAGAAGTAAGAAAGTGGCTCCCATAAAACAATATCAGGTACGAGAAATGCTCCTGGGGAAAGTCCAAGTCTAGATCGAATCTGCTCTCCTCGTGGTATAGCTCTATATAATTCGCTCGAAATACATCCACCATGGTCATTGTGAGTTTCAATCACTAATTGAATAAACTTCTTCGTTATTTCGTCTGTGTTTACAGCAGAACAATTTAAAGAATTAACCAAAAGCATAAAAAACACATACAAGATCGTCATAGTGAATAATATTTGTCCTGTACCAGCGTGACAAGGCTAAGGGTTATAAACAAGACTAATTAGTCTCCGGATATAGACATCTAACATTGTTTAATTATGTTTGCAATTATACATAATATATAGTTTATGTAAAACACTTGACACTGTGACAATCTGATGAAAGATACCAATTAAAAGGTGTTTAGGTACAAATCAAGGGCGAGGTCTCTGCCAGGCTATCGTCATGCATATAAATTAAATGCTAAGCCTTAGCCCTTAGGTGATAATTGTTGTTTATTCCTAAAGGCACAAAATACGCAGGTGACAGATTATGGTTCATATTTCTAGAAGGAAGGAAATTTGGAAAGGCCGTTTAACGTGTATGTATGATAAACATGCTAGTGTCTATGAGAGCCGATTAAGGTGTTATTTATTATTTTTCGGTATATGTAAGATCAATTAGCAATATAGATTAATCCAGAACTATACGTACAGACACAAAAACGTGGTTAATAGCCTACAAATATATCTTCAATTGATCTCATACAATGGACAAAGGCCAAATACTTGAAAATACTTAAAATTTTGAGAAATACTTTGTATTTATAGCACCAGACTAGTCCATAAGTGTAAAAAAAAAACGCCCGCCATTTTCCTGGCTTTGTGATTGGCATAATATCCCATCGCCACAGTTCGACTTCCCGAACGTTCGAAAATTCCATCTTGTTTACTTTAAAGTTCGATTTCCTGTTATTTATGTTTGTGAATGTTCCAGATTATTTATAATTATATTCTATTAGTACAAGATTATTGACATGCAAATATAACTATTACTAGGAGTAACAACAGGTTAGAAGTGCGACCACGGAAGACCACGTACACTCTGGATTAGAAGTGCTGTTTTTTCTTCGGCAGAAGCGTGGTTGAGACTGGGGCCTGGGGGTTTATGACTGGATAAAATAGGTTGTTTCACCGTGTAGCAGAGCACAGAGTGCGTCACAGATAATCAGTTTGTAATCACGATAATCGCTCAAAATATCCTATATTGCATGCTCCACAATCACACCAACACGTCGTCTGAACGTACATACTTTAGTGCCAGAGTGCCAGTTGGCCAGAGTTATATTGCGCACTAACTTAGTCGGCCAGAGTGCCAGTTGGCCAGAGTTATATTGCGCGCTGACTATAGTCGGCCAGAGTGCCAGTTGGCCAGAGTTATATTACGCACTGACTTAGTCGGCCAGAGTGCCAGTTGGCCAGAGTTATATTGCGCACTGACTTAGTCGGCCAGAGTGCCAGTTGGCCAGAGTAATATTATACACTGACTTTTGGCCAGAGTACCAGTTGGCCAGAGTAATAATATACACTTTCGGCCAGAGTGCCAGTTGGCCAGAGTAATATTATACACTGACTTTTGGCCAGAGTGCCAGTTGGCCAGACTTGTTACGTTCGGCCAGAGTGCCAGGTGGCCAGATTTGTTACTTTCGGCCAGAGTGCCAGAGTAATATTATACACTGACTTTTGGCTAGAGTGCCAGTTGGCCAGAGTAATATTATACACTGACTTTTGGCCAGAGTGCCAGTTGGCCAGACTTGTTACTTTCGGTCAGAGTGCCAGTTGGCCAGAGTAATAATAATATACAGACTTTCGGCCAGAGTGCCAGTTGGCCAGAGTAATATTATACACTAACAAGTCTGGCAAACTGGCACTCTGGCCTAACGTAACAAGTCTGGCCAATTGGCACTCTGGCCAAAAGTCAGTGTATAAGATTACTCTGGCCAACTGGCACTCTGGCCGAAAGTAACAAGTCTGGCCAACTGGCACTCTGGCCAAAAGTCAGTGTATAATATTACTCTGGCCAACTGGCACTCTGGCCGAAAGTAACGAAAGGCCAACTGGCACTCTGGCCGAACGTAACAAGTCTGGCCAACTGGCACTCTGGCCAAAAGTCAGTGTATAAGATTACTCTGGCCAACTGGCACTCTGGCCGAAAGTCAGTGTATATTATTATTACTCTGGCCAACTGGAACTCTGGCCGAAAATAACGAAAGGCCAACTGGCACTCTGGCCGAACGTAACAAGTCTGGCCAACTGGCACTCTGGCCAAAAGTCAGTGTATAAGATTACTCTGGCCAACTGGCACTCTGGCCGAAAGTCAGTGTATATTATTATTACTCTGGCCAACTGGCACTCTGGCCGAAAGTAACGAAAGTCGAAAGGCCAACTGGCACTCTGGCCGAACGTAACAAGTCTGGCACTCTGGCCAAAAGTCAGTGTATAATATTACTCTGGCCAACTGGCACTCTGGCCGAAAGTGTATATTATTACTCTGGCCAACTGGCACTCTGGCCAAAAGTCAGTGTATAATATTACTCTGGCCAACTGGCACTCTGGCCGAAAGTATTAAACAAGTCAGTGTATTATATTACTCTGGCCAACTGGCACTCTGGCCGACTAAGTTAGTGCGCAATATAACTCTGGCACTAAAGTATGTACGTTCAGACGACGTGTTGGTGTGATTGTGGAGCATGCAATATAGGATATTATGAGCGATTATCATGATTACAAACTGATTATCTGTGACGCACCCTGTGCTCTGCTACACGGTGAAACAACCATAAAATATCTGTCGTGTTTGATATTTTTAGCCTCGCGAGGCAAAATCCTCAACGTGTGCGGGTGTCAGTTGGGCGATATTTCAACATATCGATATAATCGTGATATTTTCACTCACGATTATCGTATGGAAGGTGAGAAACTTGAGCGGCGATTGCCGCGATATATCGTTATTATCGTCGTGCTCGATGACTATCGTGATATAGGTTTGCATGTGTACTTATTTTTTATAAAATCATAAAAAAATCTTTCAATTCCTTGAGGGACAATATTGTTTCTTCACGCAATTATATAACTTTTCGAGTTCATTTCCATTTTTAAATATCGCATGACAGCATTTATGCGCAAAACTTGGAATGTGTCGAAATCTCATTTCCTTTAATTAAGCACTGAAATTATACACGTCTATATGTAGGCTACACCTTCCCGACTAATTATGAAGTTCTTTAGAGTACCTTTACCCATTTCCATCAGGACTGGCCTTAGTAATTCATTGTTGTTAATACCAGGCGATTTTGTTTACTTGCATGCCACAAAAATTTTATAAACAGTGATTTGTACAGGTTTAGAAATGGATCTATCAAGAAGACTATTAAGAACTTATTATTGTCAATAAGATTGTCATCAAATTCTATTTTTTAATTGGATCAATTAGGATTAATGAGATGCAACATTTAAAGTACACGCACACAATAAATGCATCCTAATCACATTTCTTGCGCTATGCGCAACTAACCAAATCGGGCATTCCAAATCGATTACAAAAAGGCTCGGCTATCTCAATCTGATTTTGATCAATCGGATATTAATATTATTTTACTATGGTTTACCTTCAAATTCTCATCGATTTTGCATATATAATAAGCAATTTAGAAAGTAATAGAATTTAACCAAAAAATTGAATTACCCTATAATTTATATCTTTTATTTTTAATGAAGAAATAGGAGCACAATGGGTGTCACCCATCGCCCACACTTGGCCCAAGTTGAAGCAAACCCCTACGGCTTTTTGCAAACGATATCCGGCAAAAAATATCTTGTCATCCCAACAGTATATAATACGCTTGTTTTTCATTATTCTCTCGACCGTGGTATACTGACTTTGCCGAGTGTATAATTTAGTTCAAGTATATATAATATGGAAAACGAAAGCGAACTTCGAAATGTATTTGACGTGGAAAATAAGATGGGAGAGATTGCTCTTCCTTTCAACGAAATAGTTCCAGATACCATTGGGAAATGGCTTGATGTGCTAGCAAGAAGTCACGGTACAACGCGTGAACTCCTTTTGATTAGCGCTTTGGCTTCCACAAGTGCTCTTGTCGATAAAAGCACAATAAAGGTGTTTGCTACCTATGAAGAAAAATCCAACTTATTCTTCATAGCTGTCGCTCCATCGGGGTCAGGAAAGACACCTGCTTGCCATCTTGGGTGCATAGATCCAATCGTGGAACACTTGGAACCAAAGTTGGAGAAAAGCATCGTTGTAGACGAAGCATCCGCCAATGGTCTTTTCAATCACTTCGCGGCGGGTGACACTGTGCCCATTCTATGTGTGGACGAAGCACACTCCTTTTTAACGAAGATAATAAGCATCTCGAAAGCACAACACGCCAATTTAACAATGGAGAGACTGTGCAAGTGCTTCGACGGGGATTGTTGGTATGCTCTAAAAGGGAATAAGGGAAAACGAACAGGTGTAAAATGTGCGAGGCTTTCGCTTTTGGCGTTCACCACCCCTAGAGAATTTTTTGGTAAAGTTTGGCCAAAGATCCTAGCCGCTGAAAATGGATTGGCAGAAAGAGTTCTGTTGTTTTACCAGAATATGGCGGTAAGAGATTTGGAAGTGATGGCGAGAAGCTGCGACGAGCTGGAAGAATATGCAATCAAGTCGCTGAACAACATACTGGAACAAGTGTATGCAGATCACACGAATGACGGCCCAGTTCAGTATACGCTTGCTGAAGCAGCCCGTGATGCATTCTTTAAATTTTCCAAGCCACACGACGATGTTCCACCATCACAAGCATCGGTATCCAATTCGGACGAACAGTCGCATTGCAAGCACTCAAAGAGAAACAAGCACGCCCTTCGTCTGGCATTGTCAATGCACGTTCTTTACGATCGTCTTCGAAAGGCACTTGCTCGTCAGACCGGACCAACAAGTCGCGTTATAAACCTGGCAACACTGAATATGGCTATCACAATGGTGGAGAATCTAGAAATTTTCATGGGTATATCCGAAACGGTAAGGCATCATCAGTTCGCTTTTTTATGTTGCCGGACTGCAAATTTACTTTCATAGTAAGAAATAATAAAAAAGTACAGCTCATATATTGCAGGTCGTAGTATTAACAGCCTTGCCCTTGTATGAAGTATCCATAATTAAAGTATATACTTTATATTATATCAAATATAACTGTAGAGTGTAGTATAAGAATCATGTGGATTATTTTTGTGATAAAAAGTGTTATTCTGTAATAGACATGCAAGTTTACCCCCACTAACAAAGTCGTCAAAGTTGGTGTAACAGACGAACAGGTGAAAGATAAAATTTTGAGGATGAAAGGGCCTTTCACAACTGCTCGTCGAGTGTCAACCAGTTTCTCATCCCAATGTCGCCCCGGGGTTAACATTGTACAAGCATCAATGGAGGGATTGCAAGTTTCTGGTTTAGGTATATTCAAAGTAGTCGGGAAACTTAAAGTATTTTACAAGACCTTGCCCAACAATGAAGATCTTCAAGCTGAATTGGCTAATTTTAATATTTCATTGGAGGACTATTCGTCCATTTTTGATATGGAAGACGATAAACTCACCAGACGTAACTTGCAGACAATTATGGATGGACATCCAGCTAGGGAAGCCTTTGAAGAATACCAGGAACGTGACATTCAGCCACAGGCAGTCTAAATACTACATTGGGTTTATTCATATAACTAATATTTCAACATTAAACGGATATTGCTTAAATAGATATAGGGTATAACATTAGAGAAATACTTAAATAGATACTCTTATGCGATATCAGACCATATTATATATACATGAGTCTATAATTGTTGAAGAAAGCGTTGTTGAGGAAAGCATATCTATAATTAGGTTGTTTATGTCAGTCTTGTAAATTGTCCAAACCACAAGGTTCACGCATCATTAGGTTCCTATGAGTCACAGGAAACCCCAGGTTCCTATGACGCATAGGAAAGGGGTGTATAAGATTAATTTCGTGGTTAGTTAGTTACCGCAATGACATAGGTCATTGAACGAACTTGGCATAGTCAATGGGAAGATAAATTGTTATAGCTATCAATATATAAATCGGTTGTAGTAAATAGGAAACGGAACACTGTTATGGTAAATGTAGTGACGTTGTAAATATAGGTATGTATTTCCGTAAGTAGGGTAGATAAGGAAGGAGATTGCGAGAGATAGAGAGAGAGAGAACGAGTGTTAGATCGTGAACGATGTCGATGTAATATGAATTGTTGAATTAAAAGTAGAACAAAGAAAGATACAGTCCCTTGTTTGTGTATGAGAACCAGCGTGAGAAGATTCTCCTTAACGCAGTGGAGAAATTCAGACAATAATGTGTAAATAATTGGCGGCTTTTACATAACACCTTATTACATTATCGTCATTTAATTGGATGTTTATGATCACGTGATATTTAATAAAAATTCCATGTTACTGACCGTGTTCCATTCCACGGACCAGCCGTACCAATATTTCTTTTCCATTGCACGGTTGTTTTGATTAAATTCCATCACTCAAAATGTTAATCGTACGGTGCTCGCAGCCATTTAATCGCTGATTCCAATGATATGGTCGATTGGTAGCCTCGATCCTTCGCAGACATCTTGCGGGCTGGGTTAAAAATAAACCCAGCCCGCAAGACATCTGCGTAGGAGGTTAGCTGATTGGCGATGGGATATTATGCCAATCACAAAGCAAGGGGAATGGGGTGCGTTTTTTTAACACGTATGGACTAGTCTGGTGCTATAAACACAAAGTATTTATTAAAATTTTAATTTTAAATTTTTTCAAGTATTTGTCTTTTGCCCATTGTATGAGATTAATTAAAGATATATGTGTAGCCTATTAACCACGTTCTTCTGTCTGTCTGTCTGTACGTATAGTTCCGGATTAATCTATATTGCTAATTGATCTTACATATATACTGAAAAATAATGAATACCAACTTAATCGGCTCTCATAGACACTAGCATGTTTATCATACATACACGTTATACGCCTTTCCAAATAACTTTCTTCTAGAAATATGAACCACAATCTGTCACTTGAATGACAATGAACTATTCAATACTTTGTTAAAGGAACAAGTGCGTTTGAATTGGTTCGTGTAGTTTTGTAAGATTCTAAAAATTGGTTTAATTTAGCTTAATAGAATGATTTATTGTTTGTTGTATTGTTAATGTTCGCTAATAACGTTTATCTCGAATTTCATTTTAAGGTGGCTCGATCACTAGACTTTTCTATAAAATTTAACATTTCAGGTAAATTTCAGCAGGGCATGTAATCGAGATTTTTTAAATCAATAAAACGTTATTTCATTGCAAGCAAAAGTTCACATTGAGTTTTGTTTTAAAATTAAGAAGATGTGGAGGTTAAGTTTTGGGAAGATTTCTCGAATTCCTTTTACATTAGCAGCACTAGCAGGCACAACAGAGACAATTTACAATGTTTTATTGTCCAGAAAACCCAAGTGAACCACATTTAATCACAACCGTGGGCATGGCTACGCGGACCTCATGAGCGCGCCACACGCTGACCTTATTGAGAAAATTATAATATTATTTTTAAGATTCCTTTCCAATTCCGCGACTTAGCTTTCAAGTTTATAGGTTGTTATAGCGCTCGCGGACTTTTAAATCACTAAAATGCTGCTATTTTGTCGAGTACTGAAACACTTTTGTCAGCAACGGCAAAACAGGCTCATATGCCGTCATGAGACAAAATACTTCGCGCACCCGACGATTAACCAGAAGACCTATTTGACACCTACGAAGAATAGAGTCACATAGAATGAAAACTCTATCAAGTGTACCCTAAACGGCGTATAGTGGTCAAAAACATTTTTGACCTTTTATTTTTACTTAAAAAATCGTGAAACTAATGTTTGAAAATGGAAAAATATATTGTTTCTGCATAAAATTGACTAAAAGTCTCAAGTGAACCAAGTGAACCAAGTGAACCAAGTGAACCAAGTGAACCAAGTGAACCAAGTGAACCAATTGAACCAAGTGAACCAAGTGAACCAAGTGAACCAAGTGAACCAAGTGAACCAAGTGAACCAAGTGAACCAAGTGAACCAAGTGAACCAGTGAACCAAGTGAACCAAGTGAACCAAGTGAACCAAGTGAACCAAGTGAACCAAGCGAACCAAGCGAACCAAGCGAACCAAGCGAACCAAGTGAACCAAGTGAACCAAGTGAACCAAGTGAACCAAGTGAACCACAATAACCAATTATATTTATTCGCATGTATATATATATATATATATATATATATATATATATATATATATATATATATATATATATATATATATATATATATACATATATATATATTGAGTGGTGTGACGTCACTCGTGAGGTTCTTACACCGAGGTAAAGCCCTGCTGCCAGGGAAGAAAGAACCCCTGCAGAACTGACGGAGAAAACACTCAATGCAAAGCATTAATCAAGCAGATCTGATGAGAGAAAAGGTTGACGTCTCGATTTTTGAGAGAGACTTGGTGTGTATTGTTATCGAGGCAGCGGATGTGCGTATGTCGCTCAGTTCAAGGCGCTGAAAGTCAAATAAACAGTAAGTATTCTCCCTTTCCTCCCACGTTTTTGCAAGTCTTAGAACAAGACTGGTTAGTGTTTGTTCACTTGTCTTGTTCTCTCAGTTCTTGTGTGAGTATCACCTTTATGTATTTGTTCATTGTCATGTCGCTGCCTTGAAACATCTCAAGTCGAGATCTCGAGTGATTGAGATTATTATTATATCCTTATTTCCTGTCGAACCGCAAAAAATGAAGACGTGAATATTAAAAAAGAAAGAAACAATCTTGAACACTATTGTATAACGCAGGAATTATAAACCAATTAGCAAAAGCTTGAGGTTACAGCTGTCTGATAATCTATGCAGTTACGTTAATTTGATAAGAGAATGAATGGGGTTTAGGGGCAGGATCAGAGCGTCTGACAGTTTTAGTGTATTTCGTGGTGAGTTTACTAGCACGTATAAGGGAGCTCTTCAAAGTTGAACTCTTTTCCGTTGTTATTGAAGGACTGAATACTTTTTACTGTTTTTAGGGAAGCATACTTTCCAAGTGAACGATGAACGAAGGGACGAAATCGAGCTTTTATAATTATGAACGGTATGAAAACAACAGCGCCATTTCACACGAGATGTGGGAAGCAGTCGTGCTACAGCTGTGCCTTTTCTCGCTAATAGCCATCGTCGGTTTTGTTGCCAACGTCTTGGTGCTGGTATCCGCGTCGCAGCTTCGACGTCAAAGAAACCTCCGAAGTCCACGAAGTACGTACTATATCATAAACCTGGCTATTGCAGACCTCGCTATTATATTGCTTGCGCTGCCGACCGACATGATACCTTACTTCACTTCGTGGCCGTTTGGTGAATTCGCCTGCAAGTTTTTCTACCCGCTGAGAGACGTGTTTGTATTCGTCGCCATCATGACCATCACGGGGCTCAGCATCGAACGTTACTGGGTCATCACTGGGTCGTTCAAGACGAAACCAAATCCGAAGAACGCGAGGGTGATCATCGTGAGCATCTGGATCGTGGGCTACCTTTTCGCTGGTCTTCCCATGGTCTTCATCATGAAGCTGGTGCACGAGGATGGTAAAATCGTCATATGCGACACGCTATGGAGCACGCAAACGGAGAAACGGGTTCACATGCTGCTCGGTATCGCGTGCGTCTTGCTGCCCTCGTGTATCATAACCTTCTGCTACGTCCGAATCGCAAAGTCCCTGCAACGACTGCAGACGCGACGCTCGAGCAACGTGGGTATCGAGGGGCGGCCGACTTCCTCGGTCATTTCCCTCGTGGCGCAAAGCAAGAAGGTCGCCAAGATGCTCGTCATCATAGTGATCGCGTTCTGCTGTTGCGTCCTGCCGTTCACTCTTTTCGCCATCATCTCAGAGTTCGGCACCCTCGCCGAAAGTAGCAACGACAACATAATCTACGCGCTCGTCATTTCCTTATTCTTCGCCCACAGTGCTGTGAATCCGGTCATTCTGCTCATCATGAGCAAGGAATACCGCATGGAGGTGCAGAGAATTGCGCGAACGCTGAAAGAATTATGTTGGAAGGCCGACATTCGCGCATTTGTTGCACGTCTGACAGCTCCGAAGGAGTATCGTCAACACCGGAAAGCCAGTGATAATCGCGATCAATTAGTTCACGACGGCCCAGTGGGTGAACCTCAGCAAAGAAGTACAGAACTCTAGTCACTCACTCTTTGGAAATCCATTTACAGCAGTTTTGTTCCGTTCTTATCATGTGCGCACAGAATTTATTTCGAACTATTAATATACGCGTAACACGTACTTGAAAGGGAACTACAGATGTGAAATTTTAGTGTAAATACTGACGAAGTCTCGGTATTCATGAAATAGACGTATTTCATAGGTTTTATCTGGCATAGAGCCATAGACTGATAAATAACCCGGTAACACGGTAACACGGGACGATTTTTAACGACGATTTTTAACGCGAAATATTGCCGCAACAATGTTGAGCTAAGAATCGTCCAAAAATTCCTTGTTACACGATAATATGAACTGTTAACAATGTTGTGTTAAAAATCATCGTTAAAAATTGTCCCGTGTAACATCAGCTTGTAAAGTCTGTGATGTGTTGACGGATTGCACTTTGTGACATTGTATAATACGCATATATGTTTCAGTAGAAAATCCACGAAAATGAGATTTTGTAAGATATGTATTGTACTGTAGCTCTTTTGCGTGAAGTTATAATAGAAGTTTGATTTGCTACTTTCAACTTGTGTCATCCTTTTAGCATCTATAAGCCATATTTATTTTATTTCATCTCGTCAGTCTTACTCTGATGCGTGATGAAGGGCTCCGCTCGAAACGTCATTATTTCATGGCTAACATTCTCGGCAGTTCACTACCTTTTTGCTTTATATTATCCAAAACACTGCCTACGCAGCACTCTACCCTTTGTTAAACATTCTGTTCCCTTATTTTTTATCAAACAGCTGCAACGCATACGGTAACCATAGGCATAGTTAATAGAAAGACAGACAGGGTGGTTTAGCGGCTTTAATTGTAGGCAACTATGAAGTGTTAACCTGTGAGCTTGGTTACATAACCCCTAGCAATATCCGAGCTGCGATTCTATTTTGAGAATTTTGTTTTACCGCCCTTCCTTTCCTAGCTAGGTCCATTTAGCTAGGTCAACCAGTTAAGTATCTTTAGCAAAACAAAAATCCATAGCTCCGCGCGGTAAAGTTTGTTTATTACGAGGTTTATTACTTGTCTTGCTCGTTTATATGTGCGGTCGACTCTTTTTTTCCCAAAGACAAAAAGCTTCCTTGTTTATGGGATTTCCACGTGTAAAATATCTAATTGAACGCAAACCTAAGCACGGCGAGACATTTAAGCCTGGTTTCCATATGATCGCAGCGATCGCAACGATCGTCGACTCGTTGCGATCGTTGCATTCATATATAGAAACCGGGATCGCAGAGAGAGAAATGTTTCTATCTTCGCGATCGTAACGATCGCAAGGTATATGGTTTCCATATGATCGCAAGGGCAAGGATCACAATGGAAGCCGGTCATATGGAAACCGGGCTTTAGAGTATATGACTGTCAGACTGAAATTTGATTCGGGAACACATACATTATCAAAATGATTAAGTTTTTTTAGCTATTAAGTTGCCTCAATCATAATCTACAATAAATGGGAAATGCCGATTGTCTCGATAGTCGGATGGAACGTTAAAAAACGGCAGAAACTAAAGTGAAAAAGAAACTGCAGTATCATGAGCAGTAGTGCGTTCCTTTCGTTTATTTGCACAAATTGACCCCCGGCGTTACACGAATGGGGTCAAAGGAAGCCGGATATTTCAGAAACAACGTATGTTTGTATTACTAATGTGTCAGTCATCAATAATAGATCCCACACAATAAAGCTGCTTCGTTGGCAAACCATGGTTTGTCACAGTTATATGCGTCCTCTTTTGTCACACGTAGAATTGCAATCTTATTCCCATGGTCTAAATAACACATGATGTCCAGTCTAAGACTTTTGTTGTGTAACTAAAACGTTGTTCTTACCCTTGGTCGATAATCGTCGGTTTTCTTGTTTAATTGAAAAAAGAAAACCGCGCCACCTCTTAATTACTTTGGATTAGCTATAGTCTTTGTTCTTTCACTAAGCCAGCAGAAGAAATTTTCTAAGAAGAAAAATCATCTAGAAGGTGGCATTTGTTGTTATTGTTAGTATATAACACTGACAGGCCGCGGTTCCTCGACACGGTATAATTTCACTCTTGCAGTTTGCTTGCATGGGTTCGGCCGGCTTAATTACATATCTGTCACATATACGCGTATATCTGCATGCATGTTGAATACATACATGTGCAGACAGTGGTATAAAATATAAGCTCAGCATACTTAATTTTTCTCAAATTTCGTTTACATGACTTTGACCATATAGACCATAGTTAATATAACCCACATGCTTTGACATTCTTTTATAAATTCGACAATCTCAAAACCAATATCGCGCAGTGTTCAACCGATACGTTGAATCAGATACTTTGGGCTTCGTTTACGGTTGAAACAAAACATTTCCAAACATTCTGATTATTAAAAATAAAATTGTTTATAATTTGTTTTGGTTTTGGTTTCATCCAAGTTTTCTAATTTGGAGACGACAGCACCATAATAAAGCAACTTAAATTTCACGGCATGAAATAATGAAACAAGACTATACACTACGCATATTAATAATCCTTAGCAGGGGTGTTTTGTCTCCCTTCAGTTCCGAATGGTAAATAGACGTAAACACTTTGTAGCAATAGACCTTTTTCATATTCATACAAATTAGCCTTTCTGGCCTCGTTACGAAGCAAAGATTCTTTGGAATTACAGACACACGAACGGAAAGGCTAATTTAAATGAATATAAAATAATATTTAATTGGGTGCGCCATTATGAAAGAGGTCCATTCAGGTTAACTCACGTATGCATAGTGAATATAACATTATATAGATAATAAATATTAGGGATGAAAGATTATATAGGTTTTCTCATAATCAAGAAAAATTATATCTTCACATGTGAAGATAAAAATTATATCTTGATGTGAGAAGTGAATATATCATTTTTATCATCACAACATGTGAACGGTTATCAGTCATGGCTATATTTCATCTATTTCAAAATAATAAACATGCAGAACATGACATGGCCGCTTGGAAATACGAATTTTATCTTCTGATAATATTTCTCACTTGTTCTCTTCGCTTGGTCATGTAATATCCTCTATATGTATAACTTAACATTGTGCATGTACTATGTATGCATGTATATATTATATATGTATAGAGAGAGAAATATTTGTATAGAGCAAGCAGTGACTTCACGTTATTCAAAGTGTTGTACTATGTAGACAAATACAAATCGAATACTGTAAAGTTGATAGATATAGTACTGCTGAAATAGTGCGTATGGGCCGCCCTTTGTTAAGACGCTGTTACACTATGCAATTTAGTTTCATGCAACTTGTCTCGCAACGGCTCAATCTTCTACGTTGCATTTGCAGGAAAGGGGATGTTACACTTAAGCGCGGTTTCCATATGATCGCAACGATCGTCGACTCGTTGCGATCGTTGCATTCATATAGAAACCTGGCTTAAAACGTCTCGATCGCAGAGATAGAAATTTTTCTATCTCAACGATCGCCAGGTTTATGGTTTCCATATGATCGCAATGATCGCAGAACTCTTTGTTTCTGCTATCCTTGCGATCATTGCGATCATATGGAAACCGGGCTTTAGGCAACGTTTCGCGGCGCAACTTGACTCGCAATATTTCGCAATCTTTGTGTTTCACAAGGTACACAAAGTCGCCAAAGAGGAAAAATGCGATACAAGTTGCAGATGGGGGTGTTACACTATGCAACGATTACAGCAACTTGTGTCGCAACAATTTTCGCCGTTACACTTTGTCCTAACCTAAGGGCTAAGACCTAACCCTGAAATAAAGGAATACTTTTAAACTAAATATTTCAATGATGTAATATTCTGTGTCCGGTACGCGAAGTAAGCGCCACAATTTTCGCCGTTACACTTTGCAATGGTTCATGTAACTTGTCTCGCAACGGCATTGAAAGACAAGTTGCATGAAAAATTGCATAGTGAGTGTAACGGCGCCTTAAGAAAGTGAAATGTGAAAGTGCGAAGGGCTTTCGCTCGAAACCTTGGTCTTGGACCTCCTGTATATACTGCAATACACTAACCCTTAAAGTTATTCACTTCTTTTGTTTTCGGAGATAATTAATAGCAAGGACCCGTCGTTCTTAACATTCGAATTGTGTTTTCTTAAGCTCCCTTACCACCATGTATGATCTGGTTGAATTTTTTTAAAACCACTAGCGAAAGCTTTTTCTATGATTGCTACTTTGTGTCCTATCATGTATTTCAAGATTTCCTAATATTTGTTCGTATTTTGTAGCGTATTGTATTAACAACAACGCGAGACTTCGGAAAATACTTAATCTTAATCAGTTACGACGAAACACTGTCACTGACGTTTTCTTTGAAACTTTGTTGTCACACACAGACCCTGTACTTTGAACACAAATCAGTCATGAAATCCCAATAAACTATATATTGTGTTGATATACGTTTTAATTCTGCCACGAGATATCACAACAAAACAGTATGGAAACAGTTAAAAATCCATGACAATCTTTGAATTTAGATCAAGTTTTGTCTAATTTACATATTCGCCACAAAAAAAACCCGAAAAAGCTCTTTCTTTGATCAGTATATTTGATCAGCTGCTGCGAAATGTTGCTGATAATAATCACATATATTTTAGATCGTCCGCGCTTGACAAGCCCATTGGTTGAGCTATATGACCTAATAACCTGTCCGTATATCTGGATAAAGCCAAGGGAAGCATGTTTACGTTAAGATAATAACGTCATTGTTATGTATTATCAATATTTATTCAAAAGTCAAAAAGTGATGGGTTTTGCAAGATCAATTGATATAAAATCAATGTCTGCCATTTCCCTCAGTAACATCTACTTTTCTACAACGAAAATCGAGTGTAGTGTATAAAAATATCTATCTTCGACTATAACATTGTTTACGCGGCAATGGTCTCCGTATAGCCCATGCAGTAGCCGTTAGCCCTGTACAGATCCAAGGTAACGGGTTCGATTCTTATCCATAAGGCTTTAATATGTATGCATTAAGATGATATTATGTAAAACTAGTGTACTAGCTACGTAAGCTTCGTGAATAGGAGGCGTAACGTGTCGAGTGCTATAACTGCGATACATATATTAAATTGATATGGCGCATGTATATTTAATATATAGCATATGTATATTAACATCGCCCTTAAACTAAAATAGGTGACTGAGAAAAAGGCCAACAACAAAGAACATACCTTGATATCCTGTTTTTTTTGTGTGTGCAGTTTACATAACACTGCCACATGCTGTCAGTTAACGCGACATTATAGGCTTTTTTGTTTAAATACTAATACCTCTGCTGTTCATGAACGAAAACATTCTAGTTAAACGATAATTATATTTACCTGCTGAGCAACCCTTTGTCGACATTTTTGTCGTTGACGGGTTCGAGTTTTGCGCCTTGTGGATATATGATTTATGACGGTAAACGGCCATTTTACCATTTTTGGTAGTGAATACTCTAGTTATTAGCAGAAAGAAACGTACAAGTAACGTTATGCAAATTATGGATCTCAAGAGTGAAGTGAGATATGGAAAAGTTGTAAATGGTTAGTTTCTCGATATTATGACTAAACAACTGAAATGTAAATGTATTACACATCATGAACCTATTAGTCAGTTTCATGGTTAGTGCTTGTACGAGTTAGTATTAGGATCAGTATTAAGGTTATTATTATTTAGGACTATAGTAAAAGGGTTACATTTCGGGTTCGGGGTTTATTTCGGTCAGCTATGGATGAAGAGGAAATTTACTGAGTGCCTTCTATAGCTCATATGTAACACGGGACGATTTTTAACGACGATTTTTAACGCGAAATATTGCCGCAACAATGTTGAGCTAAGAATCGTCCAAAAATTCCTTGTTACACGATATGAACTGTTAACAATGTTGTGTTAAAAATCATCGTTAAAAATTGTCCCGTGTAACATCAGCTTGTAAAGTCTGTGATGTGTTGACGGATTGCACTTTGTGACATTGTATAATACGCATATATGTTTCAGTAGAAAATCTACGAAAATGAGATTTTGTAAGATATGTATTGTACTGTAGCTCTTTTGCGTGAAGTTATAATAGAAGTTTGATTTGCTACTTTCAACTTGTGTCATCCTTTTAGCATCTATAAGCCATATTTATTTTATTTCATCTCGTCAGTCTTACTCTGATGCGTGATGAAGGGCTCCGCTCGAAACGTCATTATTTCATGGCTAACATTCTCGGCAGTTCACTACCTTTTTGCTTTATATTATCCAAAACACTGCCTACGCAGCACTCTACCCCTTGTTAAACATTCTGTTCCCTTATTTTTTATCAAACAGCTGCAACGCATACGGTAACCATAGGCATAGTTAATAGAAAGACAGACAGGGTGGTTTAGCGGCTTTAATTGTAGGCAACTATGAAGTGTTAACCTGTGAGCTTGGTTACATAACCCCTAGCAATATCCGAGCTGCGATTCTATTTTGAGAATTTTGTTTTACCGCCCTTCCTTTCCTAGCTAGGTCCATTTAGCTAGGTCAACCAGTTAAGTATCTTTAGCAAAACAAAAATCCATAGCTCCGCGCGGTAAAGTTTGTTTATTACGAGGTTTATTACTTGTCTTGCTCGTTTATATGTGCGGTCGACTCTTTTTTTCCCAAAGACAAAAAGCTTCCTTGTTTATGGGATTTCCACGTGTAAAATATCTAATTGAACGCAAACCTAAGCACGGCGAGACATTTAAGCCTGGTTTCCATATGATCGCAGCGATCGCAACGATCGTCGACTCGTTGCGATCGTTGCATTCATATAGAAACCGGGATCGCAGAGAGAGAAATGTTTCTATCTTCGCGATCGTAACGATCGCAAGGTTTATGGTTTCCATATGATCGCAAGGGCAAGGATCACAATCGCAGAACTCTTTATTTCTACGATCATTGCGATCATATGGAAACCGGGCTTTAGAGTATATGACTGTCAGACTGAAATTTGATTCGGGAACACATACATTATCAAAATGATTAAGTTTTTTTAGCTTTTAAGTTGCCTCAATCATAATCTACAATAAATGGGAAATGCCGATTGTCTCGATAGTCGGATGGAACGTTAAAAAACGGCAGAAACTAAAGTGAAAAAGAAACTGCAGTATCATGAGCAGTAGTGCGTTCCTTTCGTTTATTTGCACAAATTGACCCCGTTACACGAATGGGGTCAAAGGAAGCCGGATATTTCAGAAACAACGTATGTTTGTATTACTAATGTGTCAGTCATCAATAATAGATCCCACACAATAAAGCTGCTTCGTTGGCAAACCATGGTTTGTCACAGTTATATGCGTCCTCTTTTGTCACACGTAGAATTGCAATCTTATTCCCATGGTCTAAATAACACATGATGTCCAGTCTAAGACTTTTGTTGTGTAACTAAAACGTTGTTCTTACCCTTGGTCGATAATCGTCGGTTTTCTTGTTTAATTGAAAAAAGAAAACCGCGCCACCTCTTAATTACTTTGGATTAGCTATAGTCTTTGTTCTTTCACTAAGCCAGCAGAAGAAATTTTCTAAGAAGAAAAATCATCTAGAAGGTGGCATTTGTTGTTATTGTTAGTATATAACACTGACAGGCCGCGGTTCCTCGACACGGTATAATTTCACTCTTGCAGTTTGCTTGCATGGGTTCGGCCGGCTTAATTACATATCTGTCACATATACGCGTATATCTGCATGCATGTTGAATACATACATGTGCAGACAGTGGTATAAAATATAAGCTCAGCATACTTAATTTTTCTCAAATTTCGTTTACATGACTTTGACCATATAGACCATAGTTAATATAACCCACATGCTTTGACATTCTTTTATAAATTCGACAATCTCAAAACCAATATCGCGCAGTGTTCAACCGATACGTTGAATCAGAGACTTTGGGCTTCGTTTACGGTTGAAACAAAACATTTCCAAACATTCTGATTATTAAAAATAAACTAAATTGTTTATAATTTGTTTTGGTTTTGGTTTCATCCAAGTTTTCTAATTTGGAGACGACAGCACCATAATAAAGCAACTTAAATTTCACGGCATGAAATAATGAAACAAGACTATACACTACGCACATTAATAATCCTTAGCAGGGGTGTTTTGTCTCCCTTCAGTTCCGAATGGTAAATAGACGTAAACACTTTGTAGCAATAGACCTTTTTCATATTCATACAAATTAGCCTTTCTGGCCTCGTTACGAAGCAAAGATTCTTTGGAATTACAGACACACGAACGGAAAGGCTAATTTAAATGAATATAAAATAATATTTAATTGGGTGCGCCATTATGAAAGAGGTCCATTCAGGTTAACTCACGTATGCATAGTGAATATAACATTATATAGATAATAAATATTAGGGATGAAAGATTATATAGGTTTTCTCATAATCAAGAAAAATTATATCTTCACATGTGAAGATAAAAATTATATCTTGATGTGAGAAGTGAATATATCATTTTTATCATCACAACATGTGAACGCTATATTTCATCTATTTCAAAATAATAAACATGCAGAACATGACATGGCCGCTTGGAAATACGAATTTTATCTTCTGATAATATTTCTCACTTGTTCTCTTCGCTTGGTCATGTAATATCCTCTATATGTAAACTTAACATTGTGCATGTACTATGTATGCATGTATATATTATATATGTATAGAGAGAGAAATATTTGTATAGAGCAAGCAGTGACTTCACGTTATTCAAAGTGTTGTACTATATAGACAGTGTAGAAATACAAATCGAATACTGTAAAGGTTGATATATAGTACTGCTGAAATAGTGGGCCGCCCTTTGTTAAGACGCTGTTACACTATGCAATTTAGTTTCATGCAACTTGTCTGGCAACGGCTCAATCTTCTATACGTTGCAGTTGCACGAAAGGGGATGTTACACTTAAGCCCGGTTTCCATATCATCGCAACGATCGTCGACTTGGCTTAAAACGTCTCGATCGCAGAGACAGAAATTTTTCTATCTCAACGATCGCCAGGTTTATGGTTTCCATATGATCGCAATGATCGCAGAACTCTTTGTTTCTGCTATCCTTGCGATCATTGCGATCATATGGAAACCGGGCTTTAGGCAACGTTTCGCGGCGCAACTTGACTCGCAATATTTCGCAATCTTTGTGTTTCACAAGGTACACAAAGTCGCCAAAGAGGAAAAATGCGATACAAGTTGCAGATGGGGGTGTTACACTATGCAACGCTGAAAAAATTTGTTGCAATTGCAGAAATTAGTAGAACTATAGATTCTACTTTCTGCAACGATTACAGCAACTTGTGTCGCAACAATTTTCGCCGTTACACTTTGTCCTAACCTAAGACCTAACCCTGAAATAAAGGAATACTTTTAAACTAAATATTTCAATGATGTAATATTCTGTGTCCGGTACGCGAAGTAAGCGCCACAATTTTCGCCGTTACACTTTGCAATGGTTCGTGTAACTTGTCTCGCAACGGCATTGAAAGACAAGTTGCATGAAAAATTGCATAGTGAGTGTGCCTTAAGAAATTGAAATGTGAAAGTGCGAAGGGCTTTCGCTCGAAACCTTGGTCTTGGACCTCCTGCATATACTGCAATACACCAACCCTTAAAGTTATTCACTTCTTTTGTTTTCGGAGATAATTAATAGCAAGGACCCGTCGTTCTTAACATTCGAATTGTGTTTTCTTAAGCTCCCTTACCACCATGTATGATCTGGTTGAATTTTTTTAAAACCACTAGCGAAAGCTTTTTCTATGATTGCTACTTTGTGTCCTATCATGTATTTCAAGATTTCCTAATATTTGTTCGTATTTTGTAGCGTATTGTATTAACAACAACGCGGGACTTCGGAAAATACTTAATCTTAATCAGTTACGACGAAACACTGTCACTGACGTTTTCTTTGAAACTTTGTTGTCACACACAGACCCTGTACTTTGAACACAAATCAGTCATGAAATCCCAATAAACTATATATTGTGTTGATATACGTTTTAATTCTGCCACGAGATATCACAACAAAACAGTATGGAAACAGTTAAAAATCCATGACAATCTTTGAATTTAGATCAAGTTTTGTCTAATTTACATATTCGCCACAAAAAAACCCGAAAAAGCTCTTTCTTTGATCAGTATATTTGATCAGCTGCTGCGAAATGTTGCTGATAATAATCACATATATTTTAGATCGTCCGCGCTTGACAAGCCCATTGGTTGAGCTATATGACCAAATAACCTGTCCGTATATCTGGATAAAGCCAAGATAAAGCCAAGGGAAGCATGTTTACGTTAAGATAATAACGTCATTGTTATGTATTATCAATATTTATTCAAAAGTCAAAAAGTGATGGGTTTTGCAAGATCAATTGATATAAAATCAATGTCTGGCATTTCCCTCAGTAACATTTACTTATTCTACAACGAAAATCGAGTGTAGTGTATAAAAATATCTACTTCGACTATAACATTGTTTACGCGGCAATGGTCTCCGTATAGCCCATGCAGTAGCCGTTAGCCCTTTACAGATCCAAGGTAACGGGTTCGATTCCTATCCATATAAGGCTTTAATATGTATGCATTAAGATGATATTATATAAAACAAGTGTACTAGCTACGTAAGCTTCGTGAATAGGAGGCGTAACGTGTTGAGTGCTATAACTGCGATACATATATTAAATTGATGCCAACAACAAAGAACATACCTTGATATCCTGTTTTTTTTTGTGTGTGCAGTTTACATAACACTGCCACATGCTGTCAGTTAACGCGACATTATAGGCTTTTTTGTTTAAATACTAATACCTCTGCTGTTCATGAACGAAAACATTCTAGTTAAACGATAATTATATTTACCTGCTGAGCAACCCTTTGTCGACATTTTTGTCGTTGACGGGTTCGAGTTTTGCGCCTTGTGGATATATGATTTATGACGGCAAACGGCCATTTTACCATTTTTGGTTGTGAATACTCTAGTTATTAGTAGAAAGAAACGTACAAGTAACGTTATGCAAATTATGGATCTTTCTCGATATTATGACTAAACAACTGAAATGTAAATGTATTACACATCATGAACCTATTAGTCAGTTTCATGGTTACTTAGTGCTTGTACGAGTTAGTATTAGGATCAGTATTAAGGTTATTATTATTTAGGTCTATAGTAAAAGGGTTACATTTCGGGTTCGGGGTTTATTTCGGTCAGCTATGGATGAAGAGGAAATTTACTGAGTGCCCCCTATAGCTCAGCTGGTAGAGCTCTGAACATGTTATCTAGAACGACAACACTAGCATTTTTCGGATTTTGGTTGGGTGAATTAGGACGTATAGCCGTCTTAATATAGTGGCAGTGAAATCCAAGTTAGAAAAATTTGTATTTCGTGTGTTGTATATGAGACGGCACCCAAATTCTGGCGCTTTCTCGATATATGAACAAACCGAAATTCCAATAATCGCTAATCCTAACCCTAAAACTGACTTGGGTTGATGTTATAATAATTTTGCATTTCGGTTGCTCATATTATATCGAGAAAGGGCCCAAATTCTGCAATCTCATGGTCCTGTTCGCTTCCAAAGGCCAATTTCACTTCATCATTTCGTCCAGTGTCAACGAACATTTTTGAGATTGACGTCATATATTATTGGTTTGTCGCAAGGGTTAAAAAATAGGTACGCAATACGTACATGCGTCTACGATGTGCGGCCGAGTAATGTTTGTATGCGAAGACGCAGATAACTTGCACACTGAACAGCCAACATTTTATAGTCGAAAAAGACAGCAATATCACATTGAAATGGTAAATTAAGAGGATTTAGTTCAGTAGCGTAAGAGGATTGAATAATGTAAACAATGAATTTGAGAACAGTTTCTGAACAAAATTGAAATATTAAATTCAGGTGAGACATTAAATTATGTTTTGTAATTACCAAAGTCACAAAATCCTTTCAAATAAGATGCCCGCTAGGCGTTAACTCGGGCTAGTGTATATATATATATATCTTAAAAATTCGCCAAATTTGTCTGTTGTCAGAAGCTTCCGGTTAAAATTGTTCAGCTAAACCCAGCTACAGTATAGGATAGGAACTTTATTTAAGGAGGGTTACAAAGTACTAACAAACTTGTGGCCCTTCGTTTTACAAACTGAAAAGTATATGTGTATATCAATATATATGTATATGTACAAAAGTATAAAAATATAAAAAATAATGACTAAATTACATGAAAATATTAATATTACGATACAAGATGAAGTCCTAATTACATGACAGTTGAAATACACTGTGTAAAGTTAAAATATAAAATCAGGAAAAGACGTGAATTGCTTAAATTATTTCTGGTAATCACGAAAACATCTATAGACTGCTTAAAGAAATTAAGGGAGCCAGATGAACGCAGACTAAGTGGCAGTTTGTTCCAAAGGTTAATAGCGGTAATGGCAAAAGTTCGTCCGGCTTCTGTAACTTTAGTGAATTTAGGTGTTATTAAGCTCAAATAAGCGCTGCGTGTGTTTTTAGAATGTTGCTGACTATTTCATTTTAACAGTTTGTTTGAATACTCAAGAGTATCATTAACAGTACGTTTGTATACTATTTTATTAGCCAACAAAGTCGGTTTTCTTTGATCTACCGCGGGAAATATATCACGAATCTCGCTGCTATAACCTATATACAGCACTCTTGCCAATTACTTACCTCAAATTAATATCCCAAGAGAAAACCTCCTTTGTTGGCTAATAAGAAAGTTATTGAACCGACCGAGGTCAATTGGTGCGCCCTCGGTTTATAAACAACTAATTGACCTCGGTCGGTTCAATAACCTATCCAACCAAGTCTGTTAAATAAATCCACAGTGGATTGACATGGTTGAGCATTAAGGATAATTCTAGCGCAGCGTTTCTGAAGTAATATTTCAAATCCGACTATGAGGACTGGAGCGGATTTCGAGTCCGCGCAATTTGATCCAGTTCGAGGCGAAGCCGAGGACTGGAACTAGTTGCAAGGACTTGAAATCCGGTCCAGTCCGAATTGGAGGATTTGAAATGACATCTCAAACGAGTGATTTTGGAAAATAGTAATGTGCTTTATAAAATAACCGGAAGTAAATGAGCGAGAACACGCTATCTGATTGGTTACTGAGCTCAAAAACCGTGCATTATAACTCAATAAAGCATAAGTCGTAGATTTTGTCGTTTTTGACGGATTTTCAGTCCTGGATACAAGGCGAATCAAGGTACTAACACAACAGAATGTTTTAACTGCAACGTTGAGTGCATTTTCATCGCTAAAATCGCCAACGTGTTTTCATCGTAAGCTTCCTAGCAACGCACATAGCAACGTCATTATAACAGGTAAATCTACATTTTTCATGGCTTTATTGTTAATAATGATGGTGTTCTTTTATAAAAGAAATAAAAAACTTTGTCTTGTGTGATTATCGAGTTATAATGGCACTCGAGAAGCTAGTAAAACACTCGGCTATCGCCTCGTGTTTTACACGCATCTCTCGTGCCATTATAACTCGATAATCACACGCGACACGTTTTTTATTTCTTAAATTAAAGCGTGAGGCATTGAATTGATATATTGAGAACAAAAGATAACTTCAAACGATTTTCTAAAATGAATATAGAGTAGAATTTAAAAGCATTTGAAAGTCAAAATTATTCATTAAAACGATGCGGTCTAGTGATTTTCGCTTTCTACTGCGAGGCAGACTTAACAATGTCTCAGTTTTTGGTCAAGATGGCTTCGAGAAAGAGAGAAAATGATGACGAATCTCTTAAACGTTTTCGGAAATCGCGAAGCTGCGAGAAAGAAGAAGAATTGTTAATAAATGCAGTACCGTTGTCAACGCGATACAAGAATAAGTGGGCAGTAAATATGTTTATAGAGTGAATATGAGGTGAATCATCGTGCTGCTTCCGAACAAACGAGCTTATCAGATTTTTGCTTTGTTTTTATCGATTGCGATGCAATAGTCGAGTTCCAATTAATTTGAACTTCACGGATGCTAAACAATTTTTCACTCAGTCCAAGAACTAAATTAATTGATTGCCGTCCTACGACTGATTTAATTTGATCCAGTCCTGGACTGGATAAAAATTAATTCATTTCACTCATTCAGCCCCAACTCTTCCCTGCTGATATCAAAACCCTCCCCGGCTTTTAATAGCGATGGTAGTGTGATTAGCTAATTTCCTTATGAATTATTAATGAGTTTGAGATCGTTTGAATACTTTTACGATATTGTTCATTGACTTCAATATCCCAATGCGTAATGTAACTGTTGTTTGCATTTAAACTTTGAAACTCTGACCTCATGATTGGCAAGAATTACCCCATGAATAGTATAACTAAGTAAAAAGCTGTTTTGTGACTGCTTTTTTGTAGTTAGCTACCTCGATCGCCTGCGTGTGTAATTTGGCATATTTATCATCTCAAATAATTAATAATTCATCAGGTACTAGAAATACGAATCCGCAATAATCCCCTCACTCGTCTTTTCTACCACTACCGATACTACCGATACTACAATCCTGGCAAAAATTGTTGGGACAATCAGTAGAAAATTGATCCGGAAATCAAATTTACTTCAGAAAATCAAAATTCACCCCCCTCCCCCAAAACAATGTTGATGATCATTAGAACCAACCCCCAGTGTGCTATTAATATTTTTCTAGCCAACATTACACGGGGGGAGAGGGGGTGGCGTTTTTTTTAGGCAATCTTGTTAATTGTGACGATCGCGATCTTTTGTACACAAGTGTCCCAATTAATTTTTGACAGGATTGTACCTCCTTACGATAATGCACGAGTCGATCAAAATGTTGTGGCATAAACCTTTAATTTTCAATTCAAATTAATTAAAATTTTCCTATTGAACATACAGCTCCACCTCAAATTCGTCTCCCTAACTTTGCACAGAGTATTTTTACACCATAAATCTAAATTTTAAACATCCAGTTCGAGAATGATGCAAGAAAAATATGCATAAAAGGGCGAATAATGTTCTACTACGACGAGAGAAACGCTTGATTCATCAATGTGCAATTCAGTATAGTAAACGAGGCTAGAATTCATCATGCATGAAACTATCAGGGTGACATGCTGCTGGTGTCTTGAAAACAAACTCATATTCACACTTATTAGGTTCGGACACGGCAACTAGTTCGGTGATATCACCACAGTTCAGTTTCACCTAAAACAAGAGCAAGGTTAAAATCAGATGGTAGTTCTGGAGCGCGGAACTTCTAAAATAACCTTCAAAGACCCATCGAGCAACTATTATTTTCCTTTTATTAGGGTTTTTTTGGTGAGGATAAGGGTTAGTATTCGGCATTTTTTATAAAATTTGTTGATGAAATGACGTCACGTCAATAAATGGGTGGCCGCCGCACGCTCGACAGGCTTATTTTCTGGTTAACACTGGTTACCCACTAACGGGGGCGTGGCGGAGATAAGACCCTGGGTACGAGGTTGGTTACCCACAAGCATTTTCTCTCACGATAGTCTATATACCTAGAGTGGGCAGGGATTAAGGTTGGGGAAACCCCAAGGATTAGGGTATTTCGAGTTAACCAATCAGATGGCTTCCCATGATAGCGTAAGGCAAAATTATTTTTTGGGACCTAGACTGTGCAGCCCACAAGCATTCCGGTCTAACGTACAGCCCGCGTCTTTGGGACGATGTTTTTACTACTTAAGGCGGGGGTTAGGGTTAGAAAACTCATTAGGCGGGGGGTTAGGATCTAAGTTACCGACCAGTAATTGAGTGTTACACGCATGTGCTTTGGTTATACTACAAAATATCGTCTCAAAGGCGCGGACTGTACGTTAGCTCAATATGATCTAACGCCGACCAAGCATTGATGATGAGAATAATCTTTAATGAGGATACCAACTTCACCCAAGGGTGATTTACAGAAGGGTCCTACCATAAGACTAACATAGATAAATTCATTAACAGATAATAAACTAATAAAATACAAGAAACAAAATTAGATAATGTATACATAGATAGTAAGTAATGTACTTAAATAATAAAGAACAAAGTAGATATGCATAAATAAAATACATAGATACTAAGTTAAATTAAGCTTCGCAATTTGTTTTTTAAAACCTACTAATGTAGGTGCATCACGAATGGAGATACATATCTTATTCCAAACAATTGCTGCAAAATTTAATGTAGTCCAATGACCCCACCTAGTGTGAGCACTTGACTTACGAACATTATTCTTATGCCTAGTGTTATATTGATGAAAATCCTTAAAAAAAATTCTCTCGGCTCACGTTGGCCTATAAACTAAGAGTGCCTTCAGGGGTGTATATATGATCTGAAGGCGCTTTGGATGGGGAAAAGAAACCTCTTGCTAGGCGGGGTTAGCCGATTATTTAGGATTAGGGTTAGGATTACGATAAAAGTTATTTTGGGTTAGGCAATCAGATGGCTTCCCATGGAAAGTGATCCCCAAAAATTCTGCTAGCGCAAGTCCCACAGGCGTTCTCTTCAAGATGGCCGCCGCGAAATATCTTGGCTCGATCCAGTTTTAGAGATCCCTAGCTGGATCTGTCACGAAAAATGCAACACTAGGGCCTTTCGGCTGAGAATCGAAGTCGAGCTTTCGCTCATCAACACAATAAAAAATTTGCTCATTAACCGTTTCATTGTATTATATTATAATAAAAAAATATTATAAATAATCAGTTATTTTCCAACAACAACGTGTAAGAGAGCATAGGGAATAACCGCTGACCATATTTAGATTACAATTATTTACAACGGCCCAAATTTAGAATACGTGTTACAGTCAATACATAGTAACTTTGACGATACTTCTAATTATAATCATCCTGTTATTTTTAAAGTGCCCCTAACCTCAAAATTTTTTGTTGTCTTATTTGGAAGAACTTTTAAAATGATAAAGTAACTTCTTTTGAAGATTTTCACTTCTTTGCTTTCTTTTTGAGATATATCAGTTTGTTTGATATGCAAATATCTGGAATTTCGTCACACATGCATAATGAGTTATCAGAGAATGTTATATATCTTTGCGTTCATGAAATAAAAACACTAAAATGTGTATAACACGTGTGTGTGTTTCTCTCACAACACCAAACTTCTTGATTTTAAAGGATTTCGTTCGAGAATGAAGAGATATACACATTTCTCCAATAAGTCATTATGCATGTGTGACGAAATTCCAGACATTTGCATATCAAACAAACTGATATATTTCAAAAAGAAAGCAAAGAAACGAAAATCTTCAAAAGAAGTTACTTTATCATTTTAAAAGTTCTTCCAAACAAGACAATAAAACATTTTGAGGTTATGGGCACTTTAACTACTTTGTGGTATAAAGTTTAAATAAATTGATGACACTTAATTGTACAATTCTTTTTTAACTGAGTTCAAATGAAGGAACAACGTCAATTACATTTCAGAGATAAAACTAACAAAAATTCCGGTTCCGAACGGTTACAACATCAGTTCGAAAACTGTATCGCATGATGGGGCTTACTCGCTTGTTAAGAAATACGTCGCCCGACAATCTGTCTTTTCAAAGTGGAACTACGATTAAATTTTTACCTAACGATATTTTTACGTATTTATAAAGCAGAGCTACTAAATATTACTCGGTCGAAACCGTTTTGCGATTCGACGATGGCAAGTATTATTTTTCTGACTCTGAAATCTGGAGTTGTTATGTCCGCCATTAATCGATCATGTTCCCGACCAGTGTAAGTGACGTCAGACGTTCAATGCGAAGACTCCACATGGCTAATTCTTCAAATAAAGGTCCTTTTTTCAAATTCTTCGTCTGAAAGGCTAGAAATTTCATCTACTTCTTGAAGAAAACAAGAAACTTCGACTGAAATGCAGGCGTAGCATTGATAGTCTGACGTCATAAACAATAGCACGGGTGGCGCGTGCTGTTAGCGCGCTGCTTCTCACCGCTGAGTTCTGAAGTTAAGCCCTATCGGACGAGGTTAGTACTTGGATGGGTGACTACCTCGTTCGATTCCTGAGCTTCATGAGATTTATGAGTAGAGTTATTGATTCTCTCCCGTGCTTCGACGGTTATTCTCCGGGTACTCCGGTTTCCCTCCCTCCGAGGTCATCATGGGTCGTATGGTGGCAGCCTGTGGCTACTTGAGCTGCGTCCATTGTGTAGTTCGTAGGATGATTAGCATGACTTACCTTTTTACAATATTACCTTTTGAAATTGCGGGCTTAGAACACGTTCTTAGTAACGGTGGCCTAAATAGTAGTAACCCAGAACTCAAAATACTTTCTTCAAAATACCATTTTTTAGTTTTTTTTACATCGATGATCACTTTTGACCCTGAAATACTATTCTATGCTAACGGAAATCTAAAAAACGGGGGTGAATTTTCATCGTAGTGCCACATTAAGAAATACGTCGTCCGACAATCTTTTCAAGCATTATGAAACATTTACCGTCGTAGATCGATTCGGTCCATTCCAACATCCCAAACCATTAGAGAATTTCATTTCCGAGTACTTGTTTGGATCGCCAGACCATTCTCCCCAGGTCCTGAAAGAGAAGGTATTTGTCTTATTTCCTACATCCGTTATTGCCGCATATCAGCACTGTGTATCTCTTTACTACGGGGGGCTATTATAAGGTGTCGGTCTTTGGGAAACCACCGCGTTTTTTTCTCTTTCACCGTTAACCGCTTCCCGTTTCTTCGTAAAACCATAACCGTCATTTTTTCGTATAAAACCGTAACGGCCGTTTTTCTATAACGGATATTTTTCTCGCAAGCAGTTCAAACGTTCATAACGTGACCACGGCGATCACAATAATTCTTTCTCTTGAGTCTTGACCTCCAGATCTTTAGGCCCTTACAACACAGCTATTTTTTCCGATTATGTCCACCGTATTTCCAAGGCTATGCATGTATTATTAATAACATCAATGGCCACACTGAGCTTAGTAGCCTGGCCTGGTGGCAAATTTACGACCCATTTACGGCATTTACCTCTTTCCGGGGAGGGACGGGAGAAAGTTCCGCATTGTAACGGCTGTAGCTATAGGGGGCTCAATATACAATAGCACTTTGTCGAGATGACGTCAGTACCCATGTTTGTCCGCATTTACCCATAATTCTTGCGGCCATAACAAAAGAAAATAGCTCATTTGCAATAATTTGTGAGTCAAATTTGGTTTGTTTGTCCGCATTTTGAGCTATTAATAGCAACCGCTTAAAGGGCTATTGAAATGGATAAAGAGGGCTTACGCCAATGCAGCTTTGCAGACTGTATGGTTATCGGTACTAGGATATGTTTAGTGAAAAAACAGCAGCAGTAGAGACTTACCCAAGAGACACGTCAGATCCACCAGATTTAGAAGACTGCGACACTTTATCAAATGGACACAATTTGTACGTATACCTTACAACAACAAAAAACAAGCCTTTTTTTAATTTTACGAAAGAATAAAGCATAAAAATCGCAGCCTTATAGGATTCAAATGTCACAATATTGCACCAAAAAGTGTATGTCTGCATTCGACTCTGTCGCGTTGTTCAAAAGAAAAACAACGCCGAATGGTAAAATTGGAATTACTGTAACTGGATTGAGTTGTGCGATGGCGGGGTAGAGAGCATGAAACAGTGTACGATGTAATCCCTTGAAATAATTTCACTTACTCGCGATCACTGAATTCGAAACACTGGTCTTGCAATGGGGAGAATTCTTCGTGTTTTCCCATGTCGGTTTTAGTTAGTCGATCAATATCACTAAAAACAAGGGGGAGATATATTGACAATATAAAACTCAGACGCAAGTATGTAAAGAGAGGGTTTAGGGTTAAAATGAAAGGTTGATGAAAATTTCAACGCAAAACAGCGGCAGTAATTATGTGGTAAAAAGTACAACGAGAACGATATATCGAAGTAGAAATTGAAGAGAAGACATAGAATTACAGTAACGAATTAACAATTAAGCAACCAACCGAGCGACCAACTAACCGAACAATCAATCAACCATGCAACCAACCATGACTAGCTACAGTACCAACCGAGCGAGCAACCGCGAGCAAGCAGCCAACCAACCAACAAACCAATCAACCACTCCAACCAACCGGCAACCAACCAACCGAACAACAAACCAACCTAGCCACAACCAACCAAATGAATGATGTGGAACAAACAAACGGAGCAAGCGAAACACGAAAATGAGAATACAGCGTATAATATAAAAGGATGCTGGTCACCATGACACTTACGCCAACTTTTGCAGAATATCATCTTTATCCCTCGTTACATCATCAAATTCTTTGCGGGCTTTATCGGCATCTATACGTGAAAAACATCAACAAAACATGAAGCAGTGTATCAGGAGGATTTAATTAAGTATTTAATTAAATTATTTTCATCCATGTGAAAAGTGAGCCGATCGTTTTCTTCAAGCGACGGTTATTTTCTGTAATGATATACACTGTACAATTATAGTATGCTGTGGCGCAGTGTTAAAACTTGAATAAAAAATGCCAAAAGGTTGGTAAACTGCCGAAATAGTGAATAGGAGCTGTCTAACGTTTCGAGTGAAGGCCCTTTGTCAGAGAATGAAACATAATGTGACAACTGAAGCTCGAACTGAAGGCCCATCGTGAGAAAGTGAAACGTAAAGTGACAACTGAAGGCCCTTCGTGAGAGAGTGAAACATAAAGTGACAACTGAAGGCCCTTCGTCAGAAAGTGAAACGTAAAGTGACAACTGAAGGCCCTTCGTGAGAGAGTGAAACATAAAGTGACAACTGAAGGCCCTTCGTCAGAAAGTGAAACGTAAAGTGACAATTATCTGACTAAAGCCAAAGGCCTTCGCTCGAAATGTTAGTCTTCCCGTATGGAGCGGTATCCGGTTCACAAATACAATTGTGAACTGTTTGATAAGATGTTGCGGCTTCACATCACGACATTATGGCATCTGAGTGAGGCAGTTTGCCTACATGACGTTATGTTACGACAGAACTGCTGGAACATTACGTTCTGCCTTCACAAACGTACGCTCCGACGTCGGAGCATCATCTGAAATGGCAGTCTATCGTCACGCGGTGAAAGGGTCAATAATGATACGATGTTTCGGCTTGGAGTCTGGTGACTAACGGACAACGGTAATATAACCAAACAACATGGCCGCTGAAGAACAAGACGTTGCTCGTGCTGTTGGAGAGCAATAAGCCATTTCCAAAGCTGTAAATTTGCTGGAAAGGTCAGTTAATTTACTAAAAGAGTCAAGAAGTAGTGGAAGTACTAGTGGAAACGATTTATCGGTTGAAAATGACGAGTTATTACGAAGTAGAGCAGTTGCAAACTACAGGTTAGTTGTTTTCCCGCCTAAATTATTCTGATAAGCCAAGGCTGTCAGTTTAGTTTATAATTGTATTGTTTTGAAGCTGTAACAGGTAAAATTCTTGGACATTATGTCCAGGATGCACATAATGTTTGACAATAATGTCTAGAAAGATACTGACAAGTGTAACTTTTTCATTGGCATTTTTGTTGATGAGGCAAACCCGAAAAATCATAACTCACCTTGGCAATTGCTGAGGCAAATAACGAGGACTATCATCATTAGCAATGTTGTACTTTGTTAATTTTCGAGAAAATGTAAGCCAGTTATTTGTTATTTGTTTTTGAATGCTGGTAGATGATGAGGTAGCCGGACTGCCTAGAGTGCGATGCTACTGGAGGACCAGGAAATATATTCCTTCAAAAACAAATAACTGGCTTACATTTTCCCAAAAATTAACATAAAGTACAACATTGCTAATGATGATAGTCCTCGTTATTTGCCTCAGCAATTGCCAAGGTGAGTTATGATTTTTCGGGTTTGCCTCATCAACAAAAATGCCAATGTAAAAAGTTACACTTGTCAGTATCTTTCTAGACATTATTGTCAAACATTATGCGCATCCTGGAAATAATGTCTAAGAATTTTACCTGTTACAGCTTCAAAACAATACAATTATAAACTAAACTGACTGCCTTGGCTTATCAGAATAATTTAGGCGGGAAAACAACTAACCTGTAGTTTGCAACTGCTCTACTTCGTAATAACTCGTCATTTTCAACCGTTAAATCGTTTCCACTAGTACTTCCACTACTTCTTGACTCTTTTAGTAAATTAACTGACCTTTCCAGCAAATTTACAGCTTTGGAAATGGCTGATTGTTCTCCAACAGCACGAGCAACGTCTTGTTCTTCGGCGGCCATGTTGTTTGGTTATATTACTGTTGTCCGTTAGTCACCAGACTCTTTCACCGCGTGACGATAGACCGCCATTTCAGATGATGCTCCGACATCGGAGCGTACGTTTGGGAAGGCAGAACGTAATGTAATTAAGACTTAATGTCCAACAGTGTTGACGTAACATAACGTCATGTAGGCAAACTGCCTCACTCAGATGCCATAATGTCGTGATGTGAAGCCGCAAACTTTTTGTTTTATTTGTGAACCGGAGACCGCTCCATATTCCCGCGTATTCAATATATTATATTGTGTTATATATACTGCAGGCATATATACCTTCAATCAGCTTTTTTGTTTCGTCATTGTATTCTGGCTTCTTGGGCAATCCATCGTCGACATCAGTTTCTTAAAACAAATAGTTTAACACTTTGGAGATGGTGCAAAATTATGAAAATTATGCAATAGACAAGACTAAGATAATACACGACTAAGATAATACACGACTAAGATAATACACGACTAAGATAATACATTAAAACAAGACAGTTAGACAATACAATAAGACAAGACATTAAGACAAGACATTAAGACAAGACAGAAGACAATACACTAAGATAATACATTAAGACAAGACAGTAAGTAAGACAATACACTAAGACAATACACTAAGACAAAACATTAAGACAAGAAATAATGACAATACACTAAGACAATACACTAAGACAAGACAGTAAGACAATACACTAAGACAAGACATAGACAAGACATTAAGACAATACACTAAGACAAGACATTAAGACAAGAAATAATGACAATACACTAAGACAAGACAGTAAGACAATACACTAAGACAAGACAGTAAGACAAGACACTAAGACAAGACATTAAGACAAGACATTAAGACAAGACATTAAGACAATACACTAAGACAAGACATTAAGACAAGACATTAAGACAATACACTAAGACAAGACATTAAGACAAGACATTAAGACAAAACATTAAGACAATATACTAAGACAAGAAATTAAGACAAGACATTAAGACAAGACATTAAGACAAGACATTAAGACAAGACATTAAGACAAGACATTAAGACAAGACATTAAGACAAGACATTAAGACAAGACATTAAGACAAAACATTAAGACAATATACTAAGACAAGAAATTAAGACAAGACATTAAGACAAGACATTAAGACAAGACATTAAGACAAGACATTAAGACAAGACATTAAGACAAGACATTAAGACAATACACTAAGACAAGACATTAAGACAAGACATTAAGAAAAGACATTAAGACAATACACTAAGACAAGACATTAAGACAAGACATTAAGACAAGACATTAAGACAAGACATTAAGACAAGACATTAAGACAAGACATTAAGACAAGACATTAAGACAATACACTAAGACAAGACATTAAGACAAGACATTAAGACAAAACATTAAGACAATAAGACAAGAAATTAAGACAAAACAATAAGACAATATACTAAGACAAGAAATTAAGACAAAACAATAAGACAATATACTAAGACAATACACTAAGACAAGACATTAAGACAAGACATTAAGACAAGACATTAAGACAAGACAGAAGACAATACACTAAGATAATACATTAAGACAAGACAGTAAGTAAGACAATATAATACACTAAGACATGCAATACCTTAAAGGGACACTCCGGCCCAAATACAAATGCAGTTCATATGAAAGATCTTACTGACTTTAGTTTATTTCCAAAGTTTCAGCATTCCTATCAATTTAGTTGAGAAGATATTGCTAGTTGAAGTTGAAAATTTGTGGATTTTGACGCCATATTGGTTTTGAAAATATGACGTCATTGAGTGATTCTTTATCGTCAGTGGAGTTGTTTTGATGGCGATCACATAGTGATAGTTATTGTGAATGGTCTTTGGACGAAAATTAGTCGAAATAAACTATTTAGTTCATCATGCAGGAAAGTAGAGGAGCTTCTTAGGCATAATACGAGATACGTCACTCAGTGACGTCATATTTGAGAAACAAAATGGCGTCGAAATTGGACAAACTCTCCAACTTCAACTAGCCACATCTTCTTAACTAAATTGATAGGAATGCTGAAACTTTGGAAATAATCTAAAGTCAGTAAGATCTTTCATATGAACTACATTTGTATTTGGGCCGGAGTGTCCCTTACCAAAACAAGACATTAAGACCAGACAATAAGACAATACACTAAGACATTGACAAAACACTAAGACAAAACATTAAGACAATACAGTAAGATAATACACTAAGGCAAGCATTAAGACAAGACAGTATATATAAGACAAGACAATAAGACAATACACTAAGAGAATACACTAAGACAAGACAATAAGACAATACACTAAGACAATACACTAAGACAAGACATTAAGACAAGACAGTACGACAATACACTAAGGCAAGCATTAAGACAAGAAGTAAGACAAGACAATAAGACAATAAATTAAGACAAAATGACGAGACCTTAAATGAAAATAAGCACTAAAAACATCCCGAGCGAAGCAAAATCTTAGAATTTGCTTACCACTCGGTTCAATAGGTGGTTCCTGCACGTCAGCATCGTTGTCATCATCAACGTCATCATGATCACCTTCTTCATCATCATCATCATCATCATCATCGTCATCATCATCTTGGTTATCTTTGTTTATTACACTATCAAGATCTTTATCATCCTCACTCTCAGTGTCACCTTCGTTTTCTGTCATCACTTTGTTGTCAGCGGGAGGGGAGATTTCCGTGGGTGGTGGTGGTTCCTCAGAGTCGTCTTTGTTCAGCTTCGCATCTTCATGCTAATTTCAAAGAAAACAGATATCATTTTAAGAAAATGTTGTCCTTTTCCCATTGATAATTGTTGCAGAACCCACCCATAAAGCCTGGTTTCCATGCACCTTTTTAGTAAAAAACACATTGTCAATCCATGATCTGGAAACTCTGGCAAACCTCAAAGCGACTAACAGATGAGCTGTATTTCAAATTAAGCACGATTGAACCATGGATAATAAAAAGACTGGATAGAAAACTAGCTGACGTCAGCGTGAAAACCTAGTTGAAAATCGTGATATCACGTATGCAGATTTTTCTGAGTTTCTCTTTGACTTCTCTATATTTTCGTATTCAGGTAGCTATATTGAGATTCCAAAAAGTTTCATCGTCTCACAAACTTGCCTAAGCCACGACTAAGTGTTCGAGGTAAATGTTGTTCGTTTCAGCTGTTTTCTTTTTGTTGTGAAGAAACTGGCGTCGCAAAAACTACCGTTGTTTTGGTTGAAATTTGCGACGCGTTTTTCACCGTCTAAAGTTGGAACTTTTCGCCTAAAATGAGTAATGGTAGTCGGATATTCCATCGTAAAGTGGTATTGTTATATTTTTTGGTAGTTTGACTATAGCGATTTATGGAGATTTTGTGACATCACGATTTTCAACTAGGTTTTCATGCGATCAACTGGTGCCTTAACCAATCAGCACGCTGGAAACGTCACACGTGATCTTAGTTTCCTATCCAGTCTTTCTACTATCCATGATTGAACGTAGCCTCCTTCGCAGCGCTCCATCACCGGAGGAGGCTAGACCAAAAGTTCCTATTGAATGACTATACTTCATTATACCAAAAAGACAAGTAAGTATTCAGTAACCGTAAGTGCACAAATTCGCGTAACCTGAACAAAAACATAGAACAAAATTTTTCACCAAGTTCAAGTGCAGATGATACCTCGATTAACTATGATAAAAAATGGCTGCGTCGAAAAATGAGTCTTTGTCGAAAATTTTTGGTCAATATGATTATTCCTTCCTGAGTTACAAAGTTATGAATTGTATTAGTAAAATGTTGTGAAAACCTATTTTGTTTAAACGATTTATTTCCCCACTGTTTTTTCCCAACGTTTTCAGAAGCAACTCAAACCTCGCGTTCTCTTTAAAAACAAGACGCCCGCTGGGCGTTAACTCGGGATACTTTTGGGCTGGCAGCTTGGCATACTGTATTTATCTCATTTTCGCCAAATTTGTCAGTTGTCAGACGTTTCCGGTTAAAATTGTTCAGCTAAACTGGGCCCAGTTGTCTCTTAACTACAGTTTAGCAGTTTGGGTATTTAAATTGTAGTAAACTTCTGAAACAATGATCCTGACTTGCAAGAATTACTCCCTGAATAGCAATTTCCCCCATCGGTCCCCAGGCCATGTATTTGTTGATCACAAATCGGAAAAGATGCATGCATTTTGAACGTTATCTCGGCCAATATTTAACCGATTTTAATAAGCCGGTGCGTAATGTCGACTGCGCATCAAAATGACGTGTTCTGCTGTGTTTAAATTCATAACATCAGGCTAAAACCATGACAATATACATTTGCATTTCTATTTACACTTGCAAATTCGTTATACTGAATTCCCCAGCCTGATGTTATGAATTGAAATAAGTTTTATCCCGACGCAGAACGTGTCATTTTGATACGCAGTCGACATTACGAACGCAAATACATAACAGATTTGGAATTACCGAGCGCAAATACATAACATACGTACTGTATCTAATATATTACGGGAACGTGCATACCCTTCGTAAAAACCTGTTTATGTATTTAGAAATTAATCGGCAATATGAAGGCCGCTTTTTCGTAGATTTTTGACTGTTATCTCAGTCAATATTTACTCGATTTCAATTCTGAAAGCAGATTTGGAATTACCGAAGCCAAGTACATAACGTACAGGTACGTGTCTTCAGGCAATATAAATCCAACATGTTTACCTGAATCTGAGATGACGGACCAACCTGTTTCGAAATCGTTTGTCATCTTTTAGTATAGGTCTACCACGATCAGCGTGTGCAGTTGTAAGCATATGGTGAGCGTATTCACGATCAACACACTTTCAAAATCTACCAACAGAGTCAAAGAACAACTCGACGAAAAGCAAAGCTGTCGAAAATAAAGAAATATTGGCTATTGACCCGCAACATGCCTCACGGTTCGCAAAAGGCTGACGGCAAATATTATTGCGCAATATTGCAGATTTGTGGAACCCCAAAAATACGACAAATGCAGCCGAAACCTAGACTCGCGCTACCACAAGTAGCCCAAGTAATTAAGCAAACGGCGTTTAGAAATTTGGTCCCTAAAACATTCTTCACACCGTTGTGACTAAAGTTGAGCGGTGTACCGGTATTTTTAGTTATTTTTAGTATTCACGGGAATGTAGTTGATACTGGTATGGCTGTATCAGTTCCGACGCAATATAATTTCGCCGCAAATATAAAAATGTATAGTAATTAAGATTAATAAAGTTATTTACTAAGGTTATATATTACAAGTATAGACCATGTGGCAGTGTTGCCGCAACAGCGATAGCCAATTACTGAGGTCTCGAAGTAAGTAGAAGCATAGGGGTAAAAACGGTATTCATAAATTAGGTCGCATTAATTAATATTTTATAAGTCATTATAAAGGCCGATCTCCGCGCGTGGAGCGGAATCCCCAGTGTCCTGTGAGCTATCGTGCGGAACTATAATTTCATTAAAGTGCCTATAACGTCTGTGGGGATTTAACATATTTGTAATCTATGGATTCTCCTGAGATAAATTGTAATATATCTTGTCAGCTGAAAATTTCATCTTCATAGACTTTTTGGCTGTTAAAGTTGACGGAAATGACGTCAAATCGGGCATCTGTAAAGAGTTTTCATATAGACAGATTCCCGATTTGACGTCATTTCCGTCAACTTTAACAGCAAAAAAGTCTATGAAGATGAAATTTTCAGCTGACAAGATATATTACAATTTATCTCAGGAGAATCCATACATTACAAATATGTTAAATCCCCACAGACGTTATAGGAGCCCAGTTTTCACCAGCGACACAAGCATAAGGACAACGACATACGTTCATATGGTCATTACGGGAAAATATCAGAATTTTCATGTATAATCCGGCCTGCGGATTATGATTAAGGTGATTTGGGGTTTAGGTTTAGTACCTTTCGTCCCTGGTAACTAGGGCAATGTATTTGCTCGCCAGGGCGTTGTGTTTGCTCGTCAGGGCAATGTATTTGCTCGTCAGGACAATGTATTTGCTCGTCAGGACAATGTATTTGCTCGTCAGGACAATGTATTTGCTCGTTAGGGCAATGTATCTGCTCGTGCACGACAATGCATTTGCTCGTTAGGGCAATGCAGTGTATCTGCTAGTCAGGGTAATGTATCTGCTCGTCAGGGCAATGTATTTGCTCATCAGGGCAATGTATTTGCTGCTCCTTATATGGAATACAGTACGTACTATAAGTACCTCAAAAAGTGAAGCCAAACGTCAGTCTCAGGCCCTAGACGGTCAACTTGGACGTCGGTTTCAGCCTTAGTCGAAAGACGAACCCCGCGCAGATTTTTTAACATTTATTGTGAATATTTAGTAAAATTTAGTACTTTAGACAACCGAGCGCGCTTCTTAAAGAGTGTGCTTTGGGAAGAGAAACCAGGCCGAAAATAAACAAGAAATAGTAAAATACTTGTGCTGAAAATATTTACCGAACAAGCTCACCGGACTCACCTAACATTTCTAGCAATTTCCTGTAAAACTATACAGTTTTTAAGCATGCAGCAAACACAAAACTTGTCGGGTAATGGCCACGAGAGGGGCTAAAACTGACATCCTAGATGACCGAGTAGGGCCACTGAAACAATAAAATATCGCCATGATGGCCATCACTTTTTGCTTGTCAGCCAGCGTTCCAGTTATACATAGAATTCAGTGGGCCTGGTCGCATGGAGCGAGGAATGCTATACATTGTAAATGTAAGAAATATTCAAAAGATAATAATCACTCACCTTCGTTTTATTAAATATCTCTTTGAAAGTACTATTCCACAACTCTGTAACAAACAATTCTTTGTCAACTGAATCTAGACCTCTTATCAATTCCTGTAAAAAGAAAGCAGCACGCTTTGAAACTGGAAGGAGTAGTGTTATGAAATATAAAAAAATAGTTTCCGCCTCTGATCGGTAACTCATGAACAATAAGAGCATAAATAAAGCAGTTTACATGTTTTTTATAAAATAACCGGAAGTAAATGAGCGAGTATACGCTATCTGATTGGTTACTGAGCTCAAAAACCGTGCATTATAACTCAATAAAGCATAAGCTGACGTGATTCCTCGCGTAGATTTTGTCGTTTTTGACGGATTTTAAGCATTTAAATCACAAAAGAAAGTCAAAGAATAGCTGGATACAAAGCTAATCAAGGTACTAACACAACAGAATGTTTTAACTGCAACGTTGAGTGCATTTTCATCGCTAAAATCGCCAACGTGTTTTCATCATAGGCTTCCTAGCAACGCACATAGCAACGTCATTTATAACAGGTAAATCTACATTTTTCATGGCTTTATTGTTAATTTAATGGCCGTTCTTTTATAAAAGAAATAAAAAACTTTGTCTTGTGTGATTATCGAGTTATAATGGCACTCGAGAAGCTAGTAAAACACTCGGCTATCGCCTCGTGTTTTACACGCATCTCTCGTGCCATTATAACTCGATAATCACACGCGACACGTTTTTTATTTCTTAAATAATGGCAATACATTTTCTGTCGATGATTTTTAAATCTTTAAGAATACGCTTGTAAATAGAATGTATTTTTATCTAGTAAACATAATTCTGCTACAGTATGTTTGCTATGAATGTGTTAGAAAACACTAACATTACGTTTCCGATTAAAATAATCCCCCGGCGTGATCGCAGGGAAATATTATTAGCATTACGATTAGCACAAGTATTTTAAAGATTAGCACTAGTGACATTAGTGTTAGGATTAGTATTACGATTAGCTTTAGTATTGCGATTATCATTACGATTAGCATTAGTATTAGTAATACGATTAGCATTAAGTGCCTATGAAACGAAAATTTCGTTGTTCCGATTATACTTTTATTTGCAAGAGCTCGTGAAATGATAGAGTAACTTTATTGACAGTTTTTCAATATCTCTTTTCGTTCTCAAGATATTAAGATTTCAAATGATATACCCTATGACGTCACTGGTTGTATACAATGTATTTACATATTGGAAAATCGTGTATATCTTGAAGATTATTGAAAGAAATAACTCGAAACTTTTCATGTGGATACAGACGACTAAATGTAAGAACACCGTGCAAGTTTCATGGTTGTCATGGTAAATTATCAGATTCCAGACCTCATAAATTCCAAACGACAATTGTTTGTTTTCTCTTTGATGGCAACCCTTTTCGAATCGATGTTGTTGGAGCAGATTAACTAAGTCAGTCAAATCCTGCTCAAGTACTACCAACTCCAAAAAAGTTGCCACTGAAGAGAATGCAAACAATTGTGTTTTCGAAATCATGAGGTCTGGAATCTAATAATTTAATATGGCAATCATAAAACGTGCACGGTGTTATTGCATTTAGTCGTCTGTATCTACATGCAACGTTTCGAGTGATTTCATTAAATAATCTTCAAGATATACACGATTTTCCAATATGTAAATACGTCGTGTACAACCAGTGACGTCATAGGGTATCTCATTTGAATATCAAACCAATCTTAATATCTTGAGAAGGAAAAGAGATATGGAAAATCTGTCAATAACGTTACTCTATCATTTCACGCGCTCTTGCAGATAAAAATATAATCACAACAACGAAATTTTCGTTTCATAGGCACTTTAATAGTATTACGATTACAGTAGCTTAGTATTACGATTAACAATTGCATTTCGATTAGTTTTTATGTAGCATTACTATTACGATTAATATTAACATTACAACGAGCATTAGTCTGACAACTATAACTAGAAATACGAATCCATAATAATCCCCTCGCTCGCCTTTTCTACCACTACCCCCCAACTCACCCCTAGAGTTTCTTTTCTCAATCCATGGTCCCCAGGGCCTAGACCGCGTCTGTCGTTAACAAATCCCGTAGCAACAAAACCACGTAGATTTTGAACGTTATCTCGGCCAATATTTGCTCGATTTCAATTCTGAAAACAGTTTTGGAATTACCGAGTCTAAATACATAACATACGTGTCTGTTATATTACAAGAACGTGCATACCCTTCGTAAAAACGGTTCATGTGCTTAGAAATTAGTCGGCGATCAGGCACGATTCGTCGTATATTATTTTGAACGTTACAAGTATCTCGATCAATATTTAACCGTTTTCAATTCTGAAAACAGATTTGGAATTAAATACATAACATACGGTCTATTATATTATGAGAACGTGCCGTTTCGCGTTGTCTTGCCCAAATATTGTCCGATTCAAACGGATCACGCAAGACGAATTTTTACTTCCTTATAAGGAGATGACCTACCATTTTACATATATACTGTATATTATATATATGACTAGGCTCTCGGCAACGGCTTCCGTAGCTCAGTGGTCAGAGCACTGCACTAGCATCGCAGGGTCGCGGGTTCAATTCCAGCCGGAAGGCCTTGAAGTTGCATTTTTCGCAACTGGTCCCGGTTTGGTCTTAAAATGTATGTATTCCAACACTCGAAATTTTCCTTCACCATAAATCCTTTCAACATATATATATATATATATATAAACCTTCGGTGAGAAATGGATCCCTGCCGCGGCGAGATTATCGACCTCGCTTGCGAGGGAACAATACCAATTGCCATTTGTCATGGTATATTTCAGTGCTATAGTAGTATTTTTTTAAAAATAGTTCTTAACTACCACTGTCAATCGCAGTAATTTCATGTAGGTCTACCTTTCCTTCTTCTTCAGTGTACTGGTTTTCGAGAAGAGTTGCTGTTGTCAGCTCTTGTATCGTGATACTAAATAATATTAAAACGAAAAGATCAAATACCCACTTAATTATACAGGTATATGACTAAAAATATCCAATTTTTGTCCGTTTTTGGAAATAGAATCGTGCATATATCAACACCTACAGAGTGGGCTTCCTGCAACAGTCGCTGTGAACAATAGGATGAGAATAGCGCATCCTTTTTATTTCCATCCGATGAGAAGCCAGGGACGTAGCCAGAACCTTCAAAGGGGGGGAGCCCTGTGGAGAATGAAGGAAGTCGTGGCTATATATTGGCTATATATATATGTTCTCCGCAAAGCCGCGATTGTTGCTGGGAGGTCTGGGGGGGGGGGTATGGTCCCACAGGAAAATTTTCAATTTTGAAAGGCGCAGAAGTACTTTTTACAGCAATTTCTAACATGATTTTTTGCGAAATTAGGCCACCAGACGATGGCTAGAAATTTCATTTTTAGCTTTTACATTGTGCTAATAATTAGTTATATTTTATCCAGCCTTCATTATTTATTCTGACAGTAAAACACAAAACACAATTGTTTGCTTATTTTAAAAAACGCGCCGTATGTTTATTAAAAAGCAAACTGAACACGGAAACATATTTAAATTCCGAGACTAATGTAAACAGTTTGACTTTTTCGATAGCACAAGAACTTTGTTTTGTGATGAATTTATGAAGAACAAGCAATCTGTAAACATTAATCATGTACTGTAAAATATTTAGTTTAATTTTTGACGCATTGCGTGCACGGTCGGCCATTTTTCTAAGAACGAAATTCCCTTGGTGAACTCATCCGTAAATATCTTGTCAATCCTTGATATAAATGATTAATTTTGTCTTTTAATTGAAAGAAGATATACTTTAGAAAATAATTATTTCTGTATTTTTTACAAAGTTCAACGTTTTCTTGACTTTCGTTTCGAATTATGTCAGCCTTGACTGATGCGAAGCGTGGAAGACCAAGTGACGAGTTTCAAACAAAAAAATCAGGTTACGAGTCGACGTATTTGGATTGTGGATGAATAAGAAAGCCTCTATAGGGTTTTCTGAGAAGACTCTGCGAATTTCCGGAGTATTTACCCCGTCAAGTTGGCAACGAAGCGCTTCAAAACACTTGGTTATTGTACGGAAAGATAAACACAAACGCGCAATGCACGACGGTTGATACTCACTCTTTAAAGAGTGAGTGTCAGGGTAGTGCTTTGCGCGCTTGTTTTCTTCTTGGCGGCCATTTTATGGGACGCCTATTTCAGTTCACAAACGAATCCGTCGATATTTGATCAATCCTTCTTATAAATTATCCATTTTCAAGTTTTCTAAGAAGTAAATATACCCGAGTGATCAATTATTGTGATATTTTTCGTAAAATTGATCATTTACTATAGTAATCTTTTCGATACATAGAAGCTGTTATACGAGCGCTTCGCCTCCGAAGCGTGGAAGGCCGGGTTATGCTGCTGAAACAGCGCGAATAAGTTTGCGAATGGAAGTGTTTGATGAGTGACTAGTAAATAAATATATATTTTATTTCTTCTGATGTTTTGTTCATTTGAATTTGCAAAGATTCATGAACTAAAGCCATCCGGGCCAGCTTGTTCGTCAGAAACGGCGTTGCGCGCGGCCCGCAGTGGTTCACAAACAAGCGAACCGCAACTGTTCAAATCGTCTTGAACATTAACTTCATAACGCCCCGAAGTCAAGATCGGACTCCAATTTCAACATTTCCAAATAAATCTAGAGTTCACATGCAAATTATAGTTCTAACGATGCGATGCACTGCAATCAATTCGTATGAAAACAAAAACACAAGCGCGCAAAGTACTACCCTGACACTCACTCTTTAAACTACCATTTATAAACTGCCATATCTGTTATTTTATTTATGTTGTAAATAAAAAGAATAGAAGATAAAAAATTATATCTTATGACACCAGGGGTCAAGGAAGTTAAAGCATACCAAAATACAACCACATCGGTTTTAAAATTTCAGCCCAGTCTACGGATAAACTCCTCAGAAAACGACACTTGTGATTACCTAAGAAAATCTCTGGGGGCTGGAATTTTCTGCCAGTTTACATGTGCCAAAATTTTCCCAACTAATCGCTCAAATCACTGACTGAATTGAGCGTGTGAAATTCATTATACGCAAGCGTATAACGAAAATAAACAAGGCCTCTTTGCAGATACCACGCGTGTATATTTACATCCAATGTAAGTTTATGTTCGCGTTGAGATTGGTCAGGTAATTTACAGAGATATTACAGTCCAGACGAGGCTGAAATTCTCCATGAAAATCAGCTCCTGAGATGAAGCTTGTGGCAACACAACAACACTATCGGGAAATGTAGCAACTTTTCGTAAGCTTTTTGTTGATTGGCTAAGAGATGACCTAGGGGATAGGGTTATGGTTAGGATATTAGGGGCAGGATATAGGGTTATAGTACTTTAGGGTTGGTTTCATAAAGTTTTAGATTGGATGTGCTTTGAACAACATTAGATGTTCCGAGGGGTTATATAGAAGATATAGAAAAACTTTATTTAAACATGGTAACCCAATCAGTATAAACATACTGTTATCTTTATACAGTAGGGACCTTCAACACCCATGACACTATCGCGCATGTAAGTACCTTCCGCTCTTATCACTGTCCAGTGTACTAAAAGCAGCATTGGCAAGCTCCACTTCTCTCTCCGATCTCAGTTTGGTTATAATTTCTGGAAATAAATAAAGAAGTAAAAACAAATTAATTTATCTGACTTCAAAACACACATGGAGTGATGACTTGTTCAACGTTTATATCTGGCATTTACACTCGATTATCGTTATAAGGTAAATGGTTTGAACCTATCATTAGATGTGTGAAGTTGATCGTCCAGGTTGTTGTAGTCTTGAGAAAGACTATTGTTGGTGACCGACGTTTCGACGGCCTCAGCGGCGGTCATGTTCAGAGTCAAGTAAAGCGTGTTTGTCAGGGTTTGCCTATATATACGTCTGGTTCCTTACGTCATCGTTTGTTTGTGTCATAATTGGTATGAGTGCGTGTTGCGCCATGCGTTAAACGTGGTTAAATGTGGGCTAACAGATCACAACAATTACCGACACCATAAAAAGACTCCTTCGCACGCACCAACGAACAATAGACCTACAGACAAACAATACACCCACACTAACGCAACAAACAACTGATGACGAACAATATTGGCCCACGCTTAATGCATGACGCAACACGTCGCACTCACACTAATTATGACACAAACAAACGATGACGTAATGAACCAGACGTATAGGCAAACCCTGACAAACACGCTTTACTTGACTCTGAAGATGACCGCCGCTGAGGCCGTCGAAACGTCAGTCACCAACAATAGTCTTTCTCAAGACTACAACAATCTGGACGAACAACTTCACACATCTATCGTTATAAGGATGAACAGAAGTTGTTGAGGACAATTTTGAGTGCTATAGTATTGACATTTTTAAGACCCAATCAAGTTTCAATTTTATTAAATTTTGCACTAAATACAGAAATTATATAAAATTAAAAACAAATATCATAAGAATGCTAATTCGTAGCTAAAATAATAAATTGGGAAAAACCCTTGGGATAAGTGTTGTCATATTTATAATTTTGAAATTCTGCGATTCTTTTTATGTTGAAATAAGGAGCATCACTTTCTCTATGATAAGCATAACATATACGTTTTATGCAGTTATGTTGATTGGTTCGTATCTTAATTAACTTTGAGGTATATATGTATTACCCCAGTTCATAATTCCATAATTAAGATAGGTAAATAAGTGTACAATCGCGGTAAATACGTACCTAAAATGAACAGGTTTTGTGGAACAAAAGTGGCTAGGGTTAGGACATTGGTTTCTTTGTGGTTGATTCTATTGTTTTATTGTTTTAATCAACCAATCATAAAACTTGATAGTAAAGGTATAGGTGGCGACCTTACAATCGGGACCATGAGTCGCGATACTGGATCTCTATTAGTTTCAAGTTTATTAGGATTTCTGCACAAGTAGTATTATAGACGATGGATAGGTGACAAAGTCACCTCACTGGTTGTGTGCGAAAAGTGAACTTTGTAAAGTTTAAACCGAGGCTAATCACTTGTCGTGATTATAAGCATTACAATCCAGATGAAATGAATGATGAACTCCGGTCAGTAGATTGGTTGGCTGTGTATTACAGTTTAAATGTTAACGATGTTTGGCTTTACATGAAAACTGTCCTTGGTGATATTTTTGAGAACCACGCACCTACGATATTCAAGAAAGTTCGGGGTAAACCTGCACCATGGCTGAATAATTATGTTAAATTTCTAATGAATGCACGAGATAAACTGCTTCGGAAATCGAGGAGAACGAAAGCTGATTCTGATGTATCGCAATATAAATTGAAACGTAATGAAGTCAACACTGCAGTCAGAAAAGCCAAATCCACGTATTACAAGAATCTGCTGAGTGAAAACTATACAGACTCAAATAAATTCTGGAAGACTGAGAAATCAATATACCGAACTAAGACTAAGGTTAAAGCATCTTCAAAGTCGTTTTGATATTGGAGGTGAGAAATTAACTGACCCATCTAAAATTGCAAATGCCTTTTGTTCATTTTTTACTAATATTATATCAAAGCTGAAAAATGAAGCGAAGCCATTCCTCTCTGTAACTTTGTATGGAGGAAACCAACACCAATACCGAAGAAAACAGAGCAAAAATTTAATTTTCGAAAAGTTTCAAGATTAGAGGTGGAGAGACGACAGCTAAAATCTATAAAACGTACAAAATCTACATGAGGCACAGACAATCTGCCTCCTGGTACAGTATGCTGAAGGATACTGCTCCTGTAATATCTGCTCCATTGACATATTTGATCAATCTCTCTTTGGAAACTAGTTCATTTCCTACGGACTGTAAAGTAGCAAAAATTATACCAATACATAAATCCGGATCATATTCAAGTTTTGACAATTACAGACCAATCTCAATTTCACCAGTCTTATCGAAAGTCATTGAGAAGTTAATCCATCGGCAACTTTTGACATATCTTGAGGAAAATATATTAATCTCGAAGTTTCAATTCGGTTTTAGGCCAAAGCTATCAACAGAGCTAGCAGTAACTCTCTTACTTGATGACATTCGTAAAAGTGTTGACGAGGGTAAATTGGTTGGCGCTGTTTTTATTGACCTCAGCAAAGCGTTTGACGCGATCAGCCATTCCAAATTATTAGATAAACTTGCTCAATATGGTATTGTTGGAAGTGAACTTGATTGGTTCAAGGATTACCTGTTCCATCGCTTGGCAGCTGTGAATTATAATAACTGTGTATCTCAGGAGAAAGAAATTCTATCTGGAGTACCCCAAGGATCTATACTTGGCCCTCTACTGTTTCTGATCTTTTTCAACGACATCAATGACGTGTAGAAAATGAAAATATCAGTAAATATGCAGATGATACAGTGCTCTATCTTGCTGATAAGAATTTGGAATTAATCCAAAATAAACTCAATAAGGATATTGATGCTGTTGCCGAATGGCTGGAAGAAAACGAACTGATCGCCAATTTGAAAAAAGGAAAGACCGAATCTCTTCTCTTTGGAACTGCAAAAGGCTAGCGAAACAAAGTGATTCATTCAGCATTTCATATCGAGGTGTATCAATAACTGAAACCAAAGAGTACAAATATCTTGGGATGGAAATAGACAGTACCTTAAATTTGAATTCCCATTTCGAGAAAAGCTTTAAGCGTGCAACTGGGAGGCTGAGACTATGTACTATAGCTAAACTAAGGGACTGCCTTGATTTAAAATCTGCGAAAGCTATATACCAGTCCATGATCGTACCAACTCTCACCTACTGTGGTATATTGCAGTTGAAATTATCCTCAACGCACTTAAAGAGTCTTTCGTCATTCCACGATCGTGCCGTAAAAATTGTGTCTATGTGTTCTAATTCATTGATAGATCTCCCTTCAGTTATTAATTGTAATATAGAAAGAGGGCTTGTAGAGTGGTGCGTAAATGCCTTGATAAGGAAATATGCTCGATTTTTACGGAATATTTTACCATCATAAATCATAGCATGAAAACAAGAAACAATGAATGTCTTCTACGACTCCCAAATATCAAAACTGAATACGCTAGAAAGTCGTTCTTATTTATGGGAGCAAAAGTCTACATTATAGTTCAAAAGAAGTTTCGGTTTAATTACTCAGCTTTGCAGATGTGGCGAAGGTTATAGTTTATGGTCAATTTGAACCCTGAAGATGACATTGTAGTCCAAAATTACGTTTGGTAGTTTTTAAACTTTTTAACTTTTAACCTGTATATAAGACATATATTATGAAGCGAACATTATGATGTATGTATTATATGTATGTATGTCTCATCTATTTAAGGCAAACCACACCGGTTTGTGATCTGAAAAATATGATTAATATATTCCACTTGTAAGGTATTGTGACGTATATTGCATCATAAGAAAATTTGTCTCTCTGAGAAGGTCCAATATGGCTGCCGGCAATAACTTATTTATCAAGTAACACATTGAAAATTCAACATCGTAACGCTGACCTTATCATTTCATAATGTTGACCTTATCTTAACGCTGACCTTATCATTTAGCCCGGACGCAGACACGGACGCGGACGGTATAGCAATTCTCTTTTGCACTAACGTGCAGGCGAGCTAAAAATGAATATTATATTAGAAAAAGAAAAAGAGAATCACACTATAGTTACAATTATATAGAATTAGATAAAGTATATAAATTTCCTAAAATTTTTGTGCGCAGTGATCAGCTTGGGGGCTTTCGAGTTGATCACTCGACCAGCGACCAGTTAGACCAGCGCTAGCTCTAACCAACTAATTGAGGCCTATATATATATTGAGGCCGTTGCGGCATCTATGGCGCTTCCGTGTTATTAAAGAACTGTCAGTGATAAACAATTCGTATACGCGATAATGTGGTTTACCGTGATTAAGGTGACTCGATAAGAAAAAATGCGCGTTGTACATCAATTAAAATGCGAATTACATCCAATATGGTCGCCGTGCAAACCAAACACTACACCACTCATAAAGCAAACGTTTTAAGACAAAATTTAGATTTGTGCTTAAATCGTTATATTTTAAAACAACTAATGAACACCGTTCTTACCGTCCCATTCGTTGTCGTGTTTCTCTTTCGCGTCTGATTCCAAAGATTCAACGGACTCTTTGTGAGCTGATTTAAAAAGAAACAAGATAAAAACAGAAAAGATATAATATATAAAAGAAACGACCGCGAGAAGAATACTAAAAAAGGTAATGCATGAATAACATAATATAATATATGAGTCGTTTAAAGTAGTATAGTGGTTAAAGTTACTCTCACGCAATAGGAAAGAAAAATCTTAGCCAAAGTAGTTGACAGACAATTCACGTTAAATATAGTGTGCCCACAATCCAGATATGGCACGAGAACTAATTAACACAAGCGATGGCCGATGACAACCGCTTGTGGTACAATAGCAGTCATGCGCACATCCAGAGAGCGTGAAGCGGCATAGGGCCAGAGTGCTCAAACTACCACAAGGGTAGTGGGCTTTGCATTATCGCTAAAGGACACCCACACCAACTCCAATGTTCCACAGCTCCGCAGCTCATCAATGTAGCTTGGTACAAACCGCTTGTGGGATAATAACAGTCATAATAGCAGTATATATATATATATATATATATAAGGTAAGTATAGTGAGTGTAAGTGTTAACTGCATGATTTACTCAAATTGCACTGCCGAAGAGGCTATACTCACCAAGCCTATACAGTGCGTATAAAAAAAGAAACCGGCATAAAATTAATTAGTATTTTCTTTTAAAACAACCTATTGTGGTAGTTTGAAAACCCTAGACACCTCTGAGCCACAGGAAGAGAAAAAGATTTTAAGGGACCTATTACATGGAGACTTTAACGGCCGCGCCGGGCTGAAATCTTAGCCTTACAAATCCTTAAAAATTGACGTTGCGATTACATGGCGAAAATTTCAGCCCGGGTTGTACAGTATATACGACCGTGTATTTTTCCCGAGGGTATAAGACCGTGTTTTTTACGCATCCGAGGCTCAGAGGTATCTAGGGCTTTCAAACTACTACAATATAGGTTGTTTTAAAAGAATACTAATTAATTTTCTAAGGGTTCCGTTTTTTATACACAAAGTATGTCAGTATATATGCTAAACTACCCCACAACATGAAGCGAACAATTTTCGAATACCCAATAGTATTAATAGCAACCCAACAAGTTATAATTTATTCATTTTGAACTTGTTGACTCGGCCAAAGACGCTCTTGTTTTACTCTCTTACTTCCTCGGAAACCGTAACATTACAAAGTGATAGCATGGCGTTGATTAGTGATTAAATGTCCCTCAAGACCCGGGAGGTTTAGTAAAAGTCCCTCGGCCCTAAACCTCACTCGGCTTTTGGGTGATTAAATGAATCACTAATGACCCCCTCCAGCAAGCAATCGTCCAGCAAGCAATCATCTTCTGGACGATCTTTTTATTAGTATTAGTATTAAGGTTAGTATTAGAAAACTATTAGACGGGGGTTAGAAAACCCATTAGGCGGGGGGTTAGGGTTAGGATCTAAGTTGTTTTGGGGTTAGCAGTTATATGATGTATTTTATCATACAGGCATGTCCGATCGTATGATAGCAGTACAATCTCTCATTTCGTCCCACCTCTCGCGGATACTAAAAAAGATCGCCCAGAAGACGATTTCTTGCGGGAGGGGGTCACAGAACGCCCAGGATAAATTGACTACCTAATCAACCTCATTGATCAGTGAAACAAACTACCGATTTCACCACTCCGTCAAGATTATTGCCACCCTCGCTTTGCTCGGACGCTTCGCTACAGAGTATGGCAATTATATTTGGCACCTTTCAATTGCTCCGCAAGTAGCTTCTTCTCATCAGCTTCCTTTTGTAATTCGTCGAGTTCTTTCTAAGCAATGAAATAAAAAATAATTACTATTTAATACTTCATCTTTGCCATTTAACTGTGCCATTTAACTGTGCTCGATACGCGTTAAAGTGCCACTATACGATCAAATTTTTACCTATCGATATTTTTACGTATTTATAAAGCAGAGCTTCTAAATATTACTCGGTCAAAATCGTTTTGCGATTCGACGATGGCAAGTATTGTTTTTCTGACTCCGAATCTGGAGTTGTTATGTCCGCCATTAATCGTTCATGTTCCTGACCAGCGTAACGAAGTGACGTCAGATTCTCAACGCGAAGACTCCGCATGGCTAATTCTTCAAGTAAATCAAGGTCGTTTTTTCAAATTATTCGTCTGAAAGGCTGGACATTTCATCTACTTCTCGAAGAAAACAAGAAAACAAATAACCTCGACCAAAATTCAGGCGTAGCATTGAGAATCTGACGTCACAAACAATATTACCTTTTGAAATTGCGGGCTAACTTGGAACACGTTTTTAGTAATGGTGGCCTAAATAATAGTGATTTCAGAACTCAAAATACTTACTTCAAAATAACATTTTTTAGTTTTTTTTTACATTGATCACTTTCGACCCTGAAATACTATTCTATGCTAAAGAAAATCTAAAAGACGGGGGTAAATTTTCATCGTAGTGCCACTTTAAAGTGATTATCTCACGTTTGGATTTTTTATATATTTATAATCTTTGGCACTTTCTGCTAACAATTCAATAATACGCCGTAATAATACGTTCGTAATGTCGACTGCGCATCAAAATGACGCGTTCTGCGTCGGGATAAAACCTATTTCAATTCATAACATCTGGCTGGGGAATTCAGTATAACGAATTTGCAAGTGTATATAGAAATGCAAATGTCTGTTGTGGTAAAACCACAATAGACATTTGCATTTCTATTTACACTTGCAAATTCGTTCTACTGAATTCCCCAGCCAGATGTTATGAATTGAAATAAGTTTTATCCCAAACACGTCATTTTGATGCGCAGTCGACATTATGTACTGTACTGGCTTATATTATAATCAACTAAAGTTTCATCTTAATGACTTTTTCTCCTGCTACTGTGGGTTTACTATTCACAGGAAGTGACGTCAATCCAGGAACACGCAAAGTCATAACACAATGATTCAAAAACAAAATACGAAAAGAGTTAGCTTTCAGACCTGTTTAGACTGTGCAACATCTTTGCATGACCCTGTGTGATGTCATTTCCTGTAAGAAGTTAACCAACTTTACCAGGGGAAGGTATCAACATGAAACTTTAGCTGATGATAATATTAAGCATTTTTTTTATCAGAAAGTGCCAAAGATTATAAATATATAAAAAGCTCACAATGGGATAGGCACTAAAATATAAATAGCACTTGTCGAGATGACGTCAGTACCCATGTTTGTCCGCTTTTACCCATAATTATTGCGGCCATAACAAAAGAAAATGGCTCATTTGCAATAATTTGTGAGTTAAATTTGGTTTGTTTGTCCGCATTTTGAGCTATTAATAGCAACCGCTATTTGTAATTTTCTATTTTCGAGAAAAAACATACTGTATAAAATTCGAATAATGAAGGTGGAAGGTGGAACATCTTTTAAAGTGACAGGGACAAGATTATAGAACAGTATTCCAGTCGATATCAGAAACAAAGACTCGTTTTGTTCTTTTAAAAGAGCTCTTAGAAATTACTTTATGGGACAACATAATTAGATTTTTAACATTAGATACAATATAATTAGTATAAGATTATAAACATTTTATGACTAAAACTTATTAATAAACATATGTAAATATATATACTTTTTAATTTTAACTATATATTTACTTTACATACATATACATTAGTTAGTTCATAGAGGACCACAAGTTTATCAGTTGTACTGTCCAGTGTTATCCTCTTTAAATAAAGTTGTTTATTATTATTATGTTTTAGTTGACGATTTGGGTTTTTTCCAAAACCCTAGAATCTAGTTGCCAAAAACACGTCAAAATAGGAAACACTGAGAATACAGAGAAAGTTTGTTTTTCTTTGGTTTCGTTGAAATAAAAGCTATAAACAAAAAACAGCAATATACCGCCGTCGATTTTGTGTGGTACTTCAAGTTTACATTTTAAAGAATCTTTTGTTTTAAAATGCACAAAAATGGGATTCATTGTATTTAAGAATTAGAAAAACTGCATGGTCGGGTGCGATTATCGTGTTTTATTATTTTGCAGTCCGTATCCTATCAAATCCTTCTTTCTGATTGGATAACGAGCGGTCCGTACGAGCCGGACCACTCGACATAATTTCAGTTTTAAATGTGTTTTATATAAGCCGTAAAATATTCTAAAAACATTTGAAAATAAACTCAAACGAGATCGAACATATTGAAAGATATATAAGTGAGTTTTTTCATCCGAACTCTCAACTCCTTTGACGAAGAAAAAGCAACATACTTTTCTTTTTTGTCCACTAGAAATACTGTTGACGACCCAAAAAACAAGCCAGGATATTAAGGAAAAAAATAAATAATTTATTTACCGTTTTGGTGGATCCGTAATGAGAAATATTTCCCATGGTTTCAAAAACGTATTTGGCCCGTTTTTGAGACCTCGGGAAATATTCCCTCCATACGGACCTCCCAGCCGGTAAATAACATATATATATATATATAACGACACGAGGGAAGTAAAAAAGTACACAAAAGCCATTTTCTATTTATTTTATAAAATAGCAAGTGTCTTACGACAAAGGCAATATAAATTCAGTGAAAATGATGTCATAGTAGTCCTGGTACCCCTGCATTCGTATTAGTTTTGCTACCGCTACATTCGTAGTAGTTCTGGTACTGCTGCATTCGTAGTAGTTCTGATACCCCTGTATTCGTAGTAGTCCTGGTACCCCTGTATTCGTAGTAGTTCTGGTACCCCTGTATTCGTAGTAGTCCTGGTACCCCTGTATTCGTAGTCAGGAAGCCAAAACGTGAGATAAAACAATTGATAATTTGCACAACAATCTGGATGAATAAATATATTCTATAATTACAACCCGGATCCAAACCATTTATCGACATAATTCTGTTAACATGTTTTTGAAATCTTTCTACGTCAACCTCGAGCTTCAATCATACACTTGCGAAAGGTAGAGTGGGTACTGCGCGCATGGCATGACGCATGCATGTTTTAGATTCTTCCGTCATCAAATTTCTGTTTCCCGGGAGGTTTCCAAAGATTTCACCCATTACACAAAATCCCCATTCATCGGATTGGCACTTTAGGAAAAGCTAATAAAGACAGCACAGACTGCCTTAGAACCAAAAAACTTACCAGTCTTTCTTCTTTCTTTTGCTGCCCTTGTTGTGATAATTCTTGTCGAACAGCAACACCCTGTAAAGCAGAAAAATAAAACATAGTACCCTTGGTAATCAGCTGAAAAATAGATCATTATTAAACGGTCACCTCTATTGAACGGACGTGGTCACCATTCTCAATATTCATGTTGTTTTTATCAAAATAAAGTGTCAAATGACGATGGAATGTTTTTGAAGATTGTCGAGTGCGACTAAGACCAAATTATGTTCAATTTCTTCCAGAAATTGGAGTTTCCTTTATTGCACTTGGCAAAGTCAATAAGTTACCTTAACAAACCCTTGTGTCCACAAGTAGCGTGTACAAGAATGTATATTGACACATAAATAAAGTTTCTATCAGTCCGTTATTTCTGCTCATTTCTCCAAAACATATATTTACCAAATATACAAATATTTGCGTTTTCCTTTTATTTTTCTGTTTATAAGTTGCATTTTGTCGAACCTATTTTAAGCGATTAACCTGAGTGTATTAAGCGGTCAGTTAGTAAATCCCCAAGCCCAAGCTGGGTAACTACAGGAAGTGCTTAATACATGTTTCCCTGCAGTATAATTTATTTAAGGTATTGTATATAGTCAGCTTTCTTACTTGATCAAATATCTCCTTTTCTTTCTTCTTTTGTTCCCTGTATTCCCTTCCGAGTTCTCTGCAACAACCAAAAGATACGCATCACATTGAACAAGGGCAACACCACATCCATGCAGTTAACCATTATTGGATTAACCATTATGGTTAACCATTATGGGGTTGTCGCCTTTGACCGGAAAGAAACGAGCAACCACTTCCCTTTCTGCTGTCCAGTCTCATACTTATTTTACCCATCACACTATTACTCCTGATGACTTCTCTATTATTTCTTCTGCTCGTTCTTCTTCCAACTTTGAACACCTCATTCGAGAGAGTTTACTGATTTCTAAATTCAAACCGTCTCTCAATGAGAACATCTCTTCCATACCGCTTTCTCTATTTTAATTGTGTGTTGTTACTTATGTCACCTTCTGTTTGTCACCTTGTTACCTCATTGGTTAGCTGTCAAATTAATTATTCTCTTTTGTAAATATAGACTTATAAATAGATAGTTTTCACACATGTAATTAATATCACTCTGAAGATGTTGTAAGTTCGCAACGAAACGTCAGTAAAAATGTTTTAAAACTTGACTTGTTTCCATAATAAGTATGACACTTATAATAAGTAAGACACTTATTCTATATTTTAATATCTAGGTAGTATTTTTTATTGTATTTTTTACTTGTAATTATTTATAAACCATAGTTTTGACATGTTTATGTAACAGGGCCCTACTGAAAATCGCTTTGGCGAGTAGGCTCCCTGGATAAATATTGTTAATAATAATAATAATAATAATAATATTATTATGGCAATACATTTACGTATATTGAGCTGGGCTTTTATCTAGAGGCTTCGCTCTACTTCGTCGAAGATGAGATATCTTCCTGTAGAGATTTGAGAGTCGGGGCGATATATAAATATGTATATGATGTTTGAATGTTGTGACCGTGTCTCAATTGCTCAGTGGTTAGAGCGCCGATGCATTGATTCGGAGACCTCGGGTTCAATTCCCGGTTGGAGCAGTCAAATTTTCATATACATATATTTAACTTCGATTATTAAATCAAATAATTATCAAAAATAATTAGTAATGAGTAGCAAGTAATATCAATAAAAACATTTTCTTACAAACAATTATCCTGACAAAGAGCGTGTTCTCCATACTCATCAGTGCCATCACAGCAGTCTAAAAATAAAACATACAAAATATATAAATGATTAATCACCAGACCCAGATTAAAAGTTGGCAACCTGCATACACCGTTGATTTGTATTTATAATATAGACATCCTGGACCAGATATGAGTTATTCTGCAATCTGATTGGTTCTTCGAAGGAAGGAATGCGACGACAGTGCAAGGGGGGTTTCGCTGAGCGATCAAACTCGTGAGTATAGAAGTAAACACCAACAGTTTTTTCGTAATATTAAACATAATGTCATCAACCAGCGACAACCACAGAAATCGAAGCATCAAAATGAAGAAAATGAAGTAAGTCACAAAGAAAACATCAAGTTGCTCGTTAACGCTAGAGCAAAGTCGACTTCTTGTTCTGATAGGCCAAATTTTCTCGCAGGATCTACCAAATACCAAATAGGAAGGAAGAAAAGTATCAAGAAGAGACGAAATCAAGTTAACTATGTGAATCGGGATACCCCAGGTCCAATCAACCCAACAGTTGGCTAGAATATCTAACGTATGTCCACCATGTAACAAGCTCCTAGAAGAATCTGTCGAAATTATAAAGGATATAGACGGAGAATATCGACACATTTATACTAATATTATTATATTACTAACCGGCTTTTTAATAACTCTCATATAGTATTCTCTACAATAAACTCAACAGTTCTATTAATACCAACCTTACTAAACCGGTACCATATACCATAACCGTGTACTGTACTTATCCCGATTAAATACTTAAATAATTGTAACATTAGAAGACAACAACAGTCTAGACTACCGAGGTTCCTTTTATTAAATACTCGCGGTCTCTTTTTCCGAAATTAGACGAATTGATAGCGTTACTGGCTACATACCCTGTTGACCTGGTTGCTATTACCGCGAGACATGCATGGTTAAACGAAGAAATTAATGACAGTTTACTATCAGTCAGTGGTTTTAATGTATTTCGTAAAGATCGTAGAGGTAAACGTGGTGGAGGCGTACATGTATGTGTTTACTTGAGAGAGGGTAAACGGTTGACCGACCTGGAGAACGAACGTTTTGAGTGTTTATGGCTCTGGCTACGACCAACGCGTCTTCCAAGACCATAATCAGGTATTGCTGTTTGTGTTGTTTATCATCTTCCAGGCCGAACCGCCGAAGAACATCAAGATCTTAATCAGTATCTGATCAACACTGCTGACTTCCTACGTAATAAGTATCCTGATTGCGGCCTCGTTTTTAATGGAGACTTTAATGACTTTGATGTTGCTGACCTGACATCTTGCCACTAGAGGAATGGCCCTTTTGGACCTGATTATTACCAACCTTCATAAATTTTATGAAATTCCCATTATTACCGCCCCTCTTGGATCAAGTGATCACAATTCAGTCTGCAGATGGTTGCCTAAGTTAAAGAATTGTGCGGATAATCTGACGGTTAGCACAGACAAACGTCTGGTTAGTCGTTATCCACAGTCTGGTATTGACGTTTTCGGTAGATGGGCCACCACACAGAACTGGTTCAAAGATCTGGGCCCTAACCCCACAGTCGACGAGCTTGCTACTTCTTTTACCTCTCAATTAACAGCTGCTATTGATAGAATCTTCCCTTTGAAGACCATAAAGCACGTCTTTCCGACAAACTGTGGATAACCCCAGCTATTAAAATTATTATAAAAGATCGACAGAAAGCTTTCCATCGTGGTGACGTTTCCTTGTGGCGTTGTTTAAAGTCCAGAAAGAAATTGCTGATAGAAAGAAAAACGTTTACAAGAATGAAGTGCAACATCTAAAGAAAGAAGATTGTCGTAAATGGTGATTATGGTGGTGTGCTGTGAACGATACATGTACAGTATGTCTGGAAGATCTTGTAAAACTACATAATTATTTCTCTTTGCAACGTGATGGAACAACCCTGAGCCAGCAAGAATTAGTAAACTCTTTGAATGATTTTTACGTTTCGGTCAATGTTGATATACCACCGCTGGACCTAACCACCTTGCCTACATTCCTGCCGTCCAACGCCCAACCATCCAACCATACGAGGTACTGTATGCAATAAGCTCCTTTTAACCAAGTCCTCTAAAGCTCATGGTCCATCTAAAGGAGTTCGCGTACGAGTTGGCACCGAACATTACCCCGATTCCAAAAATAAAAGTACACCAATGTCTGAAGGCGATATAAGACCTATATCTTTAACACCCTGTTTGTCAAAAACATTGGAAGATTTTGTTGTGTCGTGGATGATGGATGATGTTAGAGAGAATATTGACCTAAATCAGTTTGTTTGCTTAAAAGGAACCTCCACTACATATTGCCTGTTGGACATGGTGCATACAGTACTTGGCTAACTCATGTGGACCTCCCTAGTAAGCATCTTCGAATCTGTTTCCTTGACTTCTCCAAAGCTTTTGACCGTATTGCAGGTTACAACGTGTTAATAACAATAAAGCTAATAAACATTGGTTATGCGATCCTTAATTGCGTGGATTATTAGTTTTCTATCAAATCGGCGTCAACGTGTCAAGCTAGCAGAATCGACATCACATTGACTAAGTTTGGGACCTATCCTTTTCTTACTGTAATTATGATAAACAATTTGAGCATTTCTTCTCCAGGACTTGGAAATATGTGGACGACGTGTCATTATCTGAGGGTCTTTCAAGGGACAGTGACTCTACTATCCAGTCTAGCCTCGACACCATTAGCTCCTGGTCCTCTTTGAATTGGATGAAACTCAACGCCAATTATGTAAGAAATTACGGGTGTGTTTCCTCAAGGAGAAACCGCAGCTTCAACCACTTCAGATTGATGGTCAGGAGTTGGAACTTGTCTCGTCTTATAAAGTGCTTGGTTTGATGATTCAAAGTAATTTGAAATGGAATGAATACATAAATGTTACTGTTTCCAAGGCCTCGAAACGCCTCCATATTGTGCGTATAACGCATTCGTAATAACACTAATTACTCTTGTGCGTAACGCGTTCGTAATAACGCTAATTACTCTTGTGCGTAACGCGTTCGTAATAACACTAATTACTCTTGTGCGTAACACGTTCGTAATAACACTAATTACTCTTGTGCGTAACACGTTCGTAATAACACTAATTACTCTTGTGCGTAACACGTTCGTAATAACGCTAATTACTCTTGTGCGTAACACGTTCGTAATAACACTAATTACTCTTGTGCGTAACACGTTCGTAATAACACTAATTACTCTTGTGCGTAACACGTTCGTAATAACCCTAATTACTCTTGTGCGTAACACGTTCGTAATAACCCTAATTACTCTTGTGCGTAACACGTTCGTAATAACACTAATTACTCTTGCGCGTAACACGTTCGTAATAACACTACTTACTCTTGTGCATAACACGTTCGTAATAACACTAATTACTCTTGTGCATAACACGTTCGTAATAACACTAATTACTCTTGTGCGTAACACGTTCGTAATAACACTGATTACTCTTGTGCGTAACACGTTCGTAATAACACTAATTACTCTTGTGCGTAACACGTTCGTAATAACACTAATTACTCTTGTGCGTAACACGTTCGTAATAACCCTAATTACTCTTGTGCGTAACGCGTTCGTAATAACGCTAATTACTCTTGTGCGTAACGCGTTCGTAATAACACTAATTAATCTTGTGCGTAACACGTTCGTAATAACACTAATTACTCTTGTGCGTAACACGTTCGTAATAACACTAATTACTCTTGTGCGTAACACGTTCGTAATAACGCTAATTACTCTTGTGCGTAACACGTTCGTAATAACACTAATTACTCTTGTGCGTAACACGTTCGTAATAACACTAATTACTCTTTTGCGTAACACGTTCGTAATAACACTAATTACTCTTGTGCGTAACACGTTCGTAATAACGCTAATTACTCTTGTGCGTAACGCGTTCGTAATAACGCTAATTACTCTTGTGCGTAACACGTTCGTAATAACACTAATTACTCTTGTGCGTAACACGTTCGTAATAACACTAATTACTCTTGTGCGTAACACGTTCGTAATAACACTAATTACTCTTGTGCGTAACACGTTCGTAATAACGCTAATTACTCTTGTGCGTAACGCGTTCGTAATAACGCTAATTACTCTTGTGCGTAACACGTTCGTAATAACGCTAATTACTCTTGTGCGTAACACGTTCGTAATAACACTAATTACTCTTGTGCGTAACGCGTTCGTAATAACACTAATTACTCTTGTGCGTAACACGTTCGTAATAACGCTAATTACTCTTGTGCGTAACGCGTTCGTAATAACACTAATTAATCTTGTGCGTAACGCATTCGTAATAACACTAATTACTCTTGTGCGTAACACGTTCGTAATAACACTAATTACTCTTGTGCGTAACACGTTCGTAATAACGCTAATTACTCTTGCGCGTAACACGTTCGTAATAACACTAATTACTCTTGCGCGTAACACGTTCGTAATAACACTAATTACTCTTGTGCGTAACACGTTCGTAATAACGCTAATTACTCTTGTGCGTAACGCATTCGTAATAACACTAATTACTCTTGTGCGTAACACGTTCGTAATAACGCTAATTACTCTTGTGCGTAACGCGTTCGTAATAACACTAATTACTCTTGTGCGTAACACGTTCGTAATAACGCTAATTACTCTTGTGCGTAACATGTTCGTAATAACGCTAATTACTCTTGTGCGTAACACGTTCGTAATAACGCTAATTACTCTTGTGCGTAACACGTTCGTAATAACGCTAATTACTCTTGTGCGTAACGCGTTCGTAATAACACTAATTAATCTTGTGCGTAACGCATTCGTAATAACACTAATTACTCTTGTGCGTAACACGTTCGTAATAACACTAATTACTCTTGTGCGTAACACGTTCGTAATAACGCTAATTACTCTTGCGCGTAACACGTTCGTAATAACACTAATTACTCTTGCGCGTAACACGTTCGTAATAACACTAATTACTCTTGTGCGTAACACGTTCGTAATAACGCTAATTACTCTTGTGCGTAACGCATTCGTAATAACACTAATTACTCTTGTGCGTAACACGTTCGTAATAACGCTAATTACTCTTGTGCGTAACGCGTTCGTAATAACACTAATTACTCTTGTGCGTAACACGTTCGTAATAACGCTAATTACTCTTGTGCGTAACATGTTCGTAATAACGCTAATTACTCTTGTGCGTAACGCGTTCGTAATAACGCTAATTACTCTTGTGCGTAACACGTTCGTAATAACGCTAATTACTCTTGTGCGTAACGCGTTCGTAATAACACTAATTACTCTTGTGCGTAACACGTTCGTAATAACGCTAATTACTCTTGTGCGTAACACGTTCGTAATAACACTAATTACTCTTGTGCGTAACGCGTTCGTAATAACACTAATTACTCTTGTGCGTAACACGTTCGTAATAACACTAATTACTCTTGTGCGTAACACGTTCGTAATAACACTAATTACTCTTGTGCGTAACACGTTCGTAATAACACTAATTACTCTTGTGCGTAACGCATTCGTAATAACGCTAATTACTCTTGTGCGTAACGCGTTCGTAATAACACTAATTACTCTTGTGCGTAACACGTTCGTAATAACACTAATTACTCTTGTGCGTAACACGTTCGTAATAACACTAATTACTCTTGTGCGTAACGCGTTCGTAATAACACTAATTACTCTTGTGCGTAACACGTTCGTAATAACACTAATTACTCTTGTGCGTAACACGTTCGTAATAACGCTAATTACTCTTGTGCGTAACGCGTTCGTAATAACACTAATTACTCTTGTGCGTAACACGTTCGTAATAACACTAATTACTCTTGTGCGTAACACGTTCGTAATAACACTAATTACTCTTGTGCGTAACACGTTCGTAATAACACTAATTACTCTTGTGCGTAACACGTTCGTAATAACACTAATTACTCTTGTGCGTAACGCGTTCGTAATAACACTAATTACTCTTGTGCGTAACACGTTCGTAATAACACTAATTACTCTTGTGCGTAACACGTTCGTAATAACACTAATTACTCTTGTGCGTAACACGTTCGTAATAACACTAATTACTCTTGTGCGTAACACGTTCGTAATAACACTAATTACTCTTGTGCGTAACGCGTTCGTAATAACACTAATTACTCTTGTGCGTAACGCATTCGTAATAACACTAATTACTCTTGTGCGTAACGCGTTCGTAATAACACTAATTACTGTTGTGCGTAACGCGTTCGTAATAACACTAATTACTCTTGTGCGTAACGCGTTCGTAATAACGCTAATTACTCTTGTGCGTAACACGTTCGTAATAACACTAATTACTCTTGTGCGTAACGCGTTCGTAATAACGCTAATTACTCTTGTGCATAACGCATTCGTAACGCTAATTACTCTTGTGCGTAACACGTTCGTAATAACGGTAATTACTCTTGTGCGTAATGCGTTCTTAACGCTAATTACTCTTGTGCGTAACACTCTTTGTACCGTTCGTCACGCTGAATAATTACTTAGGCAGCATCCCTTGACGGTGAAGTGGGGGTTACCTACTCCCTTTTATGGGAGCACTCCGCATGTTTAAATGAAAACAACAGTACTGATTTATTTTTGGGAACTGAACACGCTCCCTCACTAATTAACTCACTGGTTTACTGTGTATAGGCATGATAGTCCGTACTGCTTACCACAAATACCATCATGAACTCTAGAGGATGGTAAAAGCTGGGCGAGATATCCATTATTGCGGCAAAAGAATCTTCCATTTGGACACGCAGATGTTCCTAGGAAAAAATATTTAAAAAGTGACATTCACACATACCTGTACTGTATAATTAATTTATATTAATATTGTCAAATACATATAATTATTAATATTAATTAATTATTCTTAAAGCCCACTGTATACAAGAAGTGGTGTATCGCTTCGCTACTTTAGGAAGTGCGCTCGAGACTAGGCCTTGCACCACATTATGGTTAGATGCGATGTCTGCCTGTTGGTGTAAAAATCACTAACTGTTCTGACCGTGTCTTATTAGCTCAAAGGTTAGAGCGCCGAAACGTTGATTCGGAGACCAGGGTTCGATTCCCGGTTGGGGCAGTCACTTTTTGCATATTTGTAGTCACGAGTTCTGTATAAATGGTGGTGGTAATGCCGGATAAGATTCTGGGTATATTATAGGTAATATTTGGCATTTCACTCGATCAAATTACATGTTGAAAGGATTTATGGTGAAGGAAAATTTCGAGTGTTGGAATACATACATTTTAAGACCAAACCGGGACCAGTTGCGAAAAATGCAACTTCAAGGCCTTCCGGCTGGAATTGAACCCGCGACCCTGCAATGTTCACCATAAATCCTTTCAACATGTACAGTAGTTTGATTGAGTGAAATGCCAAATATTACCTATATATAATACCATATATAAGACCCTCACGTGTTCTGTTTAGAAATTAATAATTTGACGATATCATTCTCGTATTTTATGCTTCTGGACGCCATTATTTTTAAAGTTCCGTCATTTAAAGACGGTTGATACTCGTATACAGCGGTGGTTTCTTTTCAATTCTGACGTCATGGAGTGCAGGGAACAAAAGACAAGCACTCAATGATCGATGTCAACATTGAAAATAACATATTAGAAGTACATATTAGAATTTCATCCTGTGCCATATTGGATTTTTCAAAGGCTGTCTATTAAAAACTCCACTGAAATTACCCATTTCTGTACTGCCTACAACAATGTAGATGCATATGTACGCATTGCATACCTACAGTATTTTTAAACTTGGCACCACACATCGCTATGGCCTTAACGAACGTTTTCTTTATTTGACAAATGTCCTAGGTAAGGGGGAGCCAAAGGGGGAAATCGGGTAACAGGGATTACGTAACAGGGATTACGTAACAGGGATCCTAGGCCGGGAAATTTGAAAATCAATCAAGGAGAGACACGAGGGGAAATTTTGAAAATCAGGTAGAGGGACCAAAAAGGAGAAAGTGAAAATCAGGGGACCCCAGGGGGAATTGCAAAATCAGATGATATTAATAACTGCATAATTTTTGCAAAATTAATGATCGGAAATTCATTGCATTTTGATAGAGCGGCGGTGCGGCCGGCACTCAGCAGTGCTACCCGGCATGACTCGTGCCAAAACGGTGCCTTCCGCCCAGAACTCAAAATATGTAATAAGAAAACCTCATGCATAATGTATTTTTAGCATTCGTTTAGGGGGGTTGGGGAGGGGCCAGGGACTGGGGCGAGGGCAGATGGAACACCTTGCATTAAAGACCCGTGTTTTTGGATTTCTACTGCCACCAGAAGACAGTAAATTCTGATTGGCTAACTCAACTCATTAGTATTCAGGGGTTTCCTGTCAGGAAATAAACATTTAAAAATGGCGACTAGAAAAACCAGTGTTGATAGATGATTTTCTTTCAGAAGCTTTAAGTTTGTTGCTGTTTTAATCATTGAGGTTCAATTAAAGATTGAAGTTCTTCATGTGGGCAGAAATCCAAAAACACGGGTCTGTTGTGCAGGCATTCCCTAACTCCCCCCCCCCCCACTTCGCCTTTCCGCTTTCCCCCTCCCCCTAATGCCGCCATGCAGGCTATGTATTTTTGATATACTGTATTTTTAAATTTTTATACATCATTTTGTATTTTTTTGTCTTTGGTAATTTATTTATTTAAACAATATTAATCAGTGAAATTCAGCACCACAACGCAAACAATAATTTAGATACCGGATCGGTGATTTGGTGAAATATGATATTCCCCCCTGGAGCCAGATTGGATTATGTGATACAAGTTGGGTAAGGTGCTATAATCTCTTCACATGACTTTGTTATTAACGCCTGTAAGATATGATACACCAGCGTAAGAGTGTGGTTGTGTTATAAACAAGCAGTTGTACGTGTGAGTCATTTTGACAAAAAAATGTGCTCTAATAACGCTACCATATTTCCCGGTATATAAGTCAATTTTCTAGGACCCAAAATTGGCATAAAAAATGACCTCGCGACTTAAACAAAGGGTTATAAAATGATGTGCAAAATCATAGACTGGATATTAAGTCCTCTCTATGCATCAGGAAATGGGCCAATCAGCTCATTGCTAAGTAATTGACAAGTCATTGACGCATTTGACACAATTTACTCTAAACCTCATACTAATGGTGTAAACAAATTTTTGGCCTGAACTCAAAGAACAGCTTGAAAAATGGGTATAAGTAAAGAAACCAAATAATGTTGCAAGCCAAAGCATTGTAGGCTACAGTAACAAGAGTAAGATCATTGGTTTCATAGCGCAAAAAAGTTGATACAGTTGCTTTATAAAAAGACACAAACTCACACTCAGACAAAAGATATTAAAGTTTTTGTGAATACTATTCTGTCCCTTAACTATTTAATTTCAAGGACTCGAATTTCAAGGACTACAGTAGATACTCCGGGTATCGTAAAAATCTGTCGACTTAATCGAGTGTTCCACCAATTCCTATGATTTATCTTTAAACATGTAGACTAGTATTCTTAGTACTTTTAGTCTGACAAAATTATGAGATGCATAATGGCAACGATTATGAATTTCACCTGCTCACAATTTGGTTTTTGATGACTAATTTTCACATATCTCAGGGGGTTTGAGCCCACAAGCTGTAGCCTGCACTCACATGATCCTGGGCAGAACCCTGACTACTATACAAGGGCTCAGGTCACCAAACAGGGGTATTGTACAAATGCCTTAAATAATTTACTGCAATTACCAACCTGGTTCATCAGATCCATCCGTACAGTCACAAAAATCATCATTGACGCTGGAAAAACTTATTACTTTTGATCCATCTAGGCATGTAAACTCTTTACTAATATCATACAGTGGTAATCCTGCAACAACATCAAGATAATTAAAGGTTAACTTGACTGCTGCAGTTGCTATATATATATATATATATATATATACAAGTTTTTGTGGCAAGATGTCCGGAAGGGATCCATTGAGTGGGTGTGCTGATATCGGAAGAATTTATAGACAAGATAGTTGAGCTGAAGCGTATGAGTGAAATTGTCTGATGATGGTGAAGCTGGTAATTGGGGAATGTCTGGTGAATGTGATCTCGGGTTATGCGCCTCAGGTTGGAAGAAGTCAGGTCGAGAAGGATGAATTCTGGAATGCAATGTATGACCTAGTGGGAAGGCTGAAGAATGAAGAGATGGTGGTTCTTGGTGGAGATTTGAATGGGCACGTTGGCCAGGAAAGTGATGGGTATGAAGGAGTGCACGGAGGGTTTGGCTATGGTGTGAGAAATGTAGAGGGTGAACAGATATTTTGGAGTTTGGAGATGCAATGGAGATGATTGTGTGTGGAACCCAGTTTAAGAAAGATGACAATAAGTTGATTACGTATTCATCAGGTGGATCGACTACCACGGTTGACTACCTGATGACACGTAAACGGGACAGGAAATGTCTCCAGAATGCGAAAGCAATTCCTGGAGAGGAGGCAGTATCACAACACCATCTGATATTGGTCGACATGAAAGTGAAGGGTATAGCGAAAGCTCACCGGAAGAAATTCTGCCCGAGGAGAAGGGTGTGGAGGCTGAAAGATGAAAATGTGCGATTGCAGTTCCAAGCTAAACTGGTTCTGGAAGAGGTTCTGGCGAGAGATGGCCGGTTATTGAAGGCAGCAAGTGAGGCATGTGGATGGACAAAAGGCCCACCAAGGCATGTGCAAACATGGTGGTGGAATGAAGAGGTTGGGAAGAAGGTGGGTGAGAAGAAGTTTAAGTTTAAGGCATGGTGTCAGGCAAAGGGTACAGCTGAGGAAAAGGCGCTGTTGGAGGAGTATGTGACGGCGAAGAAGATTGCAAAGAAGGCAGTTGCTCAGGCTCAGCAGGAGGAAAGAAATAGAGTAGGAGAGAAGCTTAATACAGAAGAAGGGCAGAGATATGTGTACAAGATAGCAAAGCAGATGGCTAAGGAAAGGCAGGATGTGGTTGGAGTGAACTGCATGAAGGATGAGAGAGGAAGTGTAGTTGTGCAACCAGAGATGATGAAAAAGAGATGGAGGGAGTATATGGAGCAGTTATTGAATGTAGAGAATGAGTGGGATGGGAATGTAGAATGTGGGGTAGTTGAAGGACCAAGAGAGAGAATCACCAAGAGCACATCACAAAGATGGAAGTAGAGAAAGAGAATGAGTGGGATGGGAATGTAGAGAATGGGAATGTAGAGAATGAGTGGGATGGGAATGTAGAATATTATGGGGTAGTTGAAGGACCAAGAGAGAGAATCACCAAGAGCCAGGCCTGGAATTTCCCTAAAACCTCTCCACGGCAATGACGTCAAAAATTGCCGTAGAGTGCAGCAGCTCTCGACGGCAATTTCTGTCCAATCCACGGCATTTTTAAAATAATGTACAAAACCACTAATCATGACCATTGTAGAACTTGATAGAAATCTAGCGTCTTTGTATATCTCATGTTAAAGTGAAACTGTGATGGAAATTCATCCTGATTTGCATTTTAAAATGACTGTATATACAAACAAAACATATATACAACTTCTTTGGAAGAATTTGTTTAGCTTGGGTCATTCTCGCGATATTCAACTTTATTCAATATTTTAAAACGTCATTATGCACTGTGATGTTATTTACCCAGTATTTGCATACTAATTACTAAACAAAGTTGAATATCTCGAGAAGGAAGCAAGCTAACCAAAATTTAGGCCACGTGGCTTAGCTGACAAGAACTAAATAATGTTGTGATTTGCAAAAATTAGAATCCATGTCCATGACAATATCTTCATCAAAAGCAGGGAATGTCAGGGATCCAGATCTTCCAATGCTACAATCTTGGACAAAACTGTTGAGACTATTTCACGATCTATCGCACGAAAATTTCCAGGTCAAGTGCAATCACAAGTCAACTTCGTGACCTCATTTCTCCCAGTTCAATGTTGAGAATAACTCGTGTAGAGTAGCGAAGGATTATACGAGTTTTAGTAGATTGCATGCAACAAGGTTTAAGGAGAAAATCTAAAATTTCCTCAAAAACTATTAAAAACTTAAAACGTTACTCGACGGCAAAAAATTGCCGTTGTTGTCAGCAATGATCGACGGCATTTTCCTCTCCAACAACAGCAATTGCCGCGATTGACGCGATGAAATTCCACTCCTGCCAAGAGCACATCACAAAGATGGAAGTAGAGAAAGCAATAGGGAAGATGAAAAGTGGGAAGGCTGTAAGGTATGGTTCGGCAGATGCAGGAAAAATTTGTGGCTAAGAATAGAGCACTATATTATGCATTTGTGGATCTGGAGAAAGCATTTGACAGAATTCCCAGGGAGGTGATTAGGTGGGCGTTGAGAAAGCTGGGGGTTGAAGAATGGTTGGTGAAAGCAGTGATGACAATGTACTGTATGAGAAAGCAAGAACTGTGGTGAGAACGAAGCATGGGACAGGGGTCGGTCCTGAGTCCATTGCTGTTTGCATGCGTGATGGAGGCGCTGACGCAAGAAGTTAGAGAGGGTATGCCATGGGAGTTGTTGTATGCCGATGATCTGGTTTTGATGGCTGAGAGCATTGAGGAGCTTAAGGAGAAAGTGATGCGATGGAAAGAATGCATGGAGGCAAAGGGTTTGAAGATGAACACTGGTAAGACTAAGGTGATGGTGTCAAGGAAGAATAGTGGTCATGTTGAAAAGTTAGGGAAGTGGCCGTGTAGTATATGTGGGAAGGGTGTTGGAAATAATTCTATTCGATGCACAGGCTGTAGTGGATGGGTACACAAGCGGTGCTCAGGCGTGAAGGGCTCACTGGCTAGAGTTGTGGATACGTTTGTTTGTAAGGTGTGTGAAAGAGCAGAGGATGGTTAGGATAGTGACAATGATGAGAGCATGGATCTGGGCAATGGGGTGCATTTAGAGAATGTTAAAAAGTTTTGTTACCTGGGGGATATGCTGAATGGGGGTGGAGGAGCAAATTCAGCATCTGTGGCAAGGGTACGTTGTGCATGGGGAAAGTTTAAAGAGCTCTCTGGGATCCTGACAAGGAAGGAAGTGTTGCTAAAGCTGAAGGTGTATGTGGCCTGTGTGAGGAGTGCTATGGTGTATGGAAGTGAGACGTGGGCCATGACTGTGGAGCTGAATAATAGACTGGAGAGGACAGAGATGTGGATGGTGCGGTGGATGTGTGGCATGTCGCTGAGGGATAGAGTGTCTAGTGAGGAGCTGAGGGAAAGAATGGGTATTGAATCGGTGTCTGACGTGGTAAAGAGGAGCTGATTAAGGTGTCTGGGACATGTGCTGCGGAAAGATGATGGTGACTGGGTGAAGAGGTGTATGTCGCTTGAGGTTGATGGTGCAAGAGGAAGGCCAAGGATGACATGGAGCAGGTAGTGGAGAGGGATATGAGAGAGTGGGCTGAAGAGGGAAGATGCACATGATCGTGGAAAGTGGAGGAAACTGTCGTGGGGAACCACCGGCCAACCCCTGTGTAAGATGGGGAAAACGGCCGTAAAATATATATATATTGAAAGGATTTATGGTGACGGAAAATTTCGAGTGTTGGAATACATACATTTTAAGACCAAACCGGGACCAGTTGCAAAAAATGCAACTTTAATGCCTTCCGGCTGGGAATTGAACCTGCGACCCTGCGATGCTAGTGCAGTGCTCTGAAGCCGTTGCCGAGAGCCTAGTCACGATATATATATATATATATATATATATATATATATATATATATATATATATATATATATATATATATATATATATATATATATATATATATATATATATATATATATATATATACCTGTATATATATAGTACAATCTACAGACACGTGTTTCGCTGTTCCACAGCTCATCAGTGTAGCTTGGTACAATCTAGATATGGGCATGATAACTAATTATACCCAAGCGATTGCCGGTGACAACCGCCTGTATATATATTATATATGTATGTTATGTTTTGAAAATTTGTAACCCAGGGTATAATTATAATTAGTTAGTGTTCTCTGGATTTATCTTATTATTCTTGAGCTTTCGACTCAGAGGGGTATTCACTATTAGGTGTACCCCTCCACTATTATTATACCCCGCCACTGCGGGGAATTCGAGTTTAAATTGACTGGTGGTACAAATCTAGCTCTCTGATTGAACAACTTACAGTTGAGGTATACTATCTACTGTACAGGTTTACAAAATTTATAATGTAGAAAAGCTGACGTCTCAATTCACATAATTATCTATTAAAATACACTATTGAGGTACATTGATTTAGGGCTGTACAGTCTGTTACTTTAACAGCAAAATTTACAAAAAAAAACATGGTCAGCTGAACATAAGAGAAATAAACGTATTGAAGTATTTTGATTTCAAAACTAGAAACATTATCATTGATCACACGATGACCTGTCACCACGTTTTGATCTTCACCTTCATGTCCTATATATTCGGCTATTATAACACTGATCACACTCTACAATAGAAACAATATTTTACGTATTTACTTACTATTTGGACTAACTCCTATAACATAAGTCGCAGAGGAAGTCCTCCAAAAAGATAGAAATACGAAATAGGCAATTAATCTTGTCATGATTGTGTTTTAAAATTATATCGAGACACGATCGCAACCTCGTCACCAGGGCCTTCTCGGCTTTTCGTTCCGCTGAAAAATGCTTGTGGGCGCATATGCGCAGTCAAGGTCCCCAAAAAAAGTGATCCCAAAAAATAATTTTGTGCACGAGTGACTGATCAGCGATTCGCGTGATATGGTCAACTGTGTAACACAGCATTCACAGCAGATACCTGTACGTTAAATAAGCCAGCCAAAAAAGCTAATTTTAGCCAAGTTTTACGCATACTGTACATGGCTTATTGGAAGGCTCATTTTCAAGATTATGCGAATCTGCTATTTTCAGATGTCTTGTCAACATACGTCGAACATACTTCGAATCTAAATAGCTCTCCGTCGAGATGACGTCAGTAACCGATGTTTGTCCGCTTTTACCCATAATTCTTGCGGCCATAACAAAAGAAATAGCTCATTTGCAACATTTGTGAGTCAAATTTGGTTTGTTTGTCCGCTTTATTAATAGCAGCCAGACTCCGCTACGCTATTCAAATTCTCGTTTGCAGTTAGTAAACACGCAAAACACAGATCTATTAGCCTGATACTTCTCTCCAAACCCTTTAAGGTTGACCTAACAATGTGTTGATGTCTCGCCTAATCCTGGACCAGTGACCACTAGAAGAAATACTTTAAAGTTTGGAAAGGACAGCTCATCTGCTGCTTGCGAGCCGTCACGCTCGGTTGTCACCACAAAGATCCGGTATATAAGTCTTCATTTCTTCATAGTCTCCAGTGTTCAACATTATCTAAATATGTCGATAAACTATGCCTGTCTTCGTTACTACATTTGGTATTTTAAAGCCTTTCAGTCGTGGTTGCCGTGGTGGGACTCAAACAACATGAAGCTACGAAAAGCAGTGTATTAAATATTCAACGTTACTTTCGTGGCCGTAAAATTTGCATATCGTCTTATTCGAAGGTCATTCGATCACACAGGCCCTTTAACTGTATCCAGCTACAACGTGCAGCTAAGCCAAGGTCGTACAAAATCAGTACTCAGTGAGTTATCATTGACAATGTCAGTATGCTGTGTTAATGCCAGATCATTGAGAAACAAATCTGCGGCTTTCAATGATTTGGTATGTAACCGCCAGCGAGTAATTGACTGTTATACGCATGCGCGACTCATGATCAACACCTGTATGATGATATACATCATACGGACGTGTCTGCTCGTATGATGAATATAATCATAGTAAACGAGAGACTATGTTGGTTTACTCTGACTGAAACGTTAACCTGGCTCTGTAAGAACGACTCTGCGGTTCTGAAGGAGATTACACCGATGGGATACAAACTATCATTGTCCTCGGGGCGATCGTAGAGGTGGTGGGACTGCTTTAACATTCATGTAGATGTACTCGACGATAGCGATGGTTTCAAGTTCTTGGATCTTCTAGAATCTATGGCTCTACGACAATAATATCTTATAATATAAATAAACGGACTGATAAATCCTAGTGGGTCGAAAACTGTGACAATCTTTCTTAAGACGTTTCGCTTGGTTAACTGTAATCTTGGCGTATCCGATGTTGGGATCTTGAATACATCTTCTCGGCTATTCCACGCGATTCCAAGGGTTTTTGTGGTTGGATTTTGACCGTCATTAATGGTGATCTCGCACGCTCGGTCTTCTTCTGCAATTGCTGCGAGCACTTTCGGTGAGTTGGATACCCATTTTCTTGCTTCCATGCGGTTAGTGATCCCAAAATATAATTTTGCGCACGAGTGACTGATCAGCGATTCGCGTGATATGGTCAACTGTGTAACACAGCATTCACAGCAGATACCTGTACGTTAAATAAGCCAGCCAAAAAAGCTAATTTTAGCCAAGTTTTACGCATACATGGCTTATTGGAAGGCTCATTTTCAAGATTATGCGAATCTGCTATTTTCAGATGTCTTGTCAACATACGTCGAACATACTTCGAATCTAAATAGCTCTCCGTCGAGATGACGTCAGTACCGATGTTTGTCCGCTTTTACCCATAATTCTTGCGGCCATAACAAAAGAAATAGCTCATTTGCAACATTTGTGAGTCAAATTTGGTTTGTTTGTCCGCTTTTTGAGCTATTAATAGCAGCCAGACTCTACGCTATTCAAATTCTCGTTTGCAGTTAGTAAACACGCAAAACACAGATCTATTAGCCTGATACTTCTCTCCAAACCCTTTAAGGTTGACCTAACAATGTGTTGATGTCTCGCCTAATCCTGGACCAGTGACCACTAGAAGAAATACTTTAAAGTTTGGAAAGGACAGCTCATCTGCTACAAAGATCCGGTATATAAGTCTTCATTTCTTCATAGTCTCCAGTGTTCAACATTATCTAAATATGTCGATAAACTATGCCTGTCTTCGTTACTACATTTGGTATTTTAAAGCCTTTTCGCGGTTGCCGTGGTGGGACTCAAACAACATGAAGCTACGAAAAGCAGTGTATTAAATATTCAACGTTACTTTCGTGGCCGTAAAATTTGCATATCGTCTTATTCGAAGGTCATTCGATCACACAGGCCCTTTAACTGTATCCAGCTACAACGTGCAGCTAAGCCAAGGTCGTACAAAATCAGTACTCAGTGAGTTATCATTGCTGTGTTAATGCCAGATCATTGAGAAACAAATCTGCGGCTTTCAATGATTTGGTATTTGACCTTAAACCTGACCTGTTTACTCCAGTATATTCTCTTATTTCGTATGATGATTATACGATCGAACAGTGCCCAACACAATTAACAAAGATCCTAACCCTAACCCCCCGCTTAGTGTGTTTTCTAACCCTAACCCCCCGGTAAAATTTTCCCCATCCCCACTGACCTCTATATATAACGGGTTAGTGCCCATCCCTAACCGCCAGCGAGTAATTGACTGTTATACGCATGCGCGACTCATGATCAACACCTGTATGATGATATACATCATACGGACGTGTCTGCTCGTATGATGAATATAATCATAGTAAACGAGAGACTATGTTGGTTTACTCTGACTGAAACGTTAACCTGGCTCTGTAAGAACGACTCTGCGGTTCTGAAGGAGATTACACCGATGGGATACAAACTATCATTGTCCTCGGGGCGATCGTAGAGGTGGTGGGACTGCTTTAACATTCGTGTAGATGTACTCGACGATAGCGATGGTTTCAAGTTCTTGGATCTTCTAGAATCTATGGCTCTACGACAATAATATCTTATAATATAAATAAACGGACTGATAAATCCTAGTGGGTCGAAAACTGTGGCAATCTTTCTTAAGACGTTTCGCTTGGTTAACTGTAATCTTGGCGTATCCGATGTTGGGATCTTGAATACATCTTCTCGGCTATTCCACGCGATTCCAAGGGTTTTTGTGGTTGGATTTTGACCTCTCGCACGCTCGGTCTTCTTCTGCAATTGCTGCGATCACTTTCGGTGAGTTGGATACCCATTTTCTTGCTTCCATGTTTGCTTTACCCCACAGTTCTTTAAGCTCTTGGTATAACTTTACACCGACCTCTTCATCTTCTACACTATCAATGGAATCATCCATGTAAGTGTACTTTAATACGGTCTCCTCGGCTAACGGATAAAGATCTTGATGCTGTCGAGCGTTCTCCTGGGCAACAAACTGCGCTTCCATTGGGGCGGATTTCTTTCCAAACACCACTCTGTTGAACTCATATTCCTCTGGTTCACGTTCAGGGTCAAGATTTTTCCATAGCATTTTGAAGTACGGGCGGTCTTGCTTCTCGATCTCTATCTGAAGATACATTTCTTTGATATCGCAGGCAACAGCCACTGGATTCCGTATCAGGACATTAAACAGATCTTGCTGGAGCTTTGGACCGGCAGGGATGACATCATTCAGAGAGATTCCATCGTGTTTAGCAGAACAATAAAAAAGGGATTCGAACTTTGGTTGTAGACTTGTCCATTCTAACAATCGGAAAATGGGGTAGGTACCAGGTCCCAAGTGGTTCTTCTTTGCCTGGATCAATCTTTCGAAGATAGCCTTTCTCCACATAAGCTTCGATAGTGCTTTGGTATTCATTAGCAACAACAGGATTCTTCATCAAATTTTCTCAGTAGAGCGTTGCCGTCGGACGGTTGTCTGGTCGCTTCGGTTGTTCTTCCTTCCACGGTATTCCAATTTGATATCTGCCATCAACCAGCTGCAGGGATTTTTCCACTTTTTGAAGGGCTAATTTTTCTTCTTGTGTGAGGATCTTTGGATGCATTACATCGGTTCCTGCACTTTCAATCTCCCAAAAGCTTCTCAAGGTACGGTCTAGGTTACAGCACTTGGGTAGGTCGGTAGTTGCTGTTGTCTCTCTAGTGAACAGTGCTCTCATAGAATGCGATCTCACAATAGATTTTTAAGTCTTCACAGGAGGTCCGATACAGGTCCACCCAAGTGGTCCACGACGTGCCACTGGTCCTTCTTGGTTACGGCGGTTTGGATAGTTCAAATTGTCCTTTCCATCTTTTCCTGTCAGGTAATGGTATGATCGTGATCGTGTTCCATCAATTTTGCCTGGGAGGACCTTTGAATCTCCATTTAGTTTCTGCTCCAATCCACGTGCCATTTCCACAGCCTCCACTTTAATAGCTACTTCTTCTTTTAACCAATTACATAAACTGATAACAGACTGTTCTTTGCTGTGAACATTCAACCATCGGTCATGTTTTACATTAATCTACAAGTTCTCTAAATCTCTATTCTCTAACTAGGGGGTTGGTGGCAGTTATAGGATGAGTATTAAATCTATAGTTGCGTGTTAGACTGTTAGGGTTTGAACTCTCAGTAGGTACAGTAGATCTGCTATTTTTGCTTATCGTAATTAGGTGCGAATCTGGACGCCGCCATTTTAGAGTTTACTCGTCGGCTCAGATTCGCTGCAGTAATGTACAGCCGTGGGATTTTCGTTTCAATTTTGACGTCAATGATCTGATCAATGATAAAACTAAAGACAATGTTTGTGTGAGTAGTCTGAGCATATAGTCGAAAAGGCAGAAGAATTAAGGATTTCTGTCTGACATGACATGACTGTATAAGCACATTAAAATGTTTTATGTGATGGTCCCCTTGTTGTTAGAATTTTTATTGCAAATACATAATTATATAATCAATTTAAATGTTCAAAATTCACTAGGATAGAATCTTTTCCTTTTTACTTTTCATTTGGCCATTTTTGTATCATAACTGGTTACTAATACCCAGTGGCGTAGAAGCGGGGCGAGGAGGGGGCAGGGAGGCGCTCCCATCCAACATTTTATGTTGGGGACCGCAATATCTTTATGCCACCCCTAGAAATATCATCTAACTAACTCTGCAAAGTACTAAAGCAGTGTTTGCACGATGCAACGTCCAAATTTCCTATTAGATTCCCTAAAAATAAGATGTATTTTCCTTGGTTAATCAAAGGTATTTTTTACAGCGTTGTCGTATTCAGGCCACTGTATAATTAAGCACAGCTAGAAATGCATTCTGGGTAGGTGAGCGACGCCGACGACTGCCATTAAGGCCATTTGTCATTTTACACGTGGCATATATATAATAACAAGATTAACAAGACGCCCGCTATACGTTAACTCGGGCTACTTTAGCCTGCGCAAGGAGCTATGATGCAATCGCACTAACCTTGCAAAGCCTGTCGGTAGGGTATAACTGCTGCGTCAGCCATTACGCGTCACCACGAGTCCGAGTAACAAGATACTTTCCAGCCACATAACTGACTTCAAACACTTTCAACCAAGCAGCTGGCAAAAACACTTTAATTCGACCAGTCGATCGAAAAGAAGGCACGTGCAAGTACTGGCCAGTGCATAGTCACATGCATAGATATAGTCACATGCATAGATATAGTCACATACCATATGATGCAATGACAAATGTGGACCAATGACAAATTGAGAATATTGTTAGTATATTATATTATTATTACTAGGGCTACCTGTGCTAGCTGAGTCTAGGTTTCGCAGTGAGGTTTCGCGATTATTTTTTTGTCGCGATATTGACCCGACAGGCTTTGCGAAACTGCCAAACCTAGATTCAGCTAGCACAGGTAGCCCTAGTAATAATAATATAATATAATAACAATATTCTAAATTTGTCATTGGTCCACTGGATTGCAGCACTCACATGGTCACGTAAGACCAGGCCAACGTCGTACCCAGGGTCTTATCTTCAAACTCGTAGCGCCGGGCGAGGAGCAGAAATAAGTCCCATGGTACAAGGTTAGCCCTTGGCCAGACTTAGAAATTAAGAAAATATTTTTGTAACCAATGACAATTAAAGCATAAAACATTGCTATTAGTACGCTGGGAAGTTAGGGCATCAAAACTTCATCAACACTACAAAAAATTACAAAAAATACTTATTTTAGAAATTTCCTTAATTAGTAATACTTCCTTCTTACAGCCAAAACTTACATGGTCATGGTTAGATGGAATACTCGTAGTTGAGGTGACCGTGACTAGGTCTGAGTCGTCTTCTGGACGATCCTTTTATTAGTACTAAGGTTAGTATTAGAAAACCATTAGGCGGGGGGGTTAGAAAACCCATTAGGCAGGGGGTTAGGGTTAGGATCTACGTTCTTTTGGGGTTAGCAGTTCCACGATGTACTTAACATCGTACTGAGGCATGTCCAATCTCTCATTTCGTCCAACCTCTCGCGGATACTAAAAAAGATCGTCCATAAGACGACTCAGACCTAGTACCTCACGATCACCTCAACTGCGAGTATAAGCCAGTTCGTAATGTCGACTGCGCATCAAACTGACGCGTTCTTCGTCGGGATAAAACTTATTTCAATTCATAACATCAGGCTGGGGAATTCAGTATAACGAATTTGCAAGTGTAAATGTCTATTGTGGTTTTAGCCTGATGTTATGAATTGAAATAAGTTTTATCCCGACGCAGAACGCGTCATTTTGATGCGCAGTCGACATTAACGAACTGGCTTAACTGGCTTATTCCATCTAGCCACAACCAACATGCGTCTATATCTTGTCGATTTCATATCTGAAAATTGCGAAGATGGCCGCCTATAGAAATATTCTTGGCTTCATTTTTTCGCAGCATCCAAACAATAGTTGCTCGGTCGCATCCAGTCTTTATTTAGAGATCAGTGCAGCAATTTCAATAGCCATCTAGCCTGCGATGCAGGTTCTTGGAGAGGGGTTAAAAAACGGGTGGAATGAAACGGCAGGGGTGGTATCCGCCCTTCTGTTTTTTAGCCTCCACAAGAAGCCCCCCCCCCCCCCCCCAAGCTGTAAATCGTCTCTTCACTCCAAAAGACCGCCAAAGTTATGGGAAGGTTGTGTATTAAGTATCATGTTTCAAGCTCGCCCTATCACATGATAAGTTCGATATTACATTTCTTCTCATTTAATTCCTACTTATCGTATAAACCTGCACTAGCGCGGTTCCTGTACGTTTTAAACAAGAAATATTTCGTCTCCTCCGTGCTTCCAATTTCCTCCAAAATGTTGCGTGGATCTCTTTCCTGAGGGAATCATTGAGCCAGCAGTAGATTATCGGGTTTAAACATGAATTGGCAAACGTCAGCAGCTTAACAACTGCGTTGAAAATCGGCCGGACCTGCTCGAAAGCTGGTCGGTAGCAATCTGGGCTTATCATTTGAATGAAGTAATAAAAGCTAGAAGGACCCCAGCAAAGAACGAAAATTCCCACGACTGTTGCGACTTTACATGTTACCCCACACCCTCGTTTTAGACACAGATCACGTGGTATACTTTTGCGTTTCATGCGTTGTCGACGGGAGTAGTTTATGGCAAAAGAGACAGTGTAGAGATGACAATATAACATGATAAGAAATGGAAAGAATACATTTGTTACAATGACCATTACGCTCCAGGTTTTCGTTGGATTATACGTGCACAGTTCCTTCGTGTTTTTCCTCCAAATAAACGGAAGCAATGAAACGACTGCTGCGTCGAGCCACGAAATGGCCAAGGTAGCGGCCATCTTGCGATTCGTTAGCCATATCCTGTGTTTTATTGGCATTTTAATAGCAATAAACCTCTCAACGCTGATTACTGTTAAGCTCAACACGGACGCGAAGTTTGTGAAAAAGTACGTGAAACAAAAGACGTCGCAGACCACGCGTTCCCGCCAGCCTCCGGTCACGTGTTTTTTGGCAATGTACGCCGGCATTGCGAGGGCACCACAAAGTAGATCAGCGATTGCCAAACTGAGTAGAGCATAAGATGAAGTCTTCAATTGTGACTGTCTGTAAAAGACATAACATACAAGGCCGTTGCCTGCGATGGCTAGGATCATGAAAACAGCAAGGACGATAGTAACGCTGAGGTTTAAAGTTCTTCTGTCGAAAGAGGTTACGCTGTTGAGAGTCGTTGAAGTATTCATGGCGGACGTCGACATTGTGTCCAGGTGTAGAACTACTGTATAAAGTAACGAATCAGATGGGTTAGCTTATAATAAATATACGTCGGCAATTGCGATGGCACACAAAGTAGATTGCCAGTGATTGCCGAACTAGGCATAGCATAGTTTAGGACACAACTTGTGAATATATAATAAAACCGTACGTCACACCTTCCATGCAGTAAATCTATATTTCCCTCTCTCCTCTCGGGGCTTTTGCCAGAGACTTTTTTTGCGGTGGGCAAGAGAGGGAGGTGAACGCGCGCGCCTTCACCTCTCCAGTTGCTCGCTCCGCCAAAAGAGAAGCCTCTACTCTGCGGAGAAGAGAGTATAATATTATAATATAATTCAACTTATATAGCGCACTTATTTACTAAAGTTCTAAGGCGCTTCACAATATATTAGAATAAATTAAAAATACTCACTACTTAATCTAGCTATAATAAGTACTACAATCATCTATAAAAACCTAATAACAAATAAACATAAAAAATACAAGCGTTTAACAATATGATAAACAAAATAAATGTGTCTTTAAACCACGATTAAAACTTTCTAAATGATAAGTCATTCTTAAATGGCGAGGTAGTTAACCATTTGATGATCGAGAGATCGCGTTGGTACATACAGTGTATCTGCAGTCTAATAGGTTAACTACGTAAGATGGTGCTAGGCTATTAAAGTGCCCCTCACCTCAACATTTTGTATTGTCTTATTTGGAAGAACTTTTAAAATTATAAAGTAAGTTATTTTGAAGATTTTCACTTCTTCGCTTTCTTTGTGAGATACAGTATATCAGTTTGTTTGATATGCAAATATCTGGAATTTCATCACACATGCATAATGTACGGAGCCCCATAGGTGCCATACTTTTAAAGCGTTATATTTTTCTTAAATTCCGACTTTTTTTCTTAAATTCCGACTTTTTTCTTAAATTCCGACTTTTTCTTAAATTCGGACTTTTTCTTAAATTCCGACTTTTTCTTAAATTCCGACTTTTTCTTAAATTCCGACTTTTTCTTAAATTCCGACTTTTTCTTAAATTCCGACTTTTTCTTAAATTCCGACTTTTTTCTTAAATTCCGACTTTTTCTTAAATTCCGACTTTTTCTTAAATTCCGACTTTTTCTTAAATTCCGACTTTTTCTTAAATTCATGATCCCAAAGACATATATTCTGTTAGTGGAAGAAGCTCTTTTAACATTGTTGATGCTATAATGAGTTTACCATGGGATATAGAGATAACCGAGAAAGCATATGTATGCCGAAAATGCCTCGCGCGTTTGAAGAAGAAAATAAACTTGGAACTGGCGCACAACAAATGTCTTTTTCCAAGTTTATCTTCTTCAAACGCGCAAGGCATTTTCGGCATACATATGCTTTCTTGGTTATCTCTATATCCCATGGTAAACTCATTATAGCATCAACAATGTTAAAAGAGCTTCTTCCACAAAAAGAATATCTGTCTTTGGGATCATGTAGTACCAACGAACACAAGAACATGAATAATTTATAAGATCCATGCTTCCGACAAATCCGCTATCCGCCATTTTGTCATTTATCAAATCGAGGAATTGCATATATTATACTAGTCGGAATTTAAGAAAAAGTCGGAATTTAAGAAAAAAAGTAGGAATTTAAGAAAAAGTCGTTATTTAAGAAAAAAAGTCGGAATTTAAGAAAAAAAGTTGGAATTTAAGAAAAAGTCGGAATTTAAGAAAAAAAGTAGGAATTTAAGAAAAAGTCGGAATTTAAGAAAAAAATCGGAATTTAAGAAAAAGTCGGAATTTAAGAAAAATATAGCGCTTTAATAGTATGGCACCTATGGGGCTCCGTAATAATGAGTTATCAGAGAATGTTATATATCTTTGCGTTCATCAAATAAAAACACTAAAGTGTGAATAACACGTGTGTGCGTTTCTCCCACAACATCAAACTTCTTGATTTTAAAGGATTTCGTTCGAGATTGAAAGAGATATACACATTTCTCCAATAAGTCATTATGCATGTGTGACGAAATTCCAGACATTTGCATATCAAACAAACTGATATATCTCAAAAAGAAAGCAAAGAAACGAAAATCTTCAAAAGAAGTTACTTTATCATTTTAAAAGTTCTTCCAAACAAGACAATAAAACATTTTGAGGTTATGGGAAGTGCTTTAAAAGTAAGTAATATCACGGCTACCTCGGTTTCTTTTGTTTCCACACGCACAATTAACGTCGAATTTACCCGATGCACAAAAAGGAGGTACGATTAGTAACTAATCATACCTAATCTTTATATGCATTAGGTACGATTAGAACTAATCATACCTATAATTTTATTGCGAACTTTCCTTATTTATAATTCAATCAACACATCTATATGTAAATTTTTAATTCATTTGATTGGGAGAACTACATTTTAATGACAACTACAACTCTTATTTACACGCCATATAGTCCCAACTCACAACTTTACTTGTTCATGTTAATGTTAATATTTAATGTATGTACATTTGCTCCTTGTAGAATTCCTCCCACAGTTATTTGTGAGAGGGTTCTTTCGTAATCAACACACGCACTCACTAATAACATATCTTCTTCGGTTATAGAGCCATTTATTTCAATTTCACGATTTCCAATACTCGGATTCTTTAACAAACGTAAATCTTTCTTTCGACATACTCAGGCGCTGGCTTTTACTATAACTTCATCATCTTTACGCCTATATTTATACGTATTTGCAATGCAAATGATTCATTAGAATATACCAAACAAATAGCCTTGCGAGGTTTAGTAAAAGTCCCTCGGGCTTTGCCCTCGGGACTTTTACGCTCATTACTTGGGCTACCTGTGGTAGCACCAAGTCTTTGTTATTTTTCCTGGGGTTCCACAAAATTGCAAAATTGCGCAATAACTCGACCCAGTGTCTTCACCCTTACCTCATTTACCAGGGTTGGTAACTTGGCTTTTTTGCGGCCAAATAACTCGATTTTGGCTTTTTTATTTCATGTTTGGCCTTGAAAAAAATGTTTGGCCTTTTGGCTTTATTTTGGCTTTTTTATCAATTGACAGGAATTTTCACTATTTTTTAGTATAATTTAATGCGAAAGAATGTTAAACCATAAAGCAACATGTATGAATTGTGTATGTTGTCAGAGGATCACCTAGTTCTATTGACACCCAATCAGATCTCAGGAAATTCAGCCAATCGTAGAGCCGAAAAACTAACCAATGACAATTCATTATAGCTATGTCTTCGCAGAGGTCCGCTCCCTAGTATTTTGTATAAAAATGATAAAATTTGCTTTAAATAAATTATTCATTTATTTGGGCTGTTTGAGTTTTGACTTGTTTCTGCTTGTATTACTATTGCGAAAAAATGAAGTGATTGGATGGCATCGAAGTGGAAAGGGTCGTATGAAAGCGGGAGAAAATACACTAAAGCATGGGAGAGTAAATTTTCCTGGGTTTCTAAAGCTTCAGATGGCACTGAAAATGCTTTCTGTAAGCTGTGCCATACTACAATCAAGCCTAAAGCCTCGAACTTAACGAATCATGAAACGACTGGCAAGCACATCCAACGTGTCAAGCTTTCAACAACAATGAAACCTGGTTCTTTTTTGAAAATTGGCTCTTTTTTGGCTTTTTAAAAAAAACGAAGTTTGGCCTTTTTTAGTTGAATTTGTCTTTTTTTAAATGTCATTTGGCTTTGTGCATGCGCAGAAGCCTACCAACCTGTCATTTACGAGACCTGTATGCAAAGATTCTCTCCATAACTGGATGAGAGAAACACGGATGAGAGATTAAAGAAAGAACTCGCAGAACCGTGGACGAAACGTCAACATGACAACATTGAAGCGAGTTCGAACTTTCGCTTTATTGACAATGAATCGCAGTTGGAAAAGTTTACCGAGACCTGTAAACCCTCAAACCATTGCAAAGATTCTCTCCAAGATGAGAGAAACACAGATGAGAGATCAATCATGAAGACGGAATGGACAGCGGAAGGACCCGTGAAACTCCGTAATATTAATCATTATGAAACGTTGTGTTTTTGTCCGATTTAAATCAATTCTATATCGAAATCATCACTTGAATCTGGCGAATCGAACGATGTAGGTTTCGTCTACTTAAGATGTGAAGATGAAAGAAACACAGATGAGAGATCAATCATGAATCGAACGACATGGAAATATTATTATGCTGTGTTGACATTTACCCGCGAAACTCCATAATATTTATCATTATGAAACGTTGTGTTTTTGTCCGATTTAAATCAATTCTATATCGAAATGATCACTTGAATCTGGCGAATCGAACGCTGTAGGTTTCGTCTACTTAAAATGTGAAGATCAGATGTTATATGAGAAAATGCGTATTATAGCGATTATTGAAGCGAGACTCGTCTCTAAAATCAAAGGACATGGCTTCAAGATCTATTCGTCGTTTACCCGATGATTTAATGCTTTTATGTCCATTAAACCGATGTAATTTCGTAACAGATATGTTTCGTATACCTTGCCGTTGTTTTTTATATAAATTTTGACACACGAAGACCTTCAATCGAACAGATATTAGAAAAAATAGCATTGCCGTGTTTAATGTTTACATTAAATTTCGTCTGCGTGTCAGGCGAGCTAGCCTGCGTGTAGCGTAGATGCCTATTTTTCTTCGTCCGCATATCGCCGCATATCTAGCTAACGAGCGCTGCACAATGCCTTCAGTGCCTGATTACAGAAATCAATGCATTAAAAATTATCCTTTGTTCTATAAGACAAGTGAGCGGGTTTTCTAATTCCAACTGTCTAACATGCCACCAATGCATACCCGCCATCCCTAAAAGTAGCCCAAGTTAACGCCTAGCGGGCGTCTTGTTCTCATTCAATTCCTCGGTAACCGTAATATTACAAACTAATAGCATGGTTCGGTTCGAGCCTCGGGAGGTTTAGTAGAAGTCCCTCGGGCTTCGCCCTCGGGACTTCAACTAAACCTCCCTCGGCTTTCGGGTCATTTAATCACTAATCAACCTCAAAGCCATGCTATTACTTATAATAACATAATTTTAAAAATAATTCGTTGTGAGACGGGAAGCCAATGAAGTTCTTTCAATAGCGGAGTGATATGGTCATACTTCCGATTGCACATTATCAGACGGGAAGCAGAGTTTTGAACAAGTTGCAGTCTATGGATAAGGTTATGTGGTAGGCCAAACAAAAGTGAGTTACAATGATCTAATTTACGAGTAACAAAAGCACGTACTAAAATTTTAGCATTCTCAACACTTAAGTATTTCCGAATATTAGAGATATTACGAATATGATAAAGTACCGCATACATTGATTGGAGGAAGAAAAGGAACAGATGAAATCTGAACCATAGAATTAGTTCTGTTTTATCGGAATTGAGCAAAAATAAAATTTATTTATTTATAAAATTTCCTTAATTGTCTGTGTCGATCAATATTCGAGAACATTTGATATTTCAGATAAAACATTAACCTGCGAATGACAAGAGCAGCGTGTGCTGCTTTCTATACAGTACTTTATAT